>QNTS01000062.1:1088561-1252973 GCA_003317085.1 Hucho hucho | reverse complement strand
TGAGTATGAATGGCACCTTATTCCCTACGTAGTGAACTACTTTTGACCAGGGTGGATCGAAATTATTTACACCTTTAAAAAGATGAGCAATAATGACTGTATAAAATAAGTAATTCTAATTCTGAGCAAAATCTTTTTGCTCAAAATTATATTCTTACAATTGCTCAGAGAAAGATTTTGTTTACAAGTAATGATAGGGGTCAAAATTATTGACACCCCTAAAGATTCGTATAGATATATTATAGAAGTCAAGTTTAGTATTTGGTCCCATATTCCTAGCACGAAGATCTTGCACACTAATGAGATGCTATTGAGCCCACACTACTATACTGTCTGAGCCAAGTAATGCATGCTTTCTGGTAAGTTTTGATTACAATACCGGGTGGGGTGAATATATTTTATATGACATACATACTTTTTTTGTTAACTAGTAAATAGTAGCCTACAGCAAATTGTGTTTAAATCACTTCTAACTTGTTATCAATTTCTGCTATTTAATTTTTGCTACCATTTGGGTTTTAGCTTGCTTAAGCCTGCTAACTGAGGAGTGTTAATTCACCTGTTTCCATACATGTTTAATTTTAAAACATTTATCTTACAAATGAGTTGTTTAAAACTAGTTAGGGAGTGGCGGCAGTGTACTATTGGATAGAAAACACTCGGAAGTTTCTAAAACTGTTAAAATAATGTCTGAGTATAACAGAACTGATATGGCAGGCAAAAACCCGAGCAAAATCCATCCAGAATTGTTCTTTTGTGACATGCCTTCTTTTCCAATGGTTGTCTATGGGATCTGCTTTAATCCAGGACCCAGGTTGAAGTACCTATGGCTTCCACTAGACGTCAACCGTCTTTCGACAAGGTTTGATGAGTTTACCCTGAAAAACAACCGAATAGAAGAAGATTATGTAAGTGGAGGGAGGAAGTGATTTCTGTCTGTGGCGTGAGGGACCCAGGAGCACGCACCTCGGTATTTTACTTTACTATCGTTCAGGATGTTATCCGTGTGAAATATAATCGTTAATAAACATAATAGTGTAGCTAAGGATCGATTAGAAACGTGGTTTGATTTGTTTGGACACAGTTTATTAGGTATATTTTTACCGGTCTCTGTCTTTTATATTGGGCGAGTGAACGGTGGATTTTCTGAACAGAACGCACCAACCAAATGGAGATTTATGAATATAAATAGGGACTTTTTCTAACAAAAGGAACATTGGAGGTCTTGCTTGGACACTTCGGATTGCCCTCAGCAATCCGAAGGTAAGCAATTTATTTTAGCTCTTTTTATGTGTTTTGTGACACCCGCGCTGGTTTTATCATTATGCTAATATGGGAAGTACATGGGGTGCTGTCCTCAGACAATCAAATGTTGTGCTTTCGCCGTGAAGCCTTTTTGAAATCTGACAATGCTGTGAGATTGCCAAGAGTCTAAGCTTTTGAAGAGTGTGCAACACTTGTATTTTTATGAATGTTTTATAATACTACATTTGCATTTTGAATTTGGCGCTCTACATTTTTCCGGATGTTGTCAAGGATGGGGCGCTAGCTCCCCACTGCTCCTTAATTATCCCCAAGAGGTTAATCTAACTGCTTAACTATTTATCTGTACATGGAATTGTATTTGTTACATTTTTTTCCCCTAATCTTTACAGGAAAATTCCATGGGCACTATCTGATGTGTGGAGACATTTCACTGCAGCTAATGTAGAAGGAAAAGCTGTATACATTTGCAAAAACTGTGCCAAATCATATGTGAAGAATGCAACAAAGATGCAGAATCATCTGGCCAAGAGCATAAAGTTCCCTCAGCGCTCACAACAAGCAACCTCTGACAAAAGTCCCTCTATTCGAGGTGAAAATTATGAATCAGACACCTTTTCGATAGCAACAGTTCATGGTCCTCCTGGAATCAGAAGGTTTTTTTACTTAATGGAGGAACGTAGTCAGAGAAACGCTGATGAATGTCTTGCTCGAGCTGTGTATGCAACTGGTTCACCTCTGATGCTCACAGACTATGTGTATTGGAAGTGATTTCTGAATGTTCTTCACCCAGCATGCACTCCTCAAACCAGACATGCTTTATCTACTCATTTTCTGGATGCAGAATCAACAGAGTTCAAGTGAAGGTCAAGCAAATCATAGAGAAAGCAGACTGTATTGCAATCATCTCTGATGGGTGGTCGAATGTTCGTGGGCAAGGAATAATTAACTACTTAGGGAGTAGCGGCGCGCTAGCGGGCCACTCCCGACACTACCCGGTGAAATGTAAGGCCCCAAATTAAAAATCCAAAAGTTGAATTATTAAACATTCATCAATATACAAGTGTTGCATAGTCATCAAAAGCTCTGCTTCTTGGCAATATCACAGCGTTGTCAGATTTCAAAAAGTATTTACGGCGAAAGCACAACATTTGATTGTTTGAGGATAGCACCTCATATAATTTTCCACATTAGCATAAATTCATATCCAGCACGGGTCACACAAAACCCATATAAGAGCTAAAGAATATCACTTACCTCTCGAAGAACTTCTGCTGAGGGCTTCCCAAGTGTCCAACAAAGACATCCAATGGTTCTTTTTTAGAAAAAGTAATTTATTATATCCATAAATCTCTGTTTGGTTGGCGCGTTATGATCAGAAAATCCACCGTTGAGTCGCCCATTGAACCGCGAAGAGAACACGTTCAAATTATACCTATAAACTTTCTACAAACAAATCAAACATCATTTTTAATGTATCCTTAGGTATCCTTTTATGTATATTTACTGTAATATTTCAACCGGACGATAACGTGAACAATAGGAAAGGAAAATAAAGTGGGGCGCGCTCACAATCTCGCGCCCGTCAAACGTTGTTGACAAAAGTGGTCCCCTGACTACTTCCTCTTCCTATCCATTCTGCTTAGTGCTATAGCCTCCAGACTCTGTATAAAGACTTGACATCTAGTGGAAACCATAGGTACTGCAGTCTAAGTCCTAGTTAAAATAGAAATTAATAGGCAGCCTGGAGAAGTTCATGTACAAAAATCCGGATGGATTTTCCTCAGGTTTTCGCCTGCTATATCAGTTCTGTTATACTCACATACATTATTTTAACACTCTTAGAAACGTCAGAGTGTTTCCTATCCAATAATTATGTGCATATCCTATTTTCTGGGCCTGAGTGGCAGGCATTTTACTTTGGGCACGCCAGACTCTCCAAAACCGTCACCTCTGCTGCCGTTCCCTAAGAAGTTAACTACATAATCTCCACCCCTCAACCAGTATTCTACAAGAGCACAGACACAAGGGACAACATTGCAGATGAGCAGTCATCAATGACCTTGGACCAAAGAAGGTATTTGCACTGGTGACAGACAATGCTGCAAACATGAAGGCTGCTTGGTCTAAAGTGGAGGAGTCCTACCCTCACATCAGACCCATTGGCTGTGCTGCTCATGCATTGAACCTACTCCTCAAGGCCATCATGGCACTTACAACAATGGGTACACTCTACAAGAGAGACAAGGAAATGGTTAAGTATGTGAAGGGTCATCAGGTTATAGCAGCAATCTACCTCACCAAGCAAAGTGAGATGAATAAGAGCACCACATTGAAGCTGCCCAGCAACATCCATTGGACTGGTGTTGTCATCATTTTTGACAGTCTCCTGGAGGGGAAGGAGTGTCTCCAAGAAATGGCCATATCACAGTCTATTGATATGTACAGCCCCATCAAGAGGATCCCCCTGGATGATGTATTTTGGGAGAGAGTGGTAAGCAGCCTGAAACTCCTGAAACCTATAGCAGTAGCCATTGCACGGATTGAGGGAGACAATGCCATCCTGTCTGATGTTCAGACTCTGCTTGCAGATGTAAGAGAATAAATCCGTAATGCCCTGCCCACTTCACTTTTGCTCCAAGCAGAGGAAACTGCAGTTCTGAAATACATAAAAAAGCGTGAAGACTTCTGCCTGAAGCCCATACACGCCGCAGAGAAGTTCGCATTTACAACTGCGACCTGGCCAAGATAAAGCAAAGCAGTTTGACACATACAACAACACAGAGTTACACATGGAGTAAAACAAACATACAGTAGAAAAAAACAAATCTATATACAAAGAGTGCAAATGAGGTAAGATCAGGAAGGTAAGGCAATAAATAGGCCATGGTGGCAAAGTAATTACAATATAGCATTTAAACACTGGAATGGTAGATGAATGTGCAATGTAGAAAAACTGGGGTGCAAAGGAACAAGATAAATAAATAAATACGGTAGGGAATGAGGTAGTTGGTTGGGCTATTTACAGATGGGCTATATACAGGTGCAGGGGTCTGTGAGCTGCTCTGACAGCTGGTGCTTAAAGCTGGTGAGGGAGATAAGTGTCTCCAATTTCAGAGATTTTTGTAGTTGGTTCCAGTCATTGGCAGCAGAGAACTGGAAGGAAAGTCGGCCAAAGGAGGAATTGGCTTTGGGGGTGACCAGTGAGATATACCTGCTGGAGCGCGTGCTACGGGTTGGTGCTGCTATGGTGACCAGTGAGCTGAGATAAGGCGCGGCTTTACCTAGCAGGGACTTGTAGATGACCTGGAGCCAGTGGGTATGGCGACGAGTGTAAAGCGAGGGCCAGCCAACGAGAGCGTACAGGTCGCAGTGGGTGGTATATTGGGCTTTGGTGACAAAACGGATGGCACTGTGATAGACTGCATCCAATTTGTTGACTATAGTATTGGAGGCTATTTTGTAAATGACATCACCCAAGTCGAGGATTGGTAGGATAGTCAGTTTTACGAGGGTATGTTTGGCAGCATGAGTGAAGGATGCTTTGTTGCGAAATAGGAAGCCAATTCTAGATTTAATTTTGGATTGGAGATGTTTGATGTGAGTCTGGAAGGAGAGTTTACAGACTAACCAGACACCTAGATATTTGTAGTTGTCCACATAATCTAAGACAGAACTGTCCAGAGTAGTGATGCTGGACGGGCGGGCAGGTGCAGGCAGCGATCGGTTGAAGAGCATGCATTTAGTTTTATTTGCGTTTAAGAGCAGTTGGAGGCCACGGAAGGAGAGTTGTATGGCATTGAAGCTCGTCTGGAGAGTAGTTAACACAGTGTCCAAAGAAGGGCCAGAAGTATACAGAATGGTGTCGTCTGCGTAGAGGGGGATCAGAGACTCACCAGCAGCAAGAGCGACATCATTGATGTATACAGAGAAGAGAGTCGGCCCAAGAATTGAACCCTGTGGCACCCCCATAGACTGCCAGAGGCCCGGAAAACAGGCCCTCCGATTTGACAACTGAACACTATCGGAGAAGTAGTTGGTGAACCATGCGAGGCAATCATTTGAGAAACCAAGGCTGTCGAGTCTGCCGATAAGGATGTGGTGATTGACAGAGTCGACAGCCTTGGCCAGATCAATGAATACGGCTGCACAGTAATGTCTCTTATCGATGGCGGTTATGATGTCGTTTAGGACCTTGAGCGTGGCTGAGGTGCACCCATGACCAGCTCTGAAACCAGATTGCATAGCGGAGAAGGTACGGTGGGATTCGAAATGGTTGGTAATCTGTTTGTTAACTTGGCTTTCAAAGACCTTAGAAAGGCAGGGTAGGATAGATATAGGTCTGTAGCAGTTTGGGTCAAGAGTGTCTCCCCCTTTGAAGAGGGGGATGACCGCAGCTGCTTTCCAGTCTTTGGGAATCTCAGACGACACGAAAGAGAGGNTCAATATCCTTCCAGGATACCCGGGCCAGGTCGATTAGAAAGGCCTGCTCGCTGAAGTGTTTTAGGGAACGTTTGACAGTAATGAGGGGAGGTTTGACCGCAAACCCATTACGGATGCAGGCAATGAGGCAGTGATCGCTGAGATCTTGGTTGAAAACAGCAGGGGTGTATTTGGAGGGCAAGTTAGTTAGGATGACATCTATGAGGGTGCCCGTGTTTACGGCTTTGGGGTTGTACCTAGTAGGTTCATTGATGATTTGTGTGAGGTTTAGGGCATCAAGCTTAGATTGTAGGATGGCCGGGGTGTTAAGCATGTCCCAGTTTAGGTCACCTAGCAGCACGAACTCTGAAGATAGATGGGGGGCAAACAGTTCACATATGGTGTCCAGAGCACAGCTGGGGGCAGAGGGTGGCAACAGTGAGAGACTTGTTTCTAGAAAGGTGGATTTTTAAAAGTAAAAGTTTGAGGGATAGTAAGAACTCTGCAGGCTATCTCTGCAGTAGATTGAAACACCGCCCCCTTTGGCCGTTCTATCTTGTCTGAAGATGTTATAGTTAGGGATGGAAATTTCTGAGTTATTGGTGGTCTTCCTAAGCCAGGATTCAGACACGGCTAGGACATCAGGGTTGGCAGATTGTGTTAAAGCAGTGAATAAAACAAACTTAGGGAGGAGGCTTCTAATGTTAACATGCATGAAACCAAGGCTTTAACGGTTGCAGAAGTCAACAAATGATAGCGCCTGGGGAATAGGATTGGAGCTAGGCACTGCGGGGCCTGGATTAACCTCTATATCACCAGAGGAACAGAGGAGGAGTAGGATAAGGGTACGGCTAAAGGCTATAATGACTGGTCGTCTAGGACGTCCTGAACAGAGAGTAAAAATAACAGGTTTCAGGGGGCGATAAAATAGATTAAAGGCAAAATGTACAGACAAAGGTATGGTAGGACGTAAATACAGTGGAGGTAAACCTAGGCATTGAGTGGTGATGAAAGAGATATTGTCTCTAGAAACATTTAAACCAGGTGATGTCATTGCATGTGTGGGTGGTGGAACTGAAGGGTTGGATAAGGTATATTGAGCAGGGCTAGAGGCTCTACAGTGAAATAAGACAAACACTAACCAGAACAGCAATGGACAAGGCATATTGACATTGAGGAGAGGCATGCTTAGCCGAGTGATCATAAGGGTCCAGTTAGTAGTGAGGCTGGTTGGGGACATGGCGATTCAGACAGCTAGCCGGGGGTAGCAAGCTAGCAAAGGCTAGCAGGCCGGCTAACAAAGACGGAGGAAGTCTGTTTATAGCCTCCTCGCGTTTCCGTCGGTAGACCAGTCGTGAGGGGTTAGTGGGGTTCTGTGTGGTGAAGGGGACCAGGCCAATTGGCAAAATAGGTAATAGTGGCCCAAGAAATTGTCCGAAGGACCTGTTTAGCTAGCAGCCGATATGCTCTATACAGCAAACGTTAGCAGGCCGCAGTTAGGTGATGGGCATTCAGGTGACGTCGCGACGGAGGGCCAGTTGAATAACCCCCTCGGGCAGATAATGTCGGTAGTCCAGTCGTGAAGGCCCGGTGGGGCTCCGCACCGGCAGTAAAAACCGGGTCCGGATAGGTGTTGTTGCCCAGGAGTGGCTGATGGGATTCTTCAGCTAGCCGGAAGATGGGCTTAGCATAGGCTAGCTTCAGGCTAATTGGAGCTTGCTCCGGGACCAACGTTAGCCAATAGTCACTCGGATAGCAGCTAGCTAGCTGCAAGATCCAGGTGGAAATATCCAGAGCTTGCGATAGGAATCCGGGGATATGGAGAGAAAATAGGTCCGGTATGCTCTGGTTTGAGTCGCGTTATACGAACGGCGACAGCTTTTCCGAGCTAAAGGTTAGCTGCTGCTGTCCGCTAGCAATGGTAAGCTAAATACTAACGTTAGCTAGTGAGCTGGTTAGCTTCTGTTAGGGAATTCCGGATTCGAGGTGGATAATACTTGAAAAAAAAAAAAAAAGATCTGTACCACATTGGGTGAGGCGGGTTGCAGGAGAATGTTTTGAAGTTGAGTTTTAGAAATAATATATAAAATGATATGCGAAGAAAATATATAAAAAGATATATACACTGGACACGACAGGACGAGGACAAAAGACGTCTGACTGCTACGCCATCTTGGATTTCAGCAACAAGGTTGGAAAGTGACAGTGAAGATGAGGTCCAGGGAGAAGAAATGGAAGCCAACCAAAGCTTTAGTTTCTAGACTATCATTTTACAGATGCATGCATGTTACATGTTTTTGGGAGATGCGATGGATCATTGGGGATCATTCAATATTCCCTTTCTTTTGTTGTTTAGTGAAATCATCCCATGTGAAGAGTCAACTCATTTAATTAAAGTTCAATTCGTAACTAAATTGCTCTTTTTATTTCTATTGGAAGGATTTAATAATTTGCAATTATGTCTACTTATGATATGGTAAATATATCCAATGTAAAAAAAATCTACATTTAAATTATATTAATATTAAATTGGCAAATATTTCCATTAATTCCCATATATTCCCGTTATTTCCACCTCCTGAATATTCCCCAAAATGTGCAACCCTACGTGTGACTGACCACAAACATGTTAGATGCATTTGCAGTTTGTTTTGGTTGTGTTTCACATTATTTTGTGCCCAATAGAAATTTATGGTAAATAATGTATTGTGTTAAGTGAGAAAGTTAGAGGGTCAAAGATCATACCCACAAGACATGTTAACCATTACCAATAACAAGGGAGGTTAGCATGTCTTGGGGGTATAATCTTTGACCCACAGTAACTTTCGCACTCATCATTATTCAGGATTATCCATAATCATGGTAGCATCCACATTAATGTAGAAGTGTTTAGAAACATATTCTATTCTATTCTTATTTACAATAAAGGTGACTCCAAAATGGCACAAAATTATCTGAAACACAACCAAAAACAAGCTGCAAAATTCATCCAACAAGTTTGTAGTCAAACGCTTGATGTAGTCATTGCATACTAGGAATATGGGACCAAATACTAAACTTTTGACTACTTTATTTACAAGGATCTTTAGGGGTGTTAATAATTTTGACCCCTACTTTTTGAAAAAAAAAGTATTACTTGTTAAACAAAATCTTTCTCTGAGCAATTGTAATAGTATTAAAGAATAATTTCACAATTTTCTGGAGCATACAATATAGCTCAGTATTTGAATTATTTATTTTATACAGTCATTATTGCTCATCTTTGGTGTCAATCATTTTACATCCCACTGTATGGGTATAGGTTGCGATTTGACACTGCCCATGTTATTTATGATCCCAAACGTTAGCTTTTCCTGGGAGGAGTAAGTTCCTGAGTAAAGGTCAGCGTGGAAACACCTTGCATCAATCAATAATTTATTTATTTAACCTTTATTTAACTAGGCAAGTCGGTTAAGAACAAATTCTTATTTGAAATGACGGCCTACCAAAAGGCAAAAGGCCTCCTACGGGGACGGGGGCTGGGATTAAACAAAAAAATCATCTGACAGCTGAGGAAGTGCCTTGTGTATCAATTACATTGCAGGGCTGGACGGTGGTTCACCCTCCAATGTCAGGTGTTATACACTGGAAGGGAGCATAACGATCATCCCCAGGTCCCAGGAGTGTTTATCTGCTTCTAATATTGTTGAGATGTTCCCAAACTAGGACAGGGTGTTACTGAAGCAATGTCAGAGATATAGGGGGCATGTTTGGCTCTACATTGTGAGGTCCTACTTCTGCACCATGCCAGAACATGTCTCTATCATGCTGCATCAGAACAAAACATTGTCTCGATGGCTAAATTGCTTGGTGCAAGTAACACCAGGGAGGTTAGTTTAATTCCTACATGGGCGACATACAATGCATTCGGAAAGTATTCAGACCCCTTGACTTTTTTCACATTTTGTAACGTTACAGCTTTATTCTAAAATTGACGGAAAAAAACAATTTATTCAATCTACACACAATATCCCACAATGACAAAGCAAAAACAGGTTTTTAGAATTTTTTGCAAATGTATTACAATTAAAAAACTGAAATATCACATTTACACAAGTATTCAGACCCTTTAGTTTGTTCAAGCACCTTTGGCAGCGATTACAGCCTTGAGTCTTCTTGGGTATGATTGGGTTAAAATCCGGGCTCTAGATGGGCTACTTAAGGTCATTCAGAGACTTGTCCCGAAGCCATTCCTGCGTTGTCTTGGCTGTGTACTTAGGGTCATTGACCTGTTGGAAGGTGAACCTTCACCCCAGGAGGAGGTCCTGAGCTCTCTGGAGCAGGTTTTCATCAAGGATCTCTCTGTACTTTGTTCCGTTAGTCTTTCCCTCTATCCCGACTAGTCTCCCAGTCCTTGCTGCTGAAAAACATCCCCACAGCATGATGCTGCCACCACCATGCTTCACCGTAGGGATGGTTCCAGGTTTCCTCCAGGCGTGACAAATGGCATTCAGGCCAAAGATTTCAATCTTGGTTTCATCAGACCAGAAAATATTGTTTGCCATTGTATGAGAGTCTTTAGGTACATTTTGGCAAACTCAAAGCGGGCTGTCATGTGCCTTTTACTGAGGAGTGGCTTTCGTCTGGCCACTACCATAAAGGCCTGACTTGTGTAATGCTGCAGAGATGGTTGTCCTTCTGGAAGGTTCTCCCTTCTCCACAGAGGAACTCTGGAGCTCTGTCAGAGTGACAATCGGGTTCTTGGTCACCTCTCTGACCAAGGCCCTTCTCCCCCGATTGCTCAGGTTGGTCAGGCAGCCAGAGTCTTGGTGGATCCAAACTTGGAGGCCACTGTGTTCTTGGGGACCTTCAATGCTGCAGAATTTTTTTGGTACTCTTCCCCAGATCTGTGCCTCGACACAATCCTGTCTCAGAGCTCTACGGACAATTCCTTCGACCTTATGGCTTGGTTTTTGCTCTGACATGCACTGTCAACTGTGGGACCTTATATAGACAGGTGTGTGCCTTTCCAAATAATGTCCAATCAATTGAATTTACCACAGGTGGACTCCAATCAAGATGTACAAACATCTCAAGGATGATCAATGGAAACAGGATGAATCAAGAGCTCAATTTCAAGTCTCATAGCAAAGGGTATGAATAACAACATGTTTTTGCTTCGTCATTATGGGGTATTGTGTGTAGATTGAGTTTAGAATAAGGCTGTAACAAAACGTGGAAAAAGTCAAGGGGTCTGAATACTTTGGAAGCACCAGCTAAATTATCATTACTACAGTCACATTCTTGACAGTTCTTGCACTCACCCTCTCCCTGAGTTTCTCCTTAAGCAGCAGGCTCAGCAGGTTGTAGGGCACGCGGAACCAGACAGGGGCGCCCACTATCAACACCTTCTTCAGCCTGGCAGGAAAAGCCCCCTGGTGTAGAACAGAGCAGAACTGCAGTTTTGGAACACAATTTCTCAATCCTGGCCTCTCATTCATACACATGGAGTGTACATTTTTGTCTGTCATCAGTGAACATTTTAGCCTGGCGAACAGATATTGATCAAATACTACAATATGCTGCCTCACTACTTTCTAACCTTGAGTAAGTTGAGAATCTTCTTGCTGAGGTCCAGCTCAAAGTTGGTATAGTTGGAGCCCGCCATGTCATAAATGAACACCAGGCCGTTTCTTTGAGTTTCAAAGCTGGGGAGAGAGAACGAGAGAGAGAAAATGTTTAACACTTTATGAACATTAAATGGGTATATTTATATAATGAATATGAGTTTGGAGGGGTAAAACTATTAAATATCAAGGCATTAAACCTCTCAAAGCTTATGTTATACTAAAACTGTATCTACAGTATCAGTCAAAAGTTTGGACACACCTACTCATTCAAGGGTTTTTCTTTATTTGTACTATTTTCTACATTGTAGAATAATAGTGAAGACATCAAAACTATGAAATAACACATGTGGAATCATGTAGTAACTAGTGCTGTTGCGGTGACCGTATTAACGCCACACCGGCGGTCACGAGTCATGAAGGCAGTCAAATTCCACATTACCGTTTAATCACAGTAATTAGGCACTCTATTGTCCCTCTTATCAATTTGACATCAATGCAAATGTATTCGAAAATCTAATCAAATACTACATGAGAGCCCATGAACTCATGTTGCACAACATTTCTATGCAATTGCGAGAGAAAGAGTGATGGCCGCTAATAATCTTTCTATAGGCTAGGCCTACTATATTTATTTCTCAACTTTCCTAATATTAAGCACATTGCTTATATTACAACAGGAGTTTAGCCTACCTGGCTGGCATTAAAATAAACCACGGGAAAAAGTGTCCTCCATTCACTAGTGAGGGAAATAAAATATTTGACCCCCTCTCAATCAGAAAGATTTCTGGCTCCCAGGTGTCTTTTATACAGGTAACGAGCTGAGATTAGGAGCACACTCTTAAAGGGATGTTCTCCTAATGATAATGGTCCATTCTAAATCAAAACAAATGTCACACATATAGTATATGTAAAGACAATATTAAATCAAGAAAAGCATGAAGGGTGACAATATTAGTCTATCACTTGTGAATGAATGCCCAGCATAAAGAAACAATGCCTTTTGTTTGGGACTTTTTTTAGTCATAGTCGCACACCTCATGTTGCCTAGCCCATAGTGCTATATGTTTTAATAAGATTGGTATCACAACTAAAGTGGACAAATAACTTCTTAAAATTGAGCACATTAATCCACTTTACAACAGGTGTAGAGCCTAACTGGAAAATATAAGCAGCTCATGAGTTTCAAGTTTGGGGAAGATCATTTACCATATAAATGCACCTTTATAATAAAAGCATTACATGTATAATTGCATTTGCGGTTACTTTTGATAATGGTGTTTTCCACCAATGGAACATTCATACTACCATGTGCGCATTGCTGCGCTTATAAATGTTAAGAAATAGCCTAGTAGTTTATCAAGCTAAACGTTCTGATCTGTTGCGTCAGTCCCATTGCATAAAAAATACATTTTGATGCTAGTGGTTGTATGACTTTGAGATCTATCGCATCCCACAACTGTCCCAGACTATGTTTGGAATATTTATTTCTCTCACAGTATTTTTCTACAATGGGGGATAGTAGATTGACATAATCTAGTGCTTTTGCTGTTCGTTAGA
Organism: Hucho hucho; assembly: GCA_003317085.1. Lineage (NCBI taxonomy): Eukaryota > Metazoa > Chordata > Actinopteri > Salmoniformes > Salmonidae > Hucho > Hucho hucho. The sequence continues at coordinate 1,240,122 of QNTS01000062.1, read as the reverse complement.
CCTACTCATCTTGTTGGCTGTCGAAAAGTAAAATGTGGACAGTTCTTCCAATATGCACCTCGGAATTGGATAAGGATGCGCGCAGTTGCATCCCCGATGTGTCTGTCTTCATTTTTAGCCTGTGAGAAAGACCCGATCATGTGACAGAGAGCCATGTGAGTGAGAGGGTTTCCGATTGTGCAGCACACTCAGGGAGAAGGGCACAACGCAGCACTCTGGGCTGCAAAAGGCACGGCTCTTCTTAAGATGCATTACGGCCACAAAGGGAATACCGCCGTGAAATTCGAGGCATTATCAAATGCTTGTCAAATTGTGAATGAAAGGGAGACTATTGGAGTGTGTACAGCCTGCGCAAAAAACAAAGCTCATGCCTTTCAAGCAACCTTTTTCAAATCATTAGCATCTCTTCATGCAGTCTTAATGTATTAAAAAGCTACAAATATAGCCAAACGTTTGTAGAACAACGAAAGTTACATTAATAACTCTAAATTAAGCATATAAGAGTACCTATTTCATTGTCAACCGCTCAACACAGAATAGTCGCATGTGCGCACTCCCTCAAATAGTTGAGACAAAATGTATATTTTATTCAGCTTTGTTCAATTCTATTCTTATTACTATAAATAATATAAAATAATGCCACGGAATTCTAAGCAAATCTTGTCTGCTAAATTAACTAGTGTAGCCCACAGCCATTTGGCATAGCGACATCAGTACAACTCAGAGTATGCAATTATTTTCTTCTGTAATATACATTTTCTTCATATCATGCTTCTTTAGACCTGTCTAAAATAAATAAATAAATAAATAAATAATGGATTTATTGTGAAGGTATAGGCTATATTACATGGGTTTATTAGACTTTTTTTAAATGGCTTGTGTGGAAGCCAGGAGATGCTAAACGGTCAACTACCTTGAGACCGACAGTTATTTGCGTGACAATCCCCCAAAATATATTTTAGATTCTTCAAAGTAGTCACCCTTTGCCTTGATGACAGCTTTGCGCACACTTTTATTTTATTTAACCTTTATTTAACTAGGCAAGTCAGTTAAGAACAAATTCTTATTTACAATGACGGCCTACCAAAAGGTCTCCTGCGGAGACGGGGGCATGGGATTTAAAAAGAAATACAATATAAATATAGGACAACACACACATCACAAAAGAGACAACACAACACTACATAAAGAGAGACCTAAGACAACATAGTAAGGCAGCAACACATGACAACACAGCATGGTAGCAACACAACATAACAACATGGTAGCAGCACAAAACATGGTACAAACATTATTGGGCACAGACAACAGCACAAAGGGCAAGAAAAGATAGACAATACATCACAAAAAGCAGCCACAACTTTCAGTAAGAGTGTCCATGATTAAGTCTTTGAATGAAGAGATTGAGATAAAACTGTCCAGTTTGAGTGTTTGTTGCAGCTCATTCCAGTTGCTAGCTGCAGCGAACTGAAAAGAGGAGCGACCCAGGGATGTGTGCTTTGGGGACCTTGAACAGAATGTGACTGGCAGAATGGGTGTTGTATGTGGAGGATGAGGGCTGAGGGTTGAGGGTTTTATAAATAAGCATCAACCCGTGGGTATTGCGACAGGTACACAGGGGAGTTTAGGAGTGCAATGATGTGTCCTATAAGGAGTATTGGTGGCAAATCTGATGGCCGAATGGTAAAGAACATCTAGCCGCTCGAGAGCACCCTTACCTGCCGATCTATAAATTATGTCTCCGTAATCTAGCATGGGTAGGATGGTCATCTGAATCAGGGTTAGTTTGGCAGCAGGGGTGAAAGAGGAGCGATTACAATAGAGGAAACCAAGTCTACATTTAACTTCAGCCTGCAGCTTTGATATGTGCTGAGAGAAGGACAGTGCACCATTTAGCCATACTCCCAAGTACTTGTATGAGGTGACTACCTCAAGCTCTAAACCCTCACAGGTGGTAATAACAACTGTGGGAAGAGGGGCATTCTTCTTACCAAACCACATGACCTTTGTTTTGGAGGTGTTCAGAACAAGGTTAAGGGTAGAGAAAGCTTGTTGCACACTAAGAAAGCTTTGTTGTAGAGCATTTAACACAAATCTGGGGAGGGGCCAGCTGAGTATAAGACTATTGTCTGCATATAAAAACAGATGAGAGAGCTTCCTACTGCCTGAGCTATGTTGTTGATGTAAATTGAGAAGTGTGTGGGGCCTATTATCGAGCCTTGGGGTACTCCATTGGTGACAGGCAGACTTTATACACTGCACTCTTTGAGAGAGGTAGTTAGCAAACCAGGCCAAAGTCCCCTCAGAGACACCAATACTCCTTAGTGGGCCCGCAAGAATGGAATGGTCTACCGTATCAAAAGCTTTGGCCAAGTCAAAAAAATAGCAGCACAATATTGCTTAGGGGCAATGGTGACATCATTGAGGACCATTAAGGTTGCAGTGACACATCCATAACCTGAGCGGAAACCCGAGAGATTACTAGACATCAAGAAAGCCATTCAGTTGATTATTGACAAGTTCTTCCAACACTTTTGATAAACGGCGCAAAATAGAAACAGTTAGGATCAGCTTGATCTCCCCCTTTAAATAAAGGACAAACTGTGGCTGCCTTCCAAGCAATGGGAACCTCTCCAGAAAGGAGAGACAGGTTAAAAAGGTTGGAGATAGGCATTCTCTAAACCAGATTCATCACCTGGAATGCATTTTAACTAAACTGGTGTGCCTTGTTAAAAGTTAATTTGTGGAATTTCTTTCCTCAATGTGTTTGAGCCAATCAGTTGTGTTGTGACACGGTAGGGGTGGTATACAGAATATAGCACTACTTGGTAAAAGACCAAGTCCATAATAAGCAAAGAGAAACAACAGTCCATCATTACTTTACAACATGGTCAGTCAAGCCGCAGTCGCATAAACCGTCAAACGCTATGATGAAACTGGCTCTTATGAGGACTGCCACAGGAAAGGAAGACCCAGAGTTACCTCTGTTGCAGAGGATAAGTTCATTACCAGCCTCAGAAATTGCAGCCCAAATAAATGCTTCAGACACATCTCAACATCAACTGTTCAGAGGAGACTGCATGAATCAGGCCTTCATGGTCGAATTGCCGCAAAGAAACCACTACTAAAGGACACCAATAAGAAGAAGAGACTTGCTTAGGCCAAGAAACACGAGCAATGGACATTAGACTGTCCTTTGGTCTGATGAGTCCTAAATGAGATTTTTGGTTCCAACCGCCGTGTCTTTGTGAGATGCAGAGTAGGTGAACGGATGATCTCCGCATGTGTGGTTCCCACCGTGAAGCATGGAGGAGGTGTGATGGTGTGGGGGTGCTTTGCTGGTGACACTGTCTGTGATTTATTTAGAATTCAAGGCACACTTAACAAGCATGGCTACCACAGCCATCCCATCTGATTTGCGCTTAGTGGGACTATCATTTATTTTTAAACAGGACAATGACCCAAAACACACCTCCAGGATGTGCTAGGGCTATTTGACCAAGAAGGAGAGTGATGGAGTGCTGCATCAGATAACCTGTTCTCTACAATTACCCAACCTCAACCCAATTGAGATGGTTTGGGATGAGTTGGACTGAAGCGTGATGGAAAAGCAGCCAACAAGTGTTCAGCATATGTGGGAACTCCTTCAAGACTCATGAAGCTGGTTGAGAGTATGCCAAGAGTGTGCACAGCTGTCAAAGGCAAAGGGTGGCTACTTTGAAGAATCTCAAACATAAAATATATTTAGATTTGTTTAATACTTTTTTGGTTACTACATGATTCCATGTGTTATTCAAAGTTTTGATGTCTTCACTATTATTCTACAAGGTAGAAAATAGTAAAAAAAGGTAGCTGTCCTACCTTTTGACTGGTACTGTAAATCCAAACTGCTTTTCTAGTAGACTACTATGAGAGGCACATTCAATGTTTAAAACTGTGCTCTTTGCTGATATACAGATTAAAACAATCAATCAATTTTCGGTGGATTGACAATGAAACCATTTTTAAAGTATCCTTATTTTTTAAATTAAGCTATACAGAGTTGGCTACAATTCCAATGTTATCCTCCAGAAGAGACAATCTTTATTAGAGCAATGTGGCTAAACTCCAATGTACTGCTAGAGGATAAACCCATTTTCTTGGAGAGAATGTATAAGAAATGTATCATGTTTATGAATGGCATTATAAACATACACCCAATTAATCCAGGTGTATAGAGATGTGCATTCAGAAAGTATTCAGACCCCTTGACTTTTTCCACATTTTGTTACGTTACAGCATTATTCTGAAGTTAATTAAATTGTTTGGTTTTCTCATCAATCTACACACAATACCCCATAATGACAAAGAAAAAAATATACATTTTTGCAAATATATTCAAAATAAAAATACAGAAATATTACATTTACATAAGTATTCAGACCCTTTACTCAGTACTTTGTTGAAGCACCTTTGGCAGCGATTACAGGCCCAAGTCTTCTTGGGTATGATGCTACAAGCTTGGCACACCTATATTTGGGGAGTGTCTCCCAATCTTCTCTGCAGATCCTCTCAAGCTCTGTCAGGTTGGATGGGGAGCGTCGCTGCACAGCTATTGTCAGGTCTCTCCAGAGATGTTCGAATGGGTTCAAGACTAGTCTCCCAGTCCCTGCCGCTGAAAAACATCCCATCATGCTTCACCGTAGGGATGTTGCCAGTTTTCCTCCAGATGTGATGCTTGACATTCAGGCCAAAGAGTTCAATCTTGGTTTCATCATACCAGAGAATCTTGTTTCTCATGGTCTAAGAGTCCTTTAAGTGACTTTTGGCAAACTCCAAGCAGGCTGTCATGTGCCTTTTACTGAAGAGTGGCTTCTGTCTGGCCACTCTACCATAACAGGCCTGATTGGAGTGCTGCAGAGATGGTTGTCCTTCTGGAAGGTTCTCCCATCTCCATAGAGGAACTCTGGAGCTCGGTCAGAGTGACCATCGGGTTCTTGGTCACCTCCCTAACCAAGGCCCTTCTCCCCTGATTGCTCAGTTTGCCCCGGGCGGCCAGCTTTAGGAAGTCTTGGTGGTTCCAAACTTCTTCCATTTAAGAATGATTGAGGCCACTTTATTGTGTGTAGATTGAGGATTTTAAAATTTATTTAATTCATTTTAGAATAAGGCTGTAAAGTAACAAAATGTGGAAAATGTCACTGGGTCTGAATACTTTCCGAATGCACTGTATTCTCAATACAATATTATAAACTCATTGCAGCTCTGCCACAAAAATGGAAAAGGAAATTACTTAAAAGAGAAAGGAATTAATTAGTTTGTCTGCCACCAAATAAAAGTCATAAATGGCTTAAAATGAGTCATATACCAGTTTCACTTACGGTCAAGAGGGTTGACAACTATGCCGCATAGAATTCAAGATGCTGTAGTTGGGAACAGATTTTCGATGTCCCAATACCATGGCATCGGGTTTATGAAGTGATACACAAAACGACAATGGATCCATCAATATGTTCTTCTAAATTTAAGCTATTATATAAAATTCTTGCTTCAAAAAGAATGCTCAGTATATGGGGTATTCAACAGTCAGACCGCTGCAGACTGCCATGATGAAACAGAATCAATAGAGCATCTCTTTTGGTGCTGTCCATCAGTGGCTTGTTTTTGGAGTCTGGTCCAGGAATGGTTGTTATGCCATAATATCAGGGTGAGGTTGGACCTGCAAACTGTATTGCTGGGGGATGTGAAGGACCACAGTAAGTTAATAGGAAATATCATTGTGCTCTTGGGTGAATTTATTAATTTATGGGCAATTTCGGCAGAAATGTTGCAGATGGGGAGGTTCAAGTCCCTAGTGAGACACCATCAGAGAATGGAGGGATGTATTGCGAGAGGAAATGGTAGAATTATGATTTATTGGGAAAGATGGGTTGATCTGTGACTGTTTGAAGAGTGGAATCGACGAGTTTTGGAATAATTATATACACAAATGTATGTACAGCATAAAAGTTTGAGGTCCTCCAATCAGCGGTGAGGGTTGGGATTATTGCATGTTTTGATGCTGTGAGCGGTGTGTGTTCTGGTCTTGGTAGTTATGGGTGTGATCGCTACCATGCCCGCCCGGGCGTAGGGCGGGCTTCGGTTTTTCCCGCCCTTGGAAAATCCCTTTGGGATTGCTGGGAGGTTCTGCTGGGGGCAGTGCCTTGCCGGCGTCTTGGGGCGCGTGGGGGCGAGTGCACCCACTGACCAGAGCACCCGCTAATGGGAGCGGCCATTTGTACTGTATTGTTGTTTTAAAGAAATACATGTATTTTAATTTTTTATAATACAACTCTCTATGAATGCCCTCTTCATAATGCATTATAAGCATATTTATAAACTGGGTGGTCCATGCCCTGAATGCTGATGGGCTGACAGCCATGGTATATCAGACCGTATACCACGGATATGACAAAATATTAATTTTTACTGCTCTAATTACTTTGGTAACCAGTTTATAATAGCAATAAGGTACCTCGGGTGTTTGTGATTATTGGCCAATCTACCACGGCTAAGGGCTGTATCCAGGCACTCGGTGTTGCGTCGTGCTAAGAACAGCCCTTAGCCATGGTATATTGGCCATATACCACACCTCCTCTGGCCTTATTGCTTAATTATGATGCCTAATGTGCTATGCGTAAATCATTATAATTCATGACATAGGTGCTAATAGCTGCTCAATAATGGAGTAAAAAAGGATTCTAAAATCGCTCATCAGGTCATACAAATTACACACTTTCACAACAAACTGTCACCATGCAATGCCAACATCCTGTCTCAATTTGTCTGCTGTGTTGTAAAACTAAGCCTGCCTTTACCCAATGGTCTTGATCAATTAAGACAATTGGGACAGAGACGGAGTCTCACCTACATAATTGAACAGAACACATAATAGGCTAATACTAAAATATGTATCTCGTTGTTCTCACCTCTCCACAGCCCGGTCCAGGAGGTAGAAGAGAGCCTGCAGGACAACATGGTTGCCTGTCTTGTTGGGGTGGTGGAGCTTGGCTGTGTACAAGGCTATGGAGGCACCTGATGGGTCTCGCACACTCTGGTTGAACAGAACAGAGACAGGGGTCAGAGGGAGGAGAGATTAGGGTGTGCTTCTTAGCTGCACTGTGGGGCACTGAAGTCCAACATCCTGATTCAAATACGATTCTATATAGTACCTGTGGGCGAGAGAAAAATAAGCAAATAAGCAGTAACGCATCACAAAAGTCATTTAAACATAGAAAAGTGTTAATGTCACCGCAAGTTTATCACTTGGTATACATTTCTATTTTTCTCCATTGGCATAATACCAGAGGTGCATACAGTAGGGCTGGAAATTGCCAGTGACCTCACGATACAATATTATCACGATACTTAAGTGCCGATTCAATATGTATTGCGATTCTCACGATTCTATATGTAATGCAATTCGATACTGTGATTATATTGCGTTACGATGTTCCAAACATATTGCTCACCATATGTCTTCTGCAGAGGGAAAACAGAGTCATGAGAATACGAGTTTTGATCAGTCATGGAAATAAGTGCTGAAAACCAAAAAAGATGGAGAACAAGCTATGAATGAAAGATTCTGGCATTTTGTCGCAGGTACAGCCAACTAGCGCAAAAAGAATATTGCGATATTGTCAAAATGATATATCATCAAAAATAATATCCTGAATTGTAACTGTATAGATTTGTTCCCCCATCACTAGTTCACAGTAGAGGTGCATACAGAAAGGTTTGAGGCAAAACTCTAGTCTAGACCCTTGACTAGTTGCACAGTGAATCCAACATGCAATCATCAAATACATGTGAAGTCATGGCAGCCTGCATATCAAAAAATCTAAAAAATGGGGTCCTGTGTTCAGTTTGACCACAGGGTGGCAAAGTGGACATGACCATGAGAAGCAATGAGAGCTTTGGCCACAGGGAGGCACCTGGGGTCAAAGTCAGGAGATTTAAAATGGGAGCCTCACATCTCTGAAGAAGTGACTTGTATGAAACAAACTGTCAGTATGAATGGAACATCTAATTAAAGACACAACAATTGTGAAAACCAGGGCCCCATTCAATTGAATTAAAATAGGTCACCTGTCACAGGTTACTGGTTTATCAATGAAAGGACATTCTTTCACTGTGAGTTACTGTGTGACCTATTAAAAATGATTGAATTTCAACTGAGTAGTATAGAAGTCTATAGTCTGAACTGCAACACTGAAGAGCATACAATACATTTTTCCACAATTAACACAAAGCAGATCGAGTGACTTATTTTGACTAGATAATAACAAAAAGTAGGGATGCACGATATATCGGTGAACATAACGGAATCTGCCGATATTAGCTAAAAATGCCAACATCGGCCCTTTGTCTAGTTTAACGGCGATGTGCAAAACCGATGTCAAAGCTGACGTGCATACCTATATAACGTAGGTACATGACGTAATGACGCCACGTAAAATGTAGCGCTACATGTGTAACACAGCATTCCTAACCTAGCCCACAATGTCTGCAGTGTGGATCGAGCAGTCAACAAGTCGAGCAGTCATTTGAAAGAGTAAGAACATTTCAGCAAGACAACTCAAAAGCGAAATCCATTAATGCCAAGATAATGGAATTCATTGCCCTTGACAATCAACCGTTCTCTGTCGTGGGTGATGTTGGCTTTCGCCGACTGGTCAAGCACCAGTACACACTACCAAGTGAGCTATTTTTCAGATGTTGCCCAACTGGAGATACACAGTAATAGCGTCACTGCTATTAGCTTCACAACTGACATTTGGACCAGCGATATCAGCCCCATGAGCATGCCGAGTCTGACAGCACAGTGGGTCGTCAAGGATTTCCTACTGAGGAAACTCAATTGCATGCTCATGAATGTGCTGGTTGTCATACCACTGCTGCCATTTCAATGGAATTTGAGAACACGTTTGAAACATGAACACTAGCTAGTAGGGTTGCACATTTTGGGGAATATTCAGGAGGTGCAAACTTTCCTTGGGAATTAACGGAAATATATGGGAATTAACAGAAATATGCAAATTATTGTTAATACAATTTAAATGTAGATGTTTTTTGCATTGGATATATTTACCATATCAAATGGAGACAGAAACAAACCTTTTACCTTATCATAAGTAGACATATTTGCAAATTATTAAACCCTTTAATATAAATAAAAAAACAATTGAGTTACAAATTAAACTTTAATTAAATGAATTGACTCTTCACATGGGATGATTTCACTGAACAACAAAAGAAAGGGAATATTGAATGATCCATCATCATCTCCCAAAAACGTTTTTAACATATATCTGTAAAATGATAACCAAAGCTTTCGTTTCTAGACTTTCTTCCTATCAGGATTCCATGACTTCTCCCTGGACCTCCTCAATGTCAACATCGGACTCTGAGGCCTCATCTTCACTGTTACTTTCCAACCTTGTTGAGGATGGCTTGTTGTCAGGCTCAAAAAGCCTCAAATCTGTCCAGATGGCCACCAAATTTTTCAAACCTTGTTACATGCTTTGGTGTGTGTGTTCCCAAACAAGGACCAGTTGCGCTTTGAGGTGGCTGATGTTGGTGGGATTTGGAGGATGATAGAGGCAACAGGGGAAAGAGCCACCTCAGAGCCACAAAGTCCTTTCCACCAGGTGGTTGATGAGATATGTTGGCACGACTGCCATATTGCACCTCCATCCCTAAGCCCTTACATAATCCAGGAGGATCCTCTTGATGGGGCTGTCCATATCGGCAGACTGTGATATGGCCAGTTCTTGGAGAGACTCCTTCCCCTCCAGGAGACTGTGAAACATGATGACAACACCACCCCAACGAGTGTTGCTGGGCAGCTTCAATGTGGTGCTCTAATTCTTCTCACTTTGCTTGGTGAGGTAGATTGCTGCTATAACTTGATGACCCTTCACGTACTTAACCATTTCCTTGTCTCTCTTGTAGAGTGTATCCATTGTTTTCAGTGCCATGATGTCCTTGAGGAACAGATTCAATGCATGAGCAGCACAGCCAATGGGTGTAATGTGAGGGTAGGACTCCTCCATTTTAGACCAAGCATTCTTCATGTTCGCAGCATTGTCTGTCACCAGTGCAAATACCTTCTGTGGTCCAAGGTCATTGATGACTGCCTTCAGCTCATCTGCAATGTAGATACCAGTGTGTCTGTTGTCCCTTGTGTCTGTGCTCTTGTAGAATACTGGTTGAGGGGTGGAGATTATGTAGTTAATTATTCCTTGCCCACGAACATTCCACCACCCATCAGAGATGATTGCAATACAGTCTGCTTTCTCTATGATTTGCTTGACCTTCACCTGAACTCCGTTTAACTCTGCATCCAGCAAATGAGTAGATAAAACATGTCTGGTTGGAGGGGTGTATGATGGGCGAAGAACATTCAGAAATCTCTTCCAATACACATTGCCTGTGAGCATCAGAGGTGAACCAGTTGCATACACAGCTCAAGCAAGACATTCATCAGCATTTCTCTGACTACGTTCCTCCATTGAGTCAAAAAAACTTCTGATTCCAGGAGGACCATGAGCTGTTGCTATCGATAAGGTGTCTGATTCATAATTTTCACCTCGAATAGAAGTAGAGGGACTTTTGTCAGAGGTTGCTTGTTGTGAGCGCTGAGGGAACTTGGCCAGATGATTCTGCATCTTTGTTGCATTCTTCACATATGATTTGGCACAGTATGTACACAGCTTTTCCTTTTACATTAGCTGCAGTGAAATGTCTCCATACATCAGATAGTGCCCGTGGCATTTTCCTGTAAAGATTAGAAAAAAATGAGTAAAAAATAACAAATACAATTCCATGTACAGATAAATAGTTAAGCAGTTAGATTAAACAACTCCTTTGTAAGTTAAATGTTTTGAAATTAAACATGGAAACAGGTGAATTAACACTCCTCAGTTAGCAGGCTCAAGCAAGCTAAAACCCACATGGTAGCAGAAATTAACTAGCAGAAATTGTCAACAAGTTAAAAATTATTGCTGTAGGCTACTAATTACTAGTTAATAATAAAAAAAAATGTCATAAAATATATCCCACCCAGTATTGTAATCAAAACTTACCAGAAAGCATGTAGTCCATGTAGATAGTATAGATGTGTGGACTCAATAGCATCTCATTAGTGTGCAAGATCTTGAGAATCAGCTTTACATGTGATGGAAGAGTGCACTGCACATGTGACGGAAGAATGCACTGTGCATGCAGAGGTTTGCAATTCCATTGAATTGGGGATAGTTTAACCAAAATATACCACAATACCTAGAATTGCCTTATGTGTATCCCACAAAAAAAGGTTCACTGTTATAAGCTAACTTTTTTGATGAATTTAAGCAAAATTCCTTAAATTCCAGGGTTTAACTTCCTATGGAAAATTTCCGGGAAAATTCTGGAAATTTACTGGAAAGTTTCTGACCCTTTGCAACCCTACTAGCTAGCTACATTTGAACAACTGACTCGAGAAATAGGCTCATCAACTGCGCCTGCAGCAGACGTGATATCCTCTGTCATGGCATTGAAACGCCTGCTCAACAAAACTATGCTCGATGCTATGTACAAGGCCCGCTACATCGATGCAGACAAGAAACAGGGTTTACGTGAAATGTTACATACACAGCTGGACAAGATAGAAACGGACACAGGGACGGTGCGCACCGAGGAAGAGAGGCCACGGACAGAGCTGAAACTTCTGCTTGATATGTATGATGAAATCCTGGTTGAGAATGAAACGACTGAGAAAATGAACAGTGTGGTGTGTAACCTTTAACTAGGCAAGTCAGTTAAGAACAAATTCTTATTTACAATGACGGCCTACCCTGGCCAAACCTGGACCACGCTGGGCCAATTGTGCGCCGCCCTATGGGATTCCCAATCACGGACGGATGCGTTACAGCCTGGATTCGAACCAGGGACTGTAGTGACGCCTCTTGCACTCAGATGCAGTGCCTTAGACCGCTGCGTCCATGTGTGTGTTAACTATTTAACTGTACTAGAATGCTTAAAAAGGCCGCATTTTTTTTTTATATCGTTTAAGTTTTTTTTTGGCCAAGGAAAATATTGGATATCGGTATCAGCCAAAAATGTCATATCGGTGCATCACTAGGCAATAATTCACAGATCAGGGCCCGCATTCGTAAAGTGTCTCAGAGTGGGAGTGCATAATAAGTGAAGTTTGGCCTTGTAGATTATAATGAATAAGATTACATGGACAGGGGGGCCCTGATTTCCTAAATTAAACACATTTTTAGCTGAATTCCTGGTGATTTTACAGTCTTTTTTTAGGTTCTACCAAAAACTATAATCTACAAACCCCACACCCCACCTACTACTGTCTGCGTAACTACTACAGCAGAAAGCAGCCTAGTCGGCACAGCTCCATATATCTCAAAGTCGTAAAAGAAAAAACAGATGATCCCAGAGCATTTCCTGCACTGTCCTGTCCCCCCCATCCTGACGAGAGCATCCTCCTAATGGAATGGGAGTGAGAGGCGTTGAGACGGTATGTGTCATGACATTATCGTCTGTCTGCGAGCCATGCATGGCCCATTGCACTGACTGACTAACGGCCCCAGGGAGGGGAATCAACATCCGCTACCCGCTCCAGACAGAGGATAGCCAATGCAATGAGTCTGGTACTGGAGTTGTTTTAGTGTTTATCTTTTTTTAGCATCTGGGTTGTGTTCAGTAGGAACGATGCGGAAGAAAACATTTTGACACGGAGTGAAACGAAAAGATAGTTAAGATGGTTGTTGTAGGGCTAATGCCACAGAGCTGCAATACGCCTTTGCACACACAAAACACACAAACACTATTAAACTCACCAGCACAGTGAACTTCCCACTGAGCAGCTCCGAATGCAGAGGTTCCTCCTGAGGCTGTAGTCTGAAGATGCCCTCTTTCAGACGAGTCTCCTGGACACATGAAAAAATAAGTTAAAGGGAACATCAGGCCTGTGAAGTCTACAGGCTTTTGTTCCAGTCCAGCACCAACACACTTGATTCAAATGATCCAAATCAGTCTTCTAACCAGTCTTCAATGTAGGCCACTACTATCAGTTGAATCAGGTGTGCTAGGGCAGGACTGCATTTCCCCATCCCAGACCTAGTGTAGCAGAACTCTTAATCTCTACCAAGATGAGGGAGGAAGAAGAGGATTGTCCCCATCAAAATTGAGGAAAAAAAACAATGCTCCTAAAATGTTTATTTAAAAATAAATTAACCATCTTTCTCCCTAACTTTACAAGTTACCAGCCACCACTGACATGCACGCACGCGTGCATACATACACACACACACACTTACTCTGTAGCTGTGGAAAAGCTCAATGGCTCGCAGCACGTTGAACTTGCGCGCCATGAGGAACTTGACGGCCACTTCCCAGGACAGCTGGGACACGCCATGCTGAGTGGTCCACTTGTTGATTTCCTCCAGAAACTGTTTGGTAGCCTAAAAACACACAGAGATGCGGTCACACACCATGACTGTGTTCCAAATGGCACCATATTCCCTAGTACACTGCTTTTGAATTGCACCCTTTTCCATATATAGTGCACTTCCTTTGACCAGAGTCCTATTGGCCCTGGTCAAAAGCAGTGCACTATATAGGGAATATGGTGCTATTTGGGACACAGCCTATGTACTCACTCCACAGAGATTATAAAAAAAGACTAGAAGAAGTGAAAGAAGAAGTTCAAAATGATACATCCTATGAGGAAGTGGTGTTGGTGTATGGTGTCCGTATGGCTTTTACCATGAGAGAGCATTTCATTTCATAAAGAGATAGTACTATGTAGGTTTGTTGTAGAAAGGGTGTTGGAAGACAGAGAGGGGACTTTGCTCCATGAAAAACATTATGAAACCAACAAAAACAGAGGTTCTAATTGTTGGTATAGCACTTTGTGCTTCCACATTCCTGTACTTCCAAGCCTTTTGTTAGCTGGGACTAGCAGTTGAGTAAAAAGTGCTGGGCTATTAATCTAATCAGAACACCTTGGATTCCATAAGCACTACCTCTATCAAACCTGCCATATGAAATACACTGAGCTTGTATGCAGAAAACAGACTTGCAGTCCTTCAATCTTGAATAGTTATGGTTAAATTATTGCGATTCAAGATTGCACCATCAGCTTCAAGAAATTGTGTGCGTTCTTGCACTTGATTTAAGGAATGGAGTCTTAAAACAAAAATGGATGTTACACGGAATAAAAATATAAAATGCAACACGTAAATTGTAGTTCCCATGTTTCACGAGCTGAAATAAAAAATCCCTGAAATGTTCTCTATGCACAAAAAGCTTATGTCTCTCAAATTTAGGGCACAAATGTGTTTATATCCCTGTTAGTGATCATTTCTCCTTTGCCAAGATAATCCATCCACCCGACAGGTGTGGCACACCAAGAGGTTGATTAAACAACATGATTACATAGGTACACCTTGTGCTGGGGACAATAAAACGCCACCTTAAAATGTACAGTTGTCACACAACACAATGCCACAGATGTCTCAGGTGTTGAGGGAGGGTGCAATTGGCACGCTGACTGCAAGAATGTCCACCAGAGCTGTTGACAGATAATTGAATGTTAATTTCTCTACCATAAACTGCCTCTAACGTCGTTTTAGAGAATTTGGCAGTACGTCCAACCGGCTTCACAACAGCAGACCACGTGTAACCACACAGGCCAGGACCTCCACATCACCTTCTTCACCTGTGGGATTGTCTGGGGAGGGAGGGTGCTGAGGAGTATTGCTGTCTGTAATAAAGCATTTTTGTGGGGAAAAACTGACTCCCCAGTGGGTGGATTAGGGCCTAATGAATTAATTTAAATTGACTGATTTCCTTATATGAACTATAACTCAGTAAAATCTTTGAAATTTTTGCAGGTTGCGTTTATATTTTTGTTCAGTATAGATTTCACACACACCTATGTGCACACACACTTTACACAAAGACGGACAGACACACCCCTTGGCCACTAGGAAGGTTTAGCAAAATTACCTTTAGATAAGTGATTACGGCAGCATCATTTTACACAAACACTGCCTGGGACTGTTTTATCTCATGTTGATTGATCCCCAATCAATTATATAACTATGTACACAAAATTCCCATTTCAGCACTCAGCTCAGCACTCAGTGTGTGAACTTACCTATGCATTCTTTATGAACTACAAGGTTGAGTAGAGATCCATGTAATGTTTTTTCAAAGAGTAAAAAGTCATGTGCATAGAGTTGATAATGTTTTATAGAAGAATGCTATGAAAAATAACATTACCTAGGTGCTAGATTTCAATATTGAGTCTTTTCAGAATTTCATCCCTTTATCTGATAGCTGGGAGGCGACAGGAGACGACTGTCAAGGTGTACCATTAATTTCCTGTCTCTCATATCACGCCATCTTTCACTCTAGACACCAGGCCTGAAGGTGCTCATTCAAAGCTTCTTCAAACTTCCCCATTATATCAATTCAATAGAATAACTAAATATTTAACCAACACATTTGGACAAAAATAGTTTAATAACACTATCAGTATTGAAATCTACAGTAGTGTGAAAAGGCACTAGAGAACCCGCAGCTATATGATGTTTCAGCTAGCAAAGAGACCAATCTAAGTGTGCACACCCTCTATGTCTATGTCCTCCCAAAGGGCTTCCGGAATTTTGTTGGGGGGCGAGCCCAGCCAGCAGCACCAGCAAGCTGTCACAGAAGATAGAGAGGGTAATGAAAGCTCAAGCTCAGAGCAAGAGTTCTGCTTCCCCAGCCAGCGAGAGGGGGAAGTCAACTACGGGGAGTCAGAAACTCTTCAGGAATACAGAAAGCTACTGATGAGCAGAGCTGAAAAGGACAGGATGCCACTGTCCTCTCGCAAAGCTCGGGATTTCAAAGACAAACTGATGCATGTCAGAGGCTCCAGCACTATTCAAACAGCTAAAAGCCGAGGAGGAAGCTAACTTTTAACAACATAATTGTTACATTTTTTTCTCTCACTGTGTGGCTGCATTGTTGAGTTTTCACCATGTGGTTGTTTCATTCTCATTCGGATCTTTGTTGCCCTGTGTATCATTAAATTATTTTAACTGGTAAAACAAAGCAAGCATCATATTGGCCCGGTCCTTTAAGACATCTCATGTACAAAGCATTTCCTCTGGATGCAGGTGGTGTTTAACTAAAGGAGGTGGGCCTGTCTAATATCAGATTATCAGTACATTTACTCTGATTTAACATGATACGTTTTTGTTAACTCTATGTAAATAATATTGGTGGTTTACAGGCAAATTCGAAATAAAATCAATAAAACATTTTTTTTGCTAATATCGGCAGATATTGGTCAACTTATATCGGTTTGGCTCTACACATAATTCAACTAGGAACCCTGGACTCCCAGAGCAGATGAAGGGATGCTAGTCTTGATGCTATTCAAAGAGTCCAACTACCGGGATTCGATTCCAGTCCACTAAGTTGTGATGTACAGTACCAGTCAAGTTTGAACACACCTACTCATTCAAGGGTTTCTCTTTATTTTGACTATTTTCTACATTGTAGAATAATAGTGAAGACATCAAAACTATGAAAAAAACACATATGGAATCATGTGGTAACCAAAAAGTGTTAAATCAAAATATATTTGAGATTTGAGATTCTTCAAAGTAGCCACCCTTTGCCTTGATGACAGCTTTGCACACTCTTGCATTCTCTCAACCAGCTTCATGAGGTAGTCACCTGGAATGCATTTCAATTAACAGGTGTGCCTTGTTAAAAGTTAATTTGTGGAATTTCTTTACTTAATGCGTTTGAGCCAAATCAGGCCTTCATGGTCAAATTGCTGCAAAGAAACCACTACTAAATACTCAGTCTCTGCAGATGCAAAAAATACTGAATCTTAGGAGTTAAGGAGTCGATGCCTAGAGGAATCGAAGCTTGTCACCCAGAAATGGAAGTCGACTTCGGGAGTTGACAGGCAGAGTCGAGGAATCGATTATTTTGGAGTCAACTCCCCACCACTAGCACAAAGCTGGATGCAACCAAGTTGCAGATGAGTTGCATGGGGGTGTTTCACAAAGCAATCAAGAAGTAACTCAGTTTCAAGCACCCAAATTTGTGGGAAAGTTGCTTTGTTTAACTCCAGCCTAAGGTTACGGTTAAAATAAGGGTTAAGGGTAGGAATAGGATAAGGGTTAAGGTTAGAGTAAGAGCTAGGGTTAGTTGTAATGTTGTTGACATTTATTGAACATCTATAAACCATGTACTTGGGACTATCCAAACAAAATGTTACCGAAACAGGTTTTTGTGTGTGAATAAACTAGTGAAAATTAACATAATTCAACATTCATAAACATTCTGGAACT
Organism: Hucho hucho; assembly: GCA_003317085.1. Taxonomy (NCBI): domain Eukaryota; kingdom Metazoa; phylum Chordata; class Actinopteri; order Salmoniformes; family Salmonidae; genus Hucho; species Hucho hucho. The sequence goes on along the minus strand of QNTS01000062.1, from coordinate 1,222,741 downwards.
TTTTGGTTCACAAAAAAAACGTTGAACCTTCACAGTTCACACTTGAAGCCGAACCAAGAGGACTCATTACTGAGTTCAAGATAGTTCACCTGAATTAGAAATGTGCCTAGGTGCAGGAATGGATTCCTAAAAAGTTGTCTATGGACCCTGAGTGTCCCTAACACAGATGCTGAGCCTGTTTGCTTAGCTACAGTTTATAGCAGTCATGAGGAATTAGGTCTAAACAAAGAGTTCTACTTTGAAGGAAATAATCTGGCACAAATTCTGTGAATCAAGACGATACATGCAAATATTTACATATCTTTGAGGAATTCAGTATGCACTGAAAAAAAGGAACATCTGTTCCACACTGAGTTCTCATAAATTGCCATCCAAAACAGCAATTGTCCAAGAAATATACTTCAAATGTTGACTTCTTACACTGTGACAATAATGACATCATAAGAATGGCTGCAAGGGTTCAGATAAGCATGAGATTCCCTTTTTCCATCATATTTATTGAATATCCGTTATTGGTGGAATTATCGTCCGGTATCTATATCGGTAAAAGGCCAACAATGGCCGATAATATTGGTGAAAGGATGCATCTGTATGGCTCTAGTTCATAAATCAGTTGAGCATTAATGTTGAGCATTCCCAGACCAATTCTATTCACCCACATTAAGAGGTCAAAACAGATTTTTTTTGTTGACACCATCGGAGTATCCATTCATGAGTACTATACATCCATTCAAGCAATAGGAGTACATTTTGGTCTGTAATTGAGCAGCCACCGCTGTCTATACAATGCTCAATCCAGTCCAAATCTAGTCAGCCACCAAACATTATAAGAACTCAAGACTTAGGCCTACGCATTGTTGTGCCTAATGAGACCGTCGAGCAATGAGTAAACTTTGGACTGTAGGCCTATTTGAGAAGCCACTGTCAATTCACAAAGCTTATATGTGGGCAAGGTCATGCCATGGTTAGCATCTACATAAAAAATAAATTACATTCATGCTATATCTACACATACAATAATAAAGGGCTTTTTGTAGTTTCTGGAGTACACTTCATTTGGTTTGTAACTGAATCTATCAAAAGTTATGATGGTTTAAACAAAGTAACTTTGTACAACATCATGCACAACTGTTGCAAGTTTTCCTCTTTTCTCTACAGCATGTACATTAGAAATATTAACATTTTAAGTCAATGATTGGACATTACTTTAAAAAGGTTGAATGAGTAAAAAACATTTCCATGGATTTACAGTGCATTCGTAAAGTATTCAAACCCCTTTACTTTTTCCACATTGTTATGTTAAAGCCTTATACTAAAATGCATATATATTTTTTTACCCCCTCAAACTACACACAATACCCCATAATGACGAAGCAAAACAGTTTTTTATAAATGTTGGTACATTTATAAATAACTGAAATATCACAATTACATAAGTATTTGGGGAGTTTCTCCCATTCTTCTCTGCAGATCCTCTCAAGCTCTGTCAGGTTGGATGGCGAGCTTCGCTGCACAGCTATTTTCAGGTCTCTCCAGAGATGTTCGATTAGGTTCAAGTCCAGGCTCTGGATGGACCACTCAAGGATATTCAGAGACTTGTCCCAAAGCCACTCCTGCATTGTCTTGGTTGTGTGCTTAGGGTTGTTGTCCTGTTGGAAGGTGAACCTTTGCCCCAATCTGAGGTCCTGAGCCACCATGCTTCACCGTAGGGATGGTGCTAGGTTTACTCCAGACGTGACGCTTGGCAATCAGGCTAAAAGAGTTCAATCTTGGTTTCATCAGACCAAAGAATCTTGTTTCTCATGGTCAGAGTCCTTAACGTGCCTTTTGGCAAGCTCCCAGCGGGCTGTCATGTGCCTTTTACTGAGGAGTGGCTTTCATCTGGCCACTCTACCAAAAAGGCCTGATTGGTGGAGTGCTGCAGAGATGGTTGTCCTATCTCCACAGAGAAACTCTGGAGCTCTGTCAAAGTGACCATCAGGTTTTTGGTCACCTCCCTGACCAAGACCCTTCTCCCCCGATTGCTCAGTTTGGCCGGGGCGGCCAGCTCTAGGAAGGGTCACTTTGTATTCTGGACAAAATTGAATTGCTTTGCCACATTTTTTGCTTTATTACTGTAGGGCACGTTCCAGACTTAGAAAAAGCATAAATTCCTACACACGCTTCTCCTATGCACTTCTCAGTATTTGGTATTTAGACTTACCTTTTTCAATGACGTAACGTGCTCTGCAGGTGTGGCTACCTTGCACACTCTGAATAAATTTAATTCAACCGCTAAAAACCCTCCCACTTGCAGGCCAACAGATTTTCTCGTGGAGTTTTCATTCAATGGGGTTCAGTACATTTATCTTAAGCCATCCCTTTAAATACGATGCATCTTTAATTTTGTCAGACAATAGAATACATAGAGAGAACAGGCCAGAATATAGGGATCAATGAAAGAAGCAATCTATGCATATTTGTCTCAGTTTCATCACCAACTGGTAGATTTTAAAATACTTTGATTGTGTAGATTGTTCAGGCAAATCTTAGGGTTACAAAAATCTGTATGAATAATAAAATAAAAAAATGGGTTGGAGAGCCTTCACAGAAAATACATTGATGAATCAAATAAATAATGGATTGATTCATCCTGAAAGTTGTCATATTCAAATTCAATCCATAAAATATTTTTCACTACTCGTGGAACTGTATAACAAAGGTCCATTCGTCATGAACCATGCGCCAGGCTCCAGGTTTAACCTGCTACGTGTGGTCTGAGTTTCACAATGATTCAAATAGGCTACATGTCCCAAATTATTTGGACATGTGGCCTAATATGATCCACTAATGCTAGAAAACTTAAGGAACAACTTAAAATGACGTGACAGAGGAAAGAAAAGTAAATGGAATGCAATTATGCAAAAATAAATGTATGTGGTATTACTGACGGTGGCTCCCGATAGTGGCTAATATTTAACATAATTCAAATTGTAAAATAAAACGGAGAAAAGCCCAGGCATATAATCAAAACATTCTAAAGCACATACATAAACCTCGACAGGTCCAGCCCTACAGAAGCCTGGGTCTCCAAATTTCATCCACACAAATTATGAGGGCACACAATAAAAATTTGGAATCACGGCACATCTATTTATAGCCTGTGGAAAAGGGGCCGCAACACATGTCCTGTTGATATGGCTGGTTTCACATGTCTCCAGGGATAATAAGGAAAAACATCTTTATTGCCATGTGTATTTACATTCCCCTTCTCCAAATGGATTACTCATTTACCTAGCTCTTATCAATTTCTAAATTACAGTGCATGGAGAATGCGGTTATTTCTACAAAAAATTTTAAAAGTTCATGCTTTTTCCACTTGGAACCAGCAGGTTCGATCATCCTTATTCATAGTTTCCACGTGCGTAAATGTGTTGGAATGAGGGAATTATGTATGGCTCATCTTTAGATACACTTCCACTACACCTTCATTTGTTCTAGCCCCACCTCAAATGAATAGCATGCTTAAGTTAAAGGTCAGAATATGAAGAGAAAAGTGCATAAAAAGCTAATTACCTTCTATTTACGTACACTTAACTCAGGTTGGAATCGGAGCCTTATTGCAATGTTGCAAACAGGATGCATGTTTTATTTATATTGGAATATTTTTATTCTGTACAGGCTTCCTTCTTTTCCCTCTGTCAATTATGTTAGTATTGTGGAGTAACTACAATGTTGATCCATCACAGCCATTAAACTAACTGTTTTAAAGTCACCATTGGCCTAGTGGTGAAATCCCCTCCGGCAACGGAGTTAGGAAAAAGACAGTATCTTTGTAGTGACTGGGTTATTGATACACCATCCAGAGTGTAATTATATGCGTTATATACACCACGCTCAAAGCGATATTCAATGTTTGCTTTTTATCTGTATCCACAGTAAAACAAGTCCTATATCGACATAACCTGAAAGGCAGCTCAGCAAGGAAGAAGCCACTGCTCCAAAACCGCCATAAAAAAGCCAGACTACGTTTTGAAACTGCACATGGGGACGAAGATTGTACTTTTTGGAGAAATGTCCTCTGGTGTGATGAAACAAAAATAGAACTGTTTGGCTATAATGACCATCATTATGTTTGAAGGAAAAAGGGGGAGCCGAAGAACACCATCCCAACCGTGAAGCACGGGGGTGGCAGCATCATGTTGTGGGGGTGCTTTGCTGCCGGAGGGACTGGTGCACTACACAAAATAGATGGCATCAAGAGGCAGGAAAATTATGTGAATATATTGAAGCAACATCAAGACATCCGTCAGGATGGCTAAGGTGTATGTAAACTTCCGACTTCAATTGTATATACAGTGGCAAGAAAAAGTATGTGAACCCTTTGGAATTACCTGGATTTCTGCATTAATTGGTCATAAAATTTGATCGGATCTTCATCAGAGTCACAACAATAGACAAACACAGTCTGCTTAAACTAATAACACACAAATAATTATACATTTTCATGTCTTTATTGAACACACCGTGTAAACATTCACAGTGTAGGGTGGGAAAAGTATGTGAACCCTTGAATTTATTAACTGGTTGACCCTCCTTTGGCAGCAATAAACTCAACCAAACGTATTCTGTAGTTGCGGATCAGACCTGCACAACAGTCAGGAGGAATTTTGGACCATTAATGTTTAGTTGGGTTGAGGTCAGGACTCTGACTGGTCCACTCCAGAAGGTGTATTTTCTTCTGTTGAAGCCATTCGGTTGTTGATTTACTTCTGTGTTTTGGATCGTTGTCCTGTTGCATCACCCAACTTCTGTTGAGCTTCAATTGGCGGACAGATAGCCTTACATTCTCCTGCAAAATGTCTTGATAAACTTGGGAATTAATTTTCCTGATGATAGCAAGTTGTCCAGGCCCTGAGGCAGCAAAGCAGCCCCAAACCATGATGCTCCCTCCACTATACTTTACAATTGGGATGAGGTTTTGATATTGTGTGCTGTGCCTTTTTTTCTCCACACATCGTGTTCCAAACAACTCGACTGTAGTTTCATCTGTCCACAGAATACCAGTAGCGCTGTGGAACATCCAGGTGCTTTTTTGCAAACGTCCAGCAATGTTTTTTTTGGACAGCAGCGGCTTCTTCCATGGTGTCCTCCCATGAACACCATTATTGTTTAGTGTTTTACGTACCGTAGACTCGTCAACAGAGATGTTATCATGTCCCAGAGATTTTTGTAAGTCTTTAGCTGACACTAGGATTCTTTTTCTTAACCTCATTGAGCATTCCGCACTGTGCTCTTGCAGTCATCTTTGCAGGACGGACACTCCTAGGGAGAATAGCAACAGTGTTGAACTATCTCCATTTATAGACAATGTGTCTTACCGTGGACTGATGAACACCAAGGCTTTTAGAGATACTTTTGTAACCCTTTCCAGCTTTATGCAAGTCAACAAATCGTAATCTTAGGTCTTCTGAGATCTCTTTTGTTCAAGGCATGGTTCACATCAGGCAATGCTTCTTGTGAATAGCAAACTCACATTTTGTGAGTGTTTTTATAGGGCAGGGCAGCTCTAACCAAAATCTCCAATCTCGTCTCATTGATTAGACTCCAGGTTAGCAGACTCCTGACTCCAATTAGCTTTTGGAAAAGTCATTAGCCTAGGGGTTCACATACTTTTCCAACCTACACCGTGAATGTTTAAATTATGTATTCAATATAGACAAGAAAAATACAACAATTTGTGTGTTATTAGTTTAAGCACACTGTGTTTGTCTATTGTTGTGACTAAAATGAAGATCAGATCACATTTTATGACAAATTTATACAGAAATCCAGGTAATTCCAAAGGGATCACATACTTATTCTTGCCACTGTAGGCTTGCCATAAAGGAGTTGAATACTTATTGACTCAAGACATTTCAGCTTTTCATTTGAAATTAGTTTGTAAAAATGTCAAAACACATTATTCCACTTAAGCATTTGTGTAGCCCAGTGAAAAAAATATATTTTAAATTCAGGCTGTAACAACAAACTTGTGGAAAAAGCCAAGGGGTATGAATACTTTCTGAAAGCACTGTATATCACGTTAAGACTTGGCCCTGATTGCAAAACATATATGGCCATTTATATTTAGTGGAAGTGTGACTCCGTTACCACGTGACCTTGACCTGCGACAAAAATAATGTCAAAAGGCTTAGGAAGAATTCAAATCCCCAAATACTTTTTTTTGTACATATACATTTTCATTCTTTCTGGCGGTGACACTTTTGTTGATATGAGGTCAAGTGATAGCTTGATCTCACAGGGTCAAATTTAACTGAAAACTCCCTTGCTTCTGAGAGAGAGTGAAAAACATGAAACCCCAAAGCTAGCTAATTAATGCCTACACAGCCATTCAACAGTTCCACGAGATCAAAAGATTAATGCAGGTAACCATTAAATTCTCCTGCAGAGCACCTTCTAAACCAATTCTAATGAAAATGGTTTGCAACTTAGGCTATTCCATCAAAAAGGATCACCAGTTTACAAGATGAAGCAGAAAATTATGTAGCCCATGCCGTTGCAATTATTTGTCTCACACTGTAAACTGTGTTTTTTTTTTGTCCAAATGCACAATCTTACTGTGGAAAACCACTTAAATCTTGTACTTATCCCAGAAACATGCTTTGAACTAGATCGAATACTTTGGCACCTTAGCTCTCAAAAGATATGCGACTCCTCTAAAGAGTTCAATTTCAAAGCAATGTGGTCTTGAGAAGACTCATATCACCCAGAAGACTGACCTGTTCATTCAATTAAAAACCCCAAGCTAGGACACGTTGTGATGCAAGTATTGCACACATAACAAACAAGTGCACAGCAATGGCCAGAATTGCAAAAGAATAGTACAGATATAGGCTATGAAACGAGCGCAAGGTTCTAGTCTAATGTCGTTGAACATGATGACTGGCTCTTAAAAACATCAGCATCTTCATTCTACATGTTTAAGAAAGTTAAAAAACAGATTACGTAAACAGCATAAGACATACAGGCCAGAATCCAAAAGAAACAAGCCAGGCCTTAGTCTTGCTAAATGTTTGAGCTGATAAGTATAACAATGTTAAGGGTGATTCATACATAACATGATCATAATTATTGCTGATCCACTTCTCTCGACATTAGCCACAGGTGGAAAGTGCCATCCTATTATGTTCAGTCAGTCCCATTTGGCACGAGTTGATACTAAACAGGAAGTGTCATGTGTCATTCTTTCTATCCCCCGCTCTTGCTTTCTGTGACAATTCCTGGGAGACGACTACCTGCCCCTCCCCCAACACACACAAATTAACCCCACAATGGCAGTATCACTCCAGTCCAGTGGAAATGCTTTTAACAGCTGCCTGAAAGTGAAGTTCCACCATACTAGCACAGTCTCCCAGAGGCCCACTGCTACAACCAGACACAGCCAAGCTGAGGAGATAATAACCCAGCCTACAAGCCTCCAGCCCTCCACCATGGCTGGGCCCGCAGAGGAAATGAAGAGCCCAGATAAGAGAGTCTCTACACACTTCACTCCGCTGATGGACGTGCGTGCGCATGGGCGGAGTCAGATGTTTTTTAGCACCGCGCACTTTTGTCCAATTCACAAGTGTGTTCCACCCAGAGAGGAAGTCCGCCTTGGGTAGTGTATATCCACTAGGGGGCTTGGGGTGCCCGAGTAGCTTACCAAGCAAGAGGGTCTGAAGCACTCGATTGTAGCTAGTGACGACATTTTAAGTTCCGGATCCGGTGTACCCTTTGTTTACAAATAGTAGCTAGCTACATGTATGGATAGTATGGTGTTCTATGCTACTTAAGGATTTAACTAGCTACAGAAGCAAACACATCTCTACAAATTGGGAGAGCTTGAACTGCTCAGGAGGGAAATAAAAATGAGGGAGAAAATTACATGTTTGTCCACTGAAAACTACATGAGAAGAAAATGGAGATTACATGTCTCTTGTCCAACCTATGTGAAGCATTGTCGAGGAAAGACATTTTCAATACTTTTTGACGTTGGCTGCCAGATTTGACGACTTGCTTCAGTAGCTTGCCCCTCACATCTCGCATGAGAGAACACAGGATTTTGTTGCTTATTCCTCAGCGGCAAAATGGGAAGAAATTGAACTTTGAACTTCCGATCCGGTGTCATGCCAGATAACAAATACTAGCTAGCTACACATCAGACTAGTATGGTGTTACATGCTTTATGACACTGCGTTTTAGCCACAGAAGCAGAAGTCTCTTTTTGAATTGCAATTGCTGTAAACAATGGGTCAACATTTTGGGGCCAATGGAATTATCCGTTCTGTGCAGGAGCTGTCAACGGAAAACATATTCGGATATGAGCTCCGATAAACTTGGGCAATTGAGTACTACCACGGCTTTTTCTCAATGGTCCTGATGGCAGTCTGCGATGCAAGGTACCGCTTCACCATGATCGACGTGGGCGCATTTGGTCGGGAGGGAGATGCGGGAATATTCTTGCGAGGCAAGTTCAGCTCCCAACTCATTGCAGGCCAGTTGCCGCTACCAGAGTGCTTGCCGGAGACCCAGACACCGAGCCCATATATCCTCATGTGAGACGAGGCATTCCCTCGGAGGGTAATCATGATGCAACCATATCCAGGTAAGATACATTTTAGTGTGTTACTATACATGTGCATGCAAATTCTGTAGTTACCATTGCGCCCTAGTAGCAGCCTAAGCCGAGAAATATGTACATATTTCTTTATTATCAGCTTTTTTATTTCTGATAACATTGAGTTTTGTTGTATATTTATGGTAGCTTTGACCCGCAGATCTGTAGATGAACTGGCAGGTGAACTCTTTGGCTTGGCTAGCTGGCAAAACATTTTTTTTTCCAAATGATGCATCTGGACACTGTACCAGCTTTTTTGTTTCACCTGGCTGCTGGTTCCTGATCTTTTGAAAACATCAATTGAAAAGTCAAATAAAGCTTGAGAGGAATGGGAGATGCAGTAGAAATGCAGTGCTTAGGCAGAGGGCTCGTAGTGAGGACGACTGGCTACTACTGAACTGTGGATGGTGAGCTTTCTGGCACCCAGAGCTGCTGAGGCATCACCCAAGTGGGTGCTACAAAGAGTGAAGGAGGCGAGGTCCAGTAGCTACAGTTGAAGTCGGAAGTTTACATACACCTTAGTCAAATACATTTAAACTCAGTTTTTCACAATTCCTGACATTTAATCATAGTAATTCCCTGTCTTAGGTCAGTTAGGATCACCACTTTATATTAAGAATGTGAAATGTCAGAATAATAGTAGAGAGAATGATTCATTTCAGCTTTTATTTCTTTCATCACATTCCCAGTGGGTCAGAAGTTTACATACACTCAATTAGTATTTGGTAGCATTGCTTTAAATTGTTTAACATGGGTCAAACGTTTCAGGTAGCCTTCCACCAGCTTCCCACAATAAGTTGGGTGAATTTTGGCCCATTCATCCTGACAGAGCTGGTGTAACTGAGTGAGGTTTGTAGGCCTCCTTGCTCACACACGCTTTTTCAGTGCTGCCCACACATTTTCTATAGTGCACCAGTCCCTCCTGCAGCAAAGCACCCCCACAACATGATGCTGCAACCCTGTGCTTCACGGTTGGGATGGTGTTCTACGGCTTGCAAGCCTCCCCCTTTTTCCTCCAAACATAACGATGATCATTATGGCCAAACAGTTCTATTTTTGTTTCATCAGACCAGAGGACATTTCTCCAAAAAGTTTGCAGTTGCAAATCGTAGTCTGGCTTTTTTATGTGGATATAGATATTTTTGTACCTGTTTTCTCCAGCATTTTCATTAACCATCTCCCAGACCACCTTCTTCTGATCATGAACTGTCCCTCTCCATCTTTGGAGGATGCATGCATTCAAAGACTTGGCCTCTATTGGTTGAACTAACTATAGCTAGGCCAATCATGATAATGTATTGCTTGTTTATTTTTGAAGCGCTTTGAGATTGCCATGTTATACATATGTGAAAATTATACCAATATAGAACTTAAACTGAACAAAAATATAAGCGCAACTTGTAACAATTTCAACGATTTTACTGAGTTACAGCTCATAAGGAAATCAGTCAATTGATATAAATTCATTAGAATTGAATTCATTTTCAGCTGTGCTAACATAATTGCAAAAGGGTTTTCTAAAGATCAATTAGCCTTTTAAAATTATAAACTTGGATTAGCTAACACAACGTGCCATTGGAACACAGAAGTGATGGTTGCTGATAATGGGCCTCTGTACGCCTATATAGATATTCCATAAAAAATCTGCCATTTCCAGCTACAATAGTAATTTCAATGTCTACACTGTACTTCTGATCAATTTGATGTTATTTTAATGGACAAAAAAAATTATGCTTTTCTTTCCAAAACAAGGACATTTAAGTGACCCCAAACGTTTGGAACGGTAGTGTATGTAAATAAGGTTCTGTTTTTCATTTTTAATACATTTGCACAAATTTCTAAAAACCTGTTTTTTTGCTTTGTCATTATGGGCCATTGTGTGTAGATTGAGGATTAAAAAAAAAATGTAATCAATTTTAGACTAAGGCTGTAACATAACAAAATGTGGAAAAGGCAAGGGATCTGAATACTTTCCGAATGCACTGTAGGTGTCTGTCTGACGATGTTTCACGTAATCACGAAACCAACTCAGTTGTCGGACAATTTACGGGACACACCGACAGGAGCAGCCCCACTCCTCATCTCTTTCAGATAGCGAACATACCGGTCCCAAATTTTTCTTTGATATCAGTGAGTTGTTGCTAGCTGTTATCTTTTGTGTTCTTGTCCAAATACAACTGCATCAAAGGATTGTAGACGTATAATTGCACGTAGCATATGTTGAAATAAACACACCAAAAAAAATAAGCTTGCAAGTAGACTTGCAGGTAGAATAGCAGTATCATTAAAGTAGAAGCACGTCCATTGCCTCCATGTTTATACCAGAAGGGATACCATAAGGGATGATGTAGACAAGGCGGGATTTACGTTGAAAAACTCACTCAATACTGCCCCTCAAGTCTTCGCAAGGAATGATACGTATCAATTTTCAGGTATCACAAAAGTATGTTGAATGCCGGAGCGTATTACCCCTTTTCTGAAGTAAAACTAACCTTCCGTCTCCATAGTGTATAAAATCAGCTCTAAGACTCACTGCCTGCTGTCCAGATGAGCCATGGGGAAAGGGTATTAGGGCCTGGAAAGTGTAAAGAGCATCATTACCACCAGGCTGGAAAGAAGGGCTATCAGTCAGGGAGACAGAGAGAGAATAAACAAGCTGATCTCTCTCAAACTCAAGTGAAAGAGGTACCACTCTTCACCCCCCTCATAAATATCCACAGTTATTGGTACTGGACTTATTTATGTGTTTGGAACCATCTATCCAGTGTAATGAGTGACACCCCCATGTTCATGTAGGTTGGGGATAGCATGAATAGACCTACAATAGGCCCACCAGCTCATTTTTATGCTGTGGATACATTGTCATCATATGGACAATAAGCACTCTAGCAATAGATTATTATATAATACCAGTTTCCTGCCTTTTAGGACCTGGTTGGAAAAACACAAGAGGCAGTGAGAGCAGCTTGGCATGTGATTAACAACTGTACTAGCCATTGATCATGACTCTAAGTTCCATCACAATACACACAAGAGTCATTGGATGAAGGCATCTTCTGTAAGGGAGTAATAACCTGAATACACCGCTCATGTCGCGTGCGCGAGCGTCACAAAATAAATGTAGAAATCTATATTATTCAATTATTGCACCCACAGTGCTTGCGCGCGCCAAGAGCGTCTGCGTTGCCAAGGGCTAAAATAGAAGTCAGTTCTATTTGTGAGGCAGATGCGCTGAAAGTCCTGCCTCTCCCATCCACGTGGGTGACTGAAAGACGAACTAGGTCAGTGCCGGTAATGCACCTAATTTAAGTTGCCAATCGCAATATAAAGTCAAGAGAAGAAAAATTCTGGAAGGAGGAGAGATGACTAGAAACGATTCGGTTGACCGTTTTATGTGTGGATTAATTTGTGGAGTAGAGGACATGTTTAATGCTTTTTTTTAATGCAAATTAATGTAATTGGTTCAGAGTTTGTTTTGATATTTTAACCTGCGTGTCGTTATCGCCTTTGGTTTATGCACGATGGCGCACGCACGCAGCCGGTTTGGGTTCTGTGTACGGGAGCCCCCCTACACTCAATCTGAACATTAACACGTTTCACTTGCGGTACAGTTTTGGAAGCATGACGACCTTAACTTTCATATCAGCGAGAAGTAATATTCAAAAAACAAAAAGGCTAAATTGATACATTCCTTGATTGGGTATAATCAATGGTATCACCTCCTGTGATATGGTTAGAGTTTGTGCTCCCACATCCTCCTGTGATAGGGCTAGAGTTCATGTTCCCACAACCTCCTGTGATAGGGTTAGAGTTAGTGTTCCCACAACCTCCTGTGATAGGGTTAGAGTTAGTGTTCCCACAACCTCCTGTGATAGGGTTAGAGTTAGTGTTCCCACAACCTCCTGTGATAGGGTTAGAGTTAGTGTTCCCACAACCTCCTGTGATAGGGTTAGAGTTAGTGTTCCCACAACCTCCTGTGATAGGGTTAGAGTTAGTGTTCCCACACCGCCATATCTCCATGTTATAGCAAACAGACTGATGATACCCAGTGTGCGCCAAACATCTGTGTGTAAGCATGTATGGATCTGTGCAAAGCTGCTACACTGTGTATATTTCTTTATTTGAAGGATTATTTCTAGCTGACGAAAGATATAGTGGCCATATATATGTTTCGAAAGCCGTATCGCAAGAAATGATTATTGACGTTTCTAAACACAAAAACAGCGTCGGGATTGCAGTTCACTTCAGCCAGTCATGGGCAAAGCGAATGGCTGAAAACTAGGGAGAAGGCAGAATGCCGCCTAGAGTTTAAGAGCTACAGCTGTACTGTGGGGTATGTAAAGGGAGATGTGTGGGCTAAGTGTGCATGAATGCAAAAGCATAGCTTTTTTTCATTTGATAGACACTTGGTCTACATTCGCGGAAATTATTAAATCCAATTACCATTGCATGGTGTGTTTTTCATAAATAAAAACATTACATCTGATTATTTTTTATTTGTTTTGGTAAAGAATAAATGTAATATTTTGACATTTCATGTTCGAATCATCGTCAAGGTATGCTACAATGTTGACAATGTAACATTAGATGGATAACGTTACATAGTTTGTGTTCGTGAAGCCTGTCTGTGACGATGGTTTAGCAACAATTTCACTATTTAAGAGCATAACTTGCAGTGGTGTAGGCTAACTGCAATGCAACAACTTGACACATATCATGCATTCTATTCAAAATTACCTGTTCTTCCTCCGCTGACAAACTGGCTGCCATTCTTCACTCACGTTCTTGAGATTTTGACACCTTAATCCTTCAATTTGGTCTCCTTTTCCTCTTTTCCTAAAGGTAAACCGGTAACGTTTTGGCTAGGTTACTGGCATTTTACCAAGCTTCAATTTGGAAAGCTTTATACTATTTCTTCGTTTGACTGGCCTGTTTTAGTAGAGTCGAATAAGAAATTATTTGGAATCTTCCATCAAAATACTCAAGCATGAGAGAAAATCGCTGATGTGTCTTATCGAGAACGGAAGAAAAGAGTCCTCAACAGTTTGCCGTTTTTCTGTGACGAATCGCTGCTGATAGAATTAACCCATTTGTCCAGTAAAGAGATCCACCTTTGCTTTAGAATCAAGACTAAAGGCATTCCTGTTGTAATCATTTAGCTCCATGTAGGCTCGGTGAGACCTGAGTGAAGCTAGCCACAATAAGGTTTGGCCACAATAGTGGCGTTTGCGGTTGGCCTTCAAAATAATAGTCCCCCATTGAAATTGATCTAAACTGATACAAATGGCGTTTCTATTTAACATCAAAATAAATACAATTATTAATTAATTTGACAATAAACAGTAAAACATGTCAAATCCAACTGTGGATGTGTGACTGCATAATTACATTGGGGTAACACATACAGTATATGCACTGTACAGCCTTGGTGTCTGTAAATACACTGAACAAAAATATAAATGCAACATTTAAAGTGTTGGTCCCATGTTTCATGAGCTGAAATAAAAGATCCCAGAAATGTTCCAAACGCAGAGAAATCTTTTTTTCTCTCAAATTTTGTGCACAAATTTGTTTACATCCCTCTTAGTGAGCATTTCTCATTTGCCAAGATAATCCATCCACCTGACAGTTGTGGTATATCAAGAAGCTGATTAAACAGCATGATCATTACATAGGTGCACCTTGTGCTGTGGATCTTTTTTTTAGGCCACTTTAAAATGTGCAGTTTTGTCACACAACACAATGCCACAAATGTCTCAGGTTTTGAGGGAGTGTGCAATTGGCATGCTGACTGCAGAATGTCCACCAGAGCTGTTGACAGATAATTGAATGTTGATGAAACTGGGGGTTTGCACAACCAAAGAATTTCTGCACAAACTGTCAGAAACCGTCCCAGGGAAACTCATCTGCGTGCTTGTTGTCTTCACCAGGGTCTTGACCTGACTGCAGTTCGGCTTCGTAAAGAATTCAGTGGGCAAATGCTCACCTTCGATGGCCACTGGCATGCTGGAGAAGTGTGCTCTTGACGGATGAATCCCGGTTTCAACTATACCAGGCAGATGGCAGACAGCGTGTATGGCGTTGTGTAGGCGAGCGATTTGCTGATGTCAACGTTGTGAACAGAGTGCCCCATGGTGGCAGTGGGGTTATGGTATAAGCAGGTATAAGCTACGGACAACAAACACAATTGCATTTTATCGATGGCAATTTGAATGCACAGAGATACTGTGACGAGATCCTGAGGCCCATTGTCGTGCCATTCATCGGCCACCATCACCTCATGTTTCATGCACGGCCCCATATCGTAAGGATCTGTATACAATTCCTGGAAGCTGAAAATGTCCCAGTTCTTCCATGGCCTGCATATTCAACAGACATGTCACCCATTTAGCATTTTTGGGATGCTCTGGATCGATGTGTACGACAGCATGTTTCAGTTCCCGCCAATATCCATCCAATTCACACAGAGAATTCCTGGAAAGGCCACAATCAACAACGGCCGACCTACAATCTAAACTAGATGCCCTCAATCTCACCCAAATTATTACGGAACTTACCAGGTACAACCCCAAATCCGTAAACACGGGCACCCTCATAGATATCATCCTGACCAACCTGACCAATCTCAGCGATCACTGCCTCTTTGACTGCGTCCGTAATGGGTTCGCGGTCAAACAACCACCCCTCATCACTGTCAAACGCTCCCTAAAACACTTCAGCAAGCAGACCTTTCTAATCGACCTGGCTCATTCCGTCAGGAGAGGATGCCTGGTTATTCTTTAAAAGTGT
The DNA here is from genome assembly GCA_003317085.1 of Hucho hucho. Taxonomy (NCBI): domain Eukaryota; kingdom Metazoa; phylum Chordata; class Actinopteri; order Salmoniformes; family Salmonidae; genus Hucho; species Hucho hucho. Next base: position 1,207,314 of record QNTS01000062.1, on the reverse strand, counting down.
TTTCCTCACTATCTTAAACATGCCCCATTAAAAAAATGTAGAACCAGGAAAAGAAATAGCCCTTGGTTCACTCCAAACCTGACTGCCCTTGACCAGCACAAAAACATCCTGTGGCGTACTGCATTAGCATCGAATTGCCGCCGCGATATGCTACTTTTCAGGGAAGTTAGGAACCAATGTACGCAGGCAGTGAGGACAGCAAAGGCTAGCTTTTTCAAACAGAAATTTGTATCCTGTAGCACATACTCCAAAAAGTTCTGGGACACTGTAAAGTCCATGGAGAATAAGAGCACCTCCTCCTAGCTGCCCACTGCACTGAGGCTAGGAAACACTGTCACCACAGATAAATCCACAATAATTGAGAATTTCAATAAGCATTTATCTACGGCTGGCCATGCTTTCCACCTGGCTACCCCTACCCCGGGCAACCGCATCTGCACCCCCCACAGCAACTTGCCCAAGCATCCCCCACTTCTCCTTCACCCAAATCCAGATAGCTGATGTTCTGAAAGAGATGAAAAATCTGGACCCCTACAAATCAGCTGGGCTAGACAATCTGGACCCTCTCTTTCTAAAATTATCCGCCGCAATTGTTGCAACCACTATTAGTAGCCTGTTCAACCTCTCTTTCGTATCGTCTGAGATCCCCAAAGATTGGAAAGCTGCTGCGGTCATCCTCCTCTTCAAAGTGGGAGACACTCTAGACCCAAACTGTTATAGACCTATATCCATCCTGCCCTGCCTTTCTAAGGTCTCGAAAGCCAAGTTAACAAACAGATCACCGACCACTTTGAATCCCACCATACCTTCTCCGCTATGCAATCTGGTTTCCGAGCTGGTCATAGTTGCACCACAGCCACGCTCAAGGTCCTAAACGATATCATAACCGGCATAGATAAAATACAATACTGTGCAGCCGTATTCATCGACCTGGCCAAGGCTTTCGACTCTGTCAATCACCGAATTCTTAACGGCAGACTCAACAGCCTTGGTTCTCAGATGACTGCCTCGCCTGGTTCACCAACTACTTCTCAGATAGAGTTCAGTGTGTAAAATCGGAGGGCCTGTTGTCCGGACCTCTGGCAGTCTCTAAGGTTGGTGCCGACTTGTTTTTCTATATACATCAATGATGTTGCCCTTGCTGCTGGTGATTCTCTGATCCACCTCTACGCAGACGACACCATTCTGTATACTTCTGGCCCTTCTTTGGACACTGTGTTAACTAACCTCCAGACGAGCTTCAATGCCATACAACTCTCCTTCCGTGGCCTCCAACTGCTCTTAAATGCAAGTAAAACTAAATGCATGTTCTTCAACTGATCGCTGCCAGCACCTGCCCGCCCGCCTAGCATCACTACTCTGGACGGTTCTGAGCATCTCCAATCCAAAATTAAATCTAGAATCGGCTTCCTATTTCGCAACAAAGCCTCCTTCACTCATGCTGCCAAACATACCCTCGTAAAATTGACTATCCAGAATATTTATATACACACCGGTTTAACCTAAAACATTATCCCAGTTTCATTCATTCCGATATCAGCTAAAAATAATGACATCATCATGTTTAATAACTCTCTTTAATAACTCTACCTACATGTATATATTACCTCAATTACCTCGACTAACCGGTGCCCCCGGACATTGACTCTGTACCGGTTCCCCCTGTATATAGCCTCGCTACTGCTGCTCTTTAATTATTTGTTACTTTTATTTCTTATTTTTCTTTAGGTATTTTTCTTAAAACTGCATTGTTGGTTAAGGGCTTGTAAGTAAGCATTTCACTGTAAGGTCTATACCTGTTGTATTCGGCGCATGTGACAAATACTATTTGATTTGATTTGGTCATGGAGAAAAAAGCAAATGGCTAGCTACAATAATTGGCTTGGAATCCTTAGTTATTACTTCTAAACAAAATACCTTTTTGGGTGGATTCTTGTTGTTTGGTTTACTGTTAGAACAGTCGCTGATGAATAGCCTATAGATCAGCTCAAGGAACCAAGTGTAAACATCCCCACAGCTGCGGAAGGAATGATACAGCCGGTCTCAATTTTTAAGTAGTACATATGTACTTCGAATACCGGAGCATATTACAAGGACGCCCCCTTTTGTGAAGAAAAACAACATTGTAATACTGTGCTACGCTCCATGCTTTCTGTCTGTAATGTGTGAACAGTGGTGAAAAAAATACCCAATTGTTATAGTTGAGTAAAAGTAAATATACCGTAATAGAAAATGACTCAAGTAAAAGTGAAAGTCAACCAGTGAAATACTACTTGAGTAAAAGTCTAAAAGTATTTGGTTTTAAATATACTTAAGTATAAAACATATAAGCGTAAATAATTTACAATTAATTATATTAGGTAAACTTGACAGCACCATTTAAAAAAAAAGCATTTGTGCTCATTGAGTCCACCAGATCAGAGGCAGTAGGGATGACCAGGGATGTTCTCTTGATAAGTGCGTGAATTGGACCATTTTCCTGTCCTGCTAAGAATTCAAAATGTAAAGAGTACTTTTGGGTGTCAGGGAAAATTTATGGATTAAAAAGTTACATTATTTTCTTTAGGCATATAGTGTAGTAAAAGTTGTCAAAAATATAAATAGTAAAGTACAGATACCCCAGAAAAGTATTTTTACACCACTGTGTGCGAATATACCTTAACAGACTGACATTCCTGTCTAATTAGCCAGTTTATCCTATTGATGCTTTTAAAGGTTAGGCCTTTACACATGTAAATCAGCAATGGAAACAAAAAAAAACGAAATGATTTAGCCTATATGACACAGTAGCCTAGTAGTTTAGGCTTCAATCAAATCCATGATACAGTTGAAGTTGGAAGTTTACATAGACCTTAGCCAAATACATTTGAACTCAGTTTTCCACAATTCCTGACATTTAATCCTGGTAAACATTTCTTGTCTTAGGTCAATTAGGATCACCACTTTATTGTAAGAATGTGAAATGTCAGAATAATAGTAGAGAGAATGATTTATTTCAGCTTTTATTTCTTTCATCACATTCCAAGGGGGTCAGAAGTTTACATACACCCAATTAGTATTTGGTAGCATTGCCTTTAAATTGTTTAACTTGAGTCAAAGATTCCCACAATAAGTTGGGTGAATTTTGTCCCATTCCTCCTGACAGAGCTGGTGTAACTGAGTCAGGTTTGTAGGCCTTGCTCGCACACGCTTTTTCAGTTCTGCCATCAGGTTTTCTATAGATTTGAGGTCAGGGCATTGTGATGGCCACTCCAATACCTTTACTTTGTTTTCCTTAAGCCATTTTGCCACAACTTTGGAATTATGCTTGGGGTTATTGTCCATTTGGAAGACCCATTTGTGACCAAGCTTTAACTTCCTGACTGATGTCTTGAGATGTTGCTTCAATATATCCACAGAATTTTCCTTCTCATGATGCCATCTATTTTGTGAAGTGCACCAGTCCCTCCTGCAGCAAAGCACCCCCACAACATGATGCTGTCACCCCCGTGCTTCACGGTTGGGATGGTGTTCTTTGGCTTGCAAGCCTCCCCCTTTTTCCTCCAAACATAACGATGGTCATTATGGCCAAACAGTTCTATTTTCGTTTCATCAGACCAGAGGAAATATCTGCAAAAAGTTTGCAGTTGCAAACCATAGTCTGGCTTTTTTATGGCGGTTTTGGAGCAGTGGCTTCTTACTTGCTAAGCTGCCTTTCAGATTATGTCGATATAGGACTCGTTTTACTGTGGATATAGATACTTTTGTACCTGTTTCCTCCAGCATCTTCACAAGGTCCTTTGCTGATGTTCTGGGATTGATTTGTACTTTTCCCACCATAGTACGTTCATCTCTATGAGACAGAACGCGTCTCCTTCCTGAGCGGTATGACGGCTGCGTGGTCCCATGGTGTTTATACTTGCGTACTATTGTTTGTACAGATGAACGTGGTACCTTCAGGCGTTTGGAAATTGCTCCCAAGGATAAACCAGACTTGTGGAGGTCTACAATTTGTTTTCTGAGGTATTGGCTGATTTCTTTTGATTTTACTATGATGTTAAGCAAAGAGGCACTGAGTTTGAAAGTAGGTCTTGAAATACATCCACAGGTACACCTCCAATTGACTCAACTGATGTCAATTAGCCTATCACAAGCTTCTAAATCCCTGACATCATTTTCTGGAAATTTCCAAGCTGTTTAAAGGCACAGTCAACTTAGTGTATGTAAACTTCTGACCCACTGGAATTGTGATACAGTGAATTATAAGTGAAATAATCTGTCTGTAAACAATTGTTGGAAAAATTACTTGTGTCATGCACACAGTAGATATCCTAACCGACTTGCCAAAACTATAGTTTGTTAACAAGAAATTTGTGGAGTGGTTGAAAAACGAGTTTTAATGACTCCAATCTAAGTGTATGTAAACTTCCGACTTTAACTGTATATAATGTTGTACATAGCCAACCCATAGCATACAACCCATGACTTCATTAATTGGTTCAAATCTCTGCACAAATAACCAAGTTTTAGGACTGACAATCGCATGGATCCTTGTTAAAGCTCTTGTGTTTAAATGTTATTTGGCTCTTCCTAAATAATATATGCTCATTCATCATGAGTCAGTGGTGGCTAACACTGCTCTCAGAGCCACAGGATGATCCGGTTTTTGTTCAATCACCATTTTTCCACACCATTTTTACTTATCAACTGCTCAACATGAGTAGTAGAATCAGGTGTGATAGGACTGGTCTTGAACAACATTTTATTTTAATGGATGTATGTTGATGCTTTGTGTATTTACCAGGAACTCGGTTGTCTTATAAAACAATAAATCTGGTTCTCCCACATTGGCTCAAATGCGTATCTGTTTTTTGTTTCCCTCTGTAAAACATTTTTTTCATAAATATTGGTTAAAACATTATTTATATTGTAATTTCTGAATATTGGGTATTTTAAATGCAGATGGGTTAAACATTAAAGGCTATTTACAAGTGGGAAAATGATTTTCCATTACATGGGTGCACAATGGGTTGACTGGTGAGCTAATGCCTTATTTCACAGTGAGTCCTGCAATAAGAACTACAACACTAATATTGGTGTAGACTATACATAGTTGTGTTCTGTGGGTGTCACTGAGTTGACTGATACCGCATTTCATGGGTGCACACTCCATAGGTAAGGCTGTACAGTCCAATATGAATGTACAATACAGGCAACAGACTGACTGGGGAGGTGATTTCCCACAGTCAAAGTCCTGCAATAAGAGCTATGGCGCTAATATTTATGTAAATTCTTTGGAATTGTAATCTGTCGGTGTCACAGAGTAGGATGATACCCATTTAATGGGTGCACACTCTATAGGTAAGGCTGTACAGTCACAATATTAATGATCAATACACACAATAGGTTGACTAGTGAGCTAATGTGACTAATTTCACAGTGGTTTCAGAGTCCTACAATAAGAGCAACAGTATGTTTTGTGTAAACTCTTTGGAATTTTAATCTCTGGGTCCCAATGAGTAGGCTGTTACCCAATTTCATTGGTACACACTCCTAAGGTAAGGCGGTATAGTGCATAGATGTATGCCCCCAATGCAATTATGCAGGATACTATGTCGACAGTGAGATTTTTTTTACTGTTTATTGTCAAATTAAATAATTATTGTATTTTAATTTTTAATTTTTAAGTTATATAACAGCATTCTAAACTTGTTTAGCATTATCTACTCCAAATATGGCATTATTCAACTATTTGTAAACATTTGTATCAGTTTCAATGGGGTAGTTTTATTTAGAAGGCAAACAGCAAATTCGACTTGTGGCTAATCCTTATTGTTGCTAGTTTCACACAGGTCCTGGTGAGGCACATTCTCTGAGATATAGTAACTCCTCCCTCCGGTGGCTACAATGAAGAACAACAATGAAATTCACACGAACTGCCTTCCTTCATTCATAAAAATGGCACACAGGAAACTCACCATTTTGTTTATCACACACACTTTGATGTGAATGCAATGAATAACTAAAAACAGTTTGATCAATTATATGAAACCAGCTGATAATGATTTAAACATTGCAATTATTTGGCATTTTCAGCAGTGTTTAATAAAAGTTAGTCATCAAATCAAATTGTATTTGTCACATGCTTTGTAACAACAAGTGTAGACTAACAGTGAAGTGCTTACTTATGGTTCCTTCCCAAGAATGCAGAGAAAAAAAACAGGTCCTTTAGGTGCTCAGTTTCTTTGTGACCATCACCGCCAGTCAGTATGAAAATGTTGTTGTCTACATGTAATATGCTTAAATTGAGCAATCCATTGCCTTTAGAAGTCAAGAGGCAGAGGCACCACTTACTCCCATGTAGTGCATATCAACAAACTTTGGGAAACTGCAATAAAGGTTCTCAAATTCTCCAGATTGAACAGACCTTTTCACATGAAAGCCTTCATAATGATAACATCTGTTTTCCAGTTATTAAATATAGGGACTGACAGTGCAATGGCTTGTGTGAGCACCTGTACATTTACCATGAAATTATCATTCACACGGATTGTCTTCTAGCATTTTTAGAAGAATAATTGGATAACAACCCTACTACTGCCAATATGTGTATTGGCAGGTACAATAATGATTTTACACGTTATTCATGGTTTAAATGATGACAGCTCAGAATAGCTGTAAATAATGAAGCCTGAGAAAGCCTATGTTGGAAACCAAGGGAACTGGGACTGGACAACAATAGATTTCCTGTCAATTGGCTGACATGTCATTTGGGACAACTTGATTGGCAGGCCCTAGAACCACCTACCGCCCATGTCAGGAATGGATGGATTCGATTATTCTGAGCTGCGGGGCACTGGTCCGTGGCCTGTGACGTGAACAGGAAAAAGAGGTGAGGGAGGAGCGCCCTTCTCAAATCAAACAGTAATCTGCGTCTCTCGGTCATGTTGTAAACAAGGCAGCATGGTGCATTGTCCAGAAACATGCAACATCTCTTTTCCATTAAGTATATGTTAAACTAGTTTTCATTGGGAAGGCAGATAATGCGTTGTCATGACGTTGCCCTGTTGGGGGAGGTTTATGACCCCCCCATAAATACCTTTCCCCCTTTATCTCTCCACGCTACAGACTGGACTCTTGGAAAGGCCTTTTGTTAACATCAAAAGGTTGGGGGAAATAACAATCTTTAGCTAATCCAACCAGTTGAAGGTATCTCCTGGTACTTAAAGAATATGTCAAATCAGATGTCGTCTGAAACATTATTACTGATGAGAGGACGACATAAACTGTATCTTAGAAAGTCTACCCATTCTAGTTATCGGATTCAAATGGAATTTTTGTGCAATTTAAATATGAAACTATTTGTGACAAGATGAAATGTAATATTATCTTCTAAATGAGAGAATTGTTTTCATACAGTTGAAGTCGGAAGTTTACATACACTCATGTCGGAGTCATTAAAACTTGTTTTTCAACCATTCCACAAATTTCTTGTTAACAAACTATAGTTTTGGCAAGTCGGTTAGGACACCTACTTTGTGCAAAACATGATTATTTTTTCCAACAATTGTTTACAGACAGATTATTTCACTTATAATTCACTGTCACAATTCCAGTGGGTCAGAAGTTTACATACACTAAGTTGACTGTGCCTTTAAACAGCTTGGAAAATTCCAGAAAATGATGTCACGGATTTAGAAGCTTCTGATAGGCTAATTGACATAATTTGAGTCAATTGGAAGTGTACCTGTGGATGTATTTCAAGGCCTACCTTCAAACTCAGTGCCTCTTTGCTTGACATCATGGGAAAATCAAAAGAAATCAGCCAAGACCTCAGAAAACAAATTGTAGACCTCCACAAGTCTGGTTCATCCTTGGGAGCAATTTCCAAACGCCTGAAGGTACCACGTTCATCTGTACAAACAATAGTACGCAAGTATAAACACCATGGGACCACGCAGCCATCATACCACTCAGGAAGGAGACGCGTTCTGTCTCCTAGATATGAACGTACTTTGGTGGGAAAAGTGCAAATCAATCCCAGAACAACAGCAAAGGACATTGTGAAGATGCTGGAGGAAACAGATACAAAAGTATCTATATCCACAGTAAAACGAGTCCTATATCGACATAACCTGAAAGGCCGCTCAGCAAGTAAGAAGGCACTGCTCCAAAACCGCAATAAAAAAGTCAGACATAAAAAAGTGCAACTGCACATGGGGACAAAGATCATACTTTTTGGACAAATGTCCTCTGGTCTGATGAAACAAAAATAGAACTGCTTGGCCATAATGACCATCGTTATGTTTGGAGGAAAAAGGGGGAGGCTTGCAAGGCGAAGAACACCATCCCAACCGTGAAGCACGAGGGTGGCAGCATCATGTTGTGGGGGTGCTTTGCTGCAGGAGGGACTGGTGCACTTCACAAAATAGATGGCATCATGAGAAGGAAAATTATGTGGATACATTGACGCAACATCTCAAGACATCAGTCAGGAAGTTAAACTTTGGTCGCAAATGAGTCCTCCAAATGGACATTGACCCCAAGCATACTTCCAAAGTTGTGGAATAATGGCTTAAGGACAACAAAGTCAAGGTATTGGAGTGGCCATCACAATGCCCTGACCTTAATCCTATGGAAAATGTGTGGGCAGAACTGAAAAAGCGTGTGCGAGCAAGGAGTCCTACAAACCTGACTCAGTTACACCAGCTCTGTCAGGAGGAATGGGCCAAAATTCACCCAACGTATTGTGGGAAGCTTGTGGAAGGCTATTCGAAACGTTTGATCCAAGTAAAAAATTTAAAGGCAACGCTACCAAATACCAATTGAGTGTATGTAAACTTCTGACGCACTGGGAATGTGATGAAAGAAATAAAAGTTGAAATAACTCCTTCTCTCTACTATTATTCTGACATGTCACATTCTCAAAATAAAGTGGTGATCCTAACTGACCTAAGACAGGGATATTTTACTAGGATTAAATGTCAGGAATTGTGAAACTGAGTTTAAATGTTTTTGGCTAAGGTGTATGTAAACTTCTGACTTTAACTGTAAGTTTACTATGCTCACTCAGTGGCCCCGCCAAAGTGAACAGGCATTGGTTGTGAACTATGAAACACGCCCTTCTCTCCCTCACTACAAAAGCCCAGTGACGAAAGTCAACCTCTTGTGTTCCTGATGACGTGAGGACTGCTGTCCATTCGTTTAAAAGGGCTAATATTAACTACAGAACTGAGCCAACCTCAGCGTGAGCTCTGGTTGCGAATAGTTGAACGACTACATCCTAACGAAATTAACATTATGTTCCCGATGACGTGAGGACTGCTGTCCATACGTTTAGAAGGGCGACTTTCAACATGGAGGTGACGATTGCCACGCTGGAAGGATGATTTCGTCTGTACCAGCCAGAATATAGCATGAGCTTATAGTATGGCAACTTGGTATGAACTTTTAACTCTTATTCACTAAAGAAGTGATACATCCTGGGCATCGAGTTATCTGCAGCAGCTGTGGACGTGCCTGAAGGGACTACAACGTATCCGTTCTTCCACACGACGACGGTACTACTACGAGGAACAGATCTGGGGAAGGCTACCAAAACATTTCTACAGCATTGAAGGTCCCCAAGAACACAGTGGCCTCCATCATTCTTAAATGGAAGAAGTTTGGAAACACCAAGACTCTTCCTAGAGCTTGCCGCCCGGCCAAACTGAGCAACCGGGGGAGAAGGGCCTTGTTCAGGGAGGTGACCAAGAACCCAATGGTCACTCTGACAGAGCTCCAGAGTTCCTCTGTGGAGATGGGAGAACCTTCCATAAGGACAACCATCTCTGCAGCACTCCACCAATCAGGCCTTTATGGTAGTGGCCAAATGGAAGCCTTTCCTCAGTTAAAGGCCCATGACGGCCGGCTTGGAGTTTGCCAAAAGGCATGTAAAGGACTCTCAGACCATGAGAAACAAGATTCTCTGGTCTGATGAAACCAAGATTGAACTCTTTGGTCTGAATGCCAAGGGTCACGTCTGGAGGAAACCTGGCACCATCCGTATGGTGAAGCATGATGGTGGCAGCATCATGCTGTGGCAGCGACTGGGAGACTAGTCAGAATCGAGGGAACGATGAACAGAGAAAAGTACAGAGAGATCCTTGATGAAAACCTTCTCCAGAGCGCTCAGGACCTCAGACTGGGGCGAAGATTCACCTTCCAACAGGACAACGACCCTAAGCACACAGCCAAGACAACACAGGAGTGGCTTTGGTACAAGTCTCTGAATGTCCTTGAGTGGCCCAGCCAGAGTCTGGACTTGAACCCAATCGAACATCTCTGGAGAGACCTGAAAATAGCTGTGCAGTGACTTTCCTCATCCAACCTGACAGAGCTTGAGAGAACCTGCAGAGTAGAAAGGGAGAACCTCCCCAAATACAGGTGTGCCAAGCTTGTAGCGTCATAGCCAAGAAGACTCGAAGGCTGTATTCGCTGCCGAAGTTGCTTCAACAAAGTACTGAGTAAAGCTCTAAGTACTTATGTAAATGTGATATTTCATTTTTATTTTATACATTTGCAGAAATGTCTAAAAACCCGATTTTTGCTTTGTCATTATGGGGTATTGTGTATAGATTGATGAGAAAAAAAACAATTAAATCCATTGTAGAATAAGGCTGTAACGTAACAGAATGTGGAAAAAGTCCATGTGTCTGAATACTTTGTGTGTAAAAAGAAAGCACTGTGTGTATATATACAGTACCAGTCAAAAGTTTGGACACCTACTCATTCAAGAGTTTTTCTTTATTTTTTACTATTTTCTACGTTGTAGAATAATAGTGAAGATATCAAAACTATGAAAAAACACATGGAATCATGTAGTAACCAATAAAGTGTTAAACAAATCAAAATATATTTAGATTCTTCAAAGTAGCCACCCTTTGCCTTGGTGACAGCTTTGGACACTCTTGGCATTCTCTCAACCAGCTTAACCTGGAATGCTTTCCCAACAGTCTTGAAGGAGTTCCCACATATGCTGAGCACTTGTTGGCTGCTTTTCCTTCCCTCTGCGGTCCAACTCATCCCAAACCATCTCAACTGGGTTGAGGTCGGGTGATTGAGTTTGAGTTAATTTTTATTTTTACATGGACAGTGCACATTAATCAACGTTTCAGTAAAAGTGCTGGTTTTAGCCAGCCGGCTAATTTTTAACCGCAGTCCCTGGGACGGTTATTAAAAACAATTACAATACAGACAATCATTGAGCAGTGAGCACACGCAGAGCAACATAGGACAAGCAAGACATAGCAGACAGAGCAACATAGCACAAAATGCAACAAGACAAAATCCATAAAAGCAACAGTGTTTCCACACTTCACAAGCTACAGACCACATGGAAAGTGGCAATACACAGCTAGGGATTATGTTCACAAATCTGATTGACCTTTAGCCATGTCTTCATGTTTTTTGTGAAAGTGTGATAGGTGGTGCAGTTATGTGTCTGATGGCAGTGTATTCCAGACATGGGAAGCTCTCACAGAGAGCAGATTGACTAAAGGTGCTTTCCTTAAGGAAACTATACAGTCACCTCTCATGGCAGACCTTGTGGATCTGCTGCCATATGTTTGGGTTTTCTGTTTAACAAAAGTACTGAGTGGAGGGGGAGCCAGGCCATTTAGGATCTTGAATACAAGACATGCGTCGGTGTATTGCACAAGATTTTCCCAACTCAGGAGCTCATGCTTTCTGAGGATGTAACAGTGATGATGGCTATTGGGCTTCCTATCAAACACTTTGAGAGCCTGTTTGTAGACAGACTGAATGGGTTTTAATGTTGTACAGCAAGCTTGGGCCCAACTAGTCAAGCAGTATGTTAAGTGGGGGATTATCATAGATTTGAAGTACAGTTTTGCTACCTCTGTAGTCAAACAATTTCGTATAAATCTGAAATTTGCTAGGTTGAATTTGGTTATGTGAATTACCTTTTTCACCTGCTTTTTAAAAGAGGTTGCAATCAAGTATGATGCCAAGGTACTTAAAATCAGACCACCTGGAGCTTCTCCCCTGACACATAGACATCTGGCTCAGTAGCATCTGTTGCCCTCTTTGTGAAGAACATAATTGGTGAAGCAAAGGGAAATTCTAAATTGATCTGGGAGAATCTAAAAAAGTTAACTTTTTAGATTTTTAGATTCTCCCAGATCAATTTTGAATTTCCCTTTGCTTCACCAATTATGTTAATAAAAAAGTTGGCCTTAGCCTGTCTGATTTCTTTCATCATCTTATTTCTCAACATGGTAAACCTACGTCTGTCATGCTCTAATTAGAATTTTAGGGCTGTTTTTAGAGCATAATCTCATTCTTTCGTCAATTTCCAGATTTCTCCATTTAGCCAAGGAAGAGTGCTCTTTTGGCCAGGTTTGGATTAGATTTTCTTTAGGAAGCCATTTATTGTAGTCTGGATTGTGGATAGAAAAACCTGACTATCAGCTTCCACATCTATATAGGACAAGAGATCATTCCAGTTAATTTCCTTAATTGTGTTTTCAAAATAATTTAAGTCACTCTTAGGTATTCTTAGTTGATTGTGGAGACCAGGTCATCTGATGCAGCACTCCATCACTCTCCTTCTTGGTCAAATAGCCCTTACACAGCCTGGAGGTGTGTTGGGTCAATTGTCCTGCTGAAAAACAAATGATAGTCCCACTAAGCGCAAACCTGATGGTATGGTGTATCACTGCAGAATGATGCGGGAACCTTTTCATACGTGAGTTCCAAATATCTCTAACGGTTGCCCCAGTGTGATTTATTTAAATTTTTATGCACGTAATGTTAGAATGCCCTCACCATTCCAAAATGTGATTGTTAAGCATCAGGACATTTAAATGATTTTCTAACAAGTTATTATTTTCTGAGAACAATTTGTGTTCAGCATCCTCATTTAATTCACAGAAAAGTTTACCTTTTTTACTAGTGCAGACAATACATTTTTGGGGGGAAATTCTGAGCCGGACAAAATTCCCCAAGCACTTCCCAATTGTTTGTGCAGTTCAAGTCTGCAGACATTTGCGCATCTCCCGTCAGAACAGGATCTGCACACACACGTGTTCACATTTTCCGTCTGGTGCCAACACCACGGAGTCCTCAAGAGTAGCTTTTGTTCTCCACCCATTTGACAGCCTCTGCTTATTATTAACTTTGGAAATGTGTGCCTTTCTATCAAAGTAATTGCCTTACTACATTATAATTGTTTCTGTATGTCGTGTTATGTCGTTTCTACTGTAGCTCACTGTATGTATGGAGCATAATATATTTGTGTATATTCCTTATAACCGCGGACACGCAAGGTAACGTTACTCATTTCATAATCTTTGTTGTGTTATATTCAATCGTGCTTATGTAGCTAGCTACATTCTTCTATTAGCTCGGTAAAACAATGCTAATTGCATCAGAGAAGTATTAGCATGTGTTGTATTTTGAAGCTACCCTGGCCTTTTGACTCCCAAGTGGCGCAGTGGTCTAAGGCACTGCATCTCAGTGCAAGAGGCGTCACTACAGACACCCTGGATCGAATCCAGGCTATATCACAACCGGCCGTGATTGGGAGTCCCATAGGGCGGTGCACAATTGGCCTAGTGTCGTCCGAGTTTGGCCGGTGTAGGCTGTCATTGTAGATAATAATAGCGCTTGAGCATATGATACTCCCCAAAGCATGGTGAAATACAGAGGTGTACCACAAGCTAAACACATGTATTTTGTCAACTTCCCCTGCTTCCTTCTCCTTGTGCCAGACAAGCAGACTTTGCAGTGCCTCTGTGTGCGACTACCTTGAGCAGCAGTTTGAGGGACTTTGCAGGGGAAATGACGTGCAGTGAGGCGTAGGGGATTGTCTGCAGCAGGACAGCCCCCCAGTGGATGGGCGCTGAGGGGTGTGGTGCTCCTCCAGCAGCTCTCTCGAGGTTCTCGCTGTACTTTACCTTTACCTATACTTTACATATGAGGGAGAAGGACTGGGGAGGATGAGGAAGGGAGAGGATGATGAGGCAGTGGGTAGGTGGGTGAGATATTGTCACTATAATTGCATAATGGAGCTGTATGTGAACTGTACGTCCAATTACAAAGAATCCCCTGTTCAGGAATCATCTCACCTATTAGTTGTCTGTGAACTATGTGGTCATTGAGGGCAGCAGTGTCGATCAGATGGAAAAACATCTTCTTATACCACTTGGTCATTTTCCGAGTGCATTCCACAAAGCTGCTTGTCATGTCCGCCTTATCCACTGCCCCCATTTTGAGGTTATAGTCAAGCACACAGTCTGGTTTGAACTTCTCTCTCCCGTCAGGTGGTCCAACTTCCCTGTGGCCGACATGGTTGCTGTATGGACAATGTAGAGGACATGGACGTCTCGTTTGTCATGCCACTTTACTGCCAGCTGTTGACCGTTCTCCTTGAACTCCACCTCCCCTCTCTGCATCTTCCTGCAACCGAATGCTGGCATCCCCTTCCTGTTCGACCTGACTGTGCCACAGGCCCCTGTGCTGTTGGAGAGCAGATGCTGGAGGAGTGTGGGACTGCGGTACGAATTGTCCACATACAAAGTGTGTCCCTTACCGAGATGAGAAGCCAGCATGGTCATCACCACGGACCTGGAGTCACCCCAAGCTCATCATAATGTTGGATGTCAGTAGTAGACCCTGTGTAAACTATAATGTTCTGGACAAATCCTGTCTTCACGTCGCACATGACAAAGAACTTTACCCCAAACCTATGCCTTTTGGAGGGAATATATTGACGGAATGTTAGCCTACCTTTCCATAACATCAGGGACTCATCAATGCATAGGTCTTTGTATTGCACAAAGACCCAACCAAATGCTGATGTCAGGCTGGTAAGAACATTTCTTTTTTTGTTTAACGGGTCATTTAGGTTGGCAGTAGCATTGTTGACGAAATGCAGGCATTGCAGCAAAACTAGGAAGTGTTATTGGGAAAAGAGGGTGGCAAATAAGGGAGTTGCAAAAATAGGATCTGTGCTCCAGTATTCTCTTAGGGAGTTCTTCACTATTCCCATGAGAAGGACTGTCACCAGGAAGGTATACATTTCACTAACTGTGGTTGTCACCCATTTAGCAAGTTTCCCCCTCACTCCTGTCTCTCTTCTCCTGTAGCTCTAAGGCATAGCGATTGGTCTCCTCTACTATGTCTCCCACCAGCTCCTCTGTCAGAAACAACTTGCAGTACTCTGCTTCAAGTGGAAATGGCAAGGGGATTTGCACTCCAGACTGGAACTCATCAAAGCAAACAGCAGGGCCAGGAGGGGTGAAATGGCTGGTGGCCTTCCAGCTACCACAGAACTCCTGGTCTTCATCCACTGTCGGTCTGCCTCCATCACTACCAGCATCTTTAAAGGGACCTGGGACTTTGTCAGTGGACAAGGGGTCCTCAGATTCAGAGTTATCAATGGCTACAAGGTTGGGGAGCAGCTCGTCACTGTCAGAATCCGATTCCTGACTTTCATACTCAAGACTCATTGTCAGAATAAATAAAACAAATCCAGAATTTCCACAATCGTGAGTTGTCTCCTTTTGAAAGACATTGCTAAGTGAATGCTGTGATGTGAACAATGGTACACGACACCCCCCCTTCAACATGCACACTATAAACAGACCAAACTCATCTTATCTCCTCTTATTATCTTTGGTTTCTGTGAAAAAACAAACATGGCGGCGCGCAGAAACTACCCATCGTAGAAACTACCCATTCGATCAATGGTGAGCTCACCTGTGATGTGATTAATTATAAATAGTAATTGCTATTAGCTAATTCATATTGTAGTGTCTGTCAGCCGAGAGTTATAAAATTATGACCGCTTGTGTTACGTCAATTCGATGAATGTGTTATGCTGCAGCTACTTCTGTGAATGTGAACATTGGGGTAAAAAAAAATACTAAAATAAATACTAAAATAAAAGAACGTATTAGCATTATTATTAAGCAGATTAATATGGCCAGAGCAGAGTCCGAAAGGTACAGAACGGCAGGCAGGCTCAGGGCTGGCAGAGGTCAGTGATCCAGGGTGGTATAACAAGGTACAAAACGACAGGCAGGCTCAAGGTCAAGGCAGGCAGAATGGTCAAAAACCGGGAAAGCTAGGAAACAAGAACTAGAGACAGATAGGAGCAAGGGAAAAAACGGTGGTAGGCTTGACGGAACAAAACGAACTGGCAACAGAGAACACAAGTATAAGCACACTGGGGAAGATGGGTGACACCTGGAGAGGGGTGGAGACAAGCACAAAGACAGGTGAAACAGATCAGGGTGTGACACCTGCAGTCTGTAGGCCCTCCTCCGCTATAATGATGGGGTGAGTTAAGTGCAGGTGAAACGTTTTAATAAAACAACAAAACAATAAACACGAAACTCAACAACGCACCGACATGAAACAGAGTCAATAACACCCGAGGAAAGAACCAAGGGGAGTGACATATATAGGGAAGATAATCAAGGAGGTGATGGAGTCCAGGTAAGTGTCATGAACATGGTGACAGGTGTGCGGGATAATCAGCAGCCTGATGACCTAGAGGCCGGAGAGGGAGTATACGTGACAGTACCCCCTCCCCGACGTGTGGCTCCAGCCGCAGGATGCCGACAAAGGGGACGAACCCGGGGATCAAGAGCGGATCAGTCACCCCTGCTGAAGCACGGGAACCTGCCTGGCTCGATAGGTTCCCACGCCTCAGCTGGCATGACAGGTTCTCGCGCTTCAGCAGGGGTGACCGGTCCACTCCTGATTCCCTGAGTCTGAACGTAAGCTAGCCATTTCACCACTGCTGACTCACTGCACATGTAAAGTCAGCAACAATAGTCAGTGCAGCGGGATCCTTTCAAAAGTAGTATTATTTACTGGCATGAACCGGCTCGAAGTTCTTAACAAAAGGGATACAACGTGGAGATAAGGAATAACAAAATATATTTATTAACTGAAGTAAAGTAAATACAATTAACAATTGTGTGTGTAGTCAGTAATCAGTAGCGTAAGTGAGTGGTTGCGTGCATAAATGTGATAATGAGGGGTGTTGAAAGGTGCCAACGCAAACAAACAAAACAGCCACAAAAAATGCCACAACCAAACTCTATCAGTGTGTCTGCATGGAGAGACCCTCCTCAATGAATGGGGAAGTGGTGCATTTATCCTGGGACACACCCGGGCCCAGGTGTGTCCCATGTCGCTGACGACACTCCCGGCTCCACCCACCGACATCCTATTAAGGAAACAAGAGCAAAGAGAAAGAATACGGCTGACAGAGTGGGAGGGTCGTCACATTACATACTCTTGCACAAGTCCCAAGACACCTTAAAAT
The DNA here is from genome assembly GCA_003317085.1 of Hucho hucho. Taxonomy (NCBI): domain Eukaryota; kingdom Metazoa; phylum Chordata; class Actinopteri; order Salmoniformes; family Salmonidae; genus Hucho; species Hucho hucho. Next base: position 1,189,994 of record QNTS01000062.1, on the reverse strand, counting down.
CCCCCAGTAGTGGGGCCAAAGTATAGGACAGGAGAATGGCTCAGGGGCAGGCAGAGTAGTCAGGCAGGCGGGCTCGGAGTCAGGACAGGCCGGGGTCAAAACAAGGAGGGCGTGAAAAGAAAGACTGGAGAAAGCAGGAGCTGAGACACAAAACGCTGGTAGGCTTGAACAAACAAGACAAACTGGCACAGACAGGCAGCAAACATAGGTATAAATACCCAGGGCCTAAGTGGGGAAGATGGGCGACACCTGGAGAGGGGTGGAGACAAGCACAAGGACAGGTGAAACAGATCAGGATGTGAAAATATCAGCTGTGTCTGTGAAACCCTCCTCCTTCTGAACTGCTGAAATGCTTGAAAAAGAGGGCACAGCATGATTGGAGGTGAGCAGTCACTTGGTCGGGCCAACAGGAAGTATTATGTCCCTCCCTGGAAGCCTGTGTTTCAGGCATAAGGAAGTGGATGGCGGCAAATGTTCCTCTTTTAAACTCGGACAAAACAGAGATGCTAGTTCTAGGTCCCAAGAAACAAAGAGATCTTCTGTTGAATCTGACAATTAATCTTGATGGTTGTACAGTCGTCTCAAATAAAACTGAAGGACCTCGGCGTTACTCTGGACCCTGATCACTCTTTTGACGAACATATCAAGACTGTTTCAAGGACAGCCTTTTTCCGTCTACGTAACATTGCAAAGATCAGAAACTTTCTGTTAAAAAATGATGCAGAAAAATGTATCCATGCTTTTGGCACTTCTAGGTTAGACTACTGCAATGTTATACTTTCCGGCTACCCGTTATAAGCACTAAAATAAACTTCAGTTAGTGCTACACAAGGCTGCTAGAATCTTGACTAGAACCCAAAAATGTGATCATATTACTCCAGTGCTAGTCTCTCTACACTGGCTTCCTGTTAACTCTTCAGGATTAGCCCCTTTTTTCCAATTTTCGCCTAAATTGACATACCCAAATCTAACTGCCTGTAGCTCAGGCCCTGAAGCAAGGAGATGCATATTCTTGGTACCATTTGAAAGGAAACACTTGAAGTTTATGGAAATGTGAAAGGAATGTAGTAGAATATAACACAATAAATCTGGCAAAAGATAATACAAAGAAAAAACGTTATTTTGAAATGCAAGAGAAAGGCCATAATGTATCATTCCAGCCCAGGTGACATTAGCCTACATTAGCTCAACCGTCCCAAAGAAGTTTTAAGGCTCGGGCTGATTTCAAGGCTTTACTGCTAACCTACAAAGCATTACATGGGCTTGCTCCTACCCATCTTTCCGATTTGGTCCTGCCGTACATACCTACATGTATGCTACGGTCACAAGACGCAGGCCTCCTTACTGTCCCTAGAATTTCTAAGCAAACAGCTGGAGGCAGGGATTTCTCCTATAGAGCTCCATTTTTATGGAATGGTCTGCCTATCTATGTGAGCGACGCAGACTCGGTCTCGACCTTTAAGTCTTTATTGAAGACTCATCTCTTCAGTAGGTCCTATGATTGAGTGCAGTCTGGCCCAAGAGTGTGAAGGTGATAGGAAAGGCACTGGAGCAACGAACCGCCCTTGCTGTCTCTGCCTGGCTGGTTCCCCTCTCTCCACTGGGATTTTCTGCCTCAAACCCTATTACAGGGGCTGAGTCACTGGCTTACTGGTGCTCTTCCATGCTGTCCCTAGGAGGGGTGCGCCACTTGAGTGGGTTGAGTCACTGACGTGATCTTCCTGTCCGGGTTGGCACCCCCCCTTGGGTTCGTGCCGTGGGGGAGATCTTCGTGGGCTATACTCAGCCTTGTCTCAGGATAGTAATTTGGTGGTTGAAGATGTCCCTCTAGTGGTGTGGGGGGTGTGCTTTGGCAAAGTGGGTGGGGTTATATCCTGCCTGTTTGGCCCTGTCCGGGGGTATCGTCAGACGGGGCCACAGTGTCTCTCGACCCCTCCTGTCTCAGCCTCCAGTATTTATGCTGCAATAGTTTGTGTCGGGGGCTAGTGTCAGTCTGTCATATCTGGAGTATTTCTCCTGTCTTAAAGTATCGATTGAACTTGTATTTATAATATAATATTACTATTATAATATTTATAATGCATGTATTATATATTTATAACACTTGGATAATGAACTTACAATAAAAAAATTCACATGGTTGAAATTAAGTCTCTCATTTGATGAAATACTACACCCATCCTATGTCTCCAGATCAGTGCTGATGAAGGAAATGAGATGGTGAGATTAACCTGTTTATCCATGATACAAATGATACAAAGTGTAGTGCACTGTTTTTTCAATTCTGGTCCTTTATATATGAATTACAAATCAGCCTTTAACTAGTTAAATCATGTGTTCTAGTCTACTGCAGAGTTACAATGTGAAACGACTGATGTCCCAGGACCAGGATTGGTAAGCACTTTTGAAGTGTATAATTGTAATACATACATGCAGACACAGCATCATTCAAAGACTGGAGTTTGATACTCCTGGTATTGGATATGAAAAACATTATGTCTCAAAGACATTCATACCTGAACCGAGACCTTTATTTGCTAAGGTAGAGTACATTATCAGTGAATATATTCTATGTAGATGCTATAATGTGGGAAACTAACGCTTGGAACATGTGTATATTCAACTTGTGTCCTTGGCACAATATTCTATTCAATCCGTAAGCTTAATTGATGCCATTCAGAGTGTCTTGAAGTCAATACAACTGGCTATGATAGCTGAGGTTCATAGCTAGGTTCATAGCTAGCTAGCTAATATTGACATGTAACAGTCATGTGTGTAACAGCCATTTTCTGCAATTTCAATGTAATTATTGATTAACTGGTGAAAGCAATTCAAACAACTGTTCTGAACTATTATTTATACCAAACATTTTAGGGTCCATACACAGATCGGCTGCATTGCTATCTACACATCCATAGGCATACAAGGATTTTTATCCTCCACTACACAATAAACAATAAAATAGTTAGCTATCTACATTAGTTAAGCTGCATTGCATGGCAAATATCAGTAGGCCAAGCTTACAAAACTATACATTCAATTTTGCAGTAAATGCTTTAGCTAGCTAGATTCTTTACATCCACAGTTTCACAAGATGACAGCTTGGTTTGATGGTTTTCTCAGAAGTCCCTAAAATGTTAAACAACACGAATTACAATTTCATACTCATGTCAAACGCCCATAAAGCGAATTAGCTAGCTGGCTAATGTTAGCTAGTCAGCTAGCTTGCTAAATAGCGATTTTCATAAATTAAAAATGAGACACAAACACAAGAGATATACAGTGCCCTTTCTGATTTTTCTCTATGTTTGCATATTTTCTATACTGAATGTTATCAGATCTTCCACCAAAACCTAATATTAGATAAAGGGAACCTGAGTGAACAAATAACACAACAACTGCATACTTATTTATTTTATTTTAATTTTATTTTAAACTCAAAATTCAAAAGGCACTCGCACATCTGAGCTATCTTTTTTGCAGGTGCATGGTAATAGCTGAATAAAATGAGAAGGAACCCGCACACTGCTTTTGATAGTATCACTGCTCTTTAATAAGCTTTACGTATCGGCCTCACGGTGTCACGACTTCAGCCGAAGTTGGTCCCTCTCCTTGTTTGGGCGGCTTTCGGCGGTCGACGTCGCCGGATTTCTAGCTGCCGCCGATCTACTTTTCATTTTCGATGTTTTTGTCTTCATTATACACACCTGGTTTCCAATCACTAATTACATGTTCCTTATTTAAACCTCTGTCCCCCCCATGTCTTTGTGATTGATTGTTTGTTGTAACTCGGTCTGTCTTTGTGGGCTCGTCAGTTTACCGTTGTGTTATGGATTATATGTTTAATGACTAAATGTTTGCACATTTAAGAAAATACTAAGAATATTCCATTCTGAAAATGTATGCAATAGAGATAGGGTTATAAGACAAATGGTGATCCAATTGATGTGTGTGTCTAGAAATGTATATTGTGTGGAGAGTGGCACAAGATGGTACAACTTGCCAGAAGGAGTCTGTGAGAACAAAGAATTCTTTGTGAAACTAGATTGTAGGAGAAGAGGCCTTCTCGACCTTGGGAAGGGAGGATCTGATAGGATGTCTGGAATTGACCTATGTTGCAAGATGGTGTAATGCTGAATGTGTACTGTGGGAAAATATTATTTCCTAGAGGGTGGGGCATTTGTATCTTTTGTATTCAACTTGTACAATATAAAAAGACTGTGTTCACATTTCGTGGACAGAATTCTCATGAATAAATAACCTGACCAAAATTGCAGATATGGGACTTTGTCTAATTTGTCATTAACTAGAGCTTTACAACCTCTAGGAATTATTCAAAGCCTGATTGATAGTTTATGTCAACAATTGAGAACAAAATTTGTCTCCACCCACCTCCAGGTGTCACTCGTCTTCCCCATTATTCCCAGGGTATTTTTTCCTGTGTTCTCTGTTTGTCTGTTTCCAGTTAGCCTTATCTTGTCAAGTCAACCAGCGTGTTTTTCCGTGCTCCTGCATTTTCCTTGTCTCTGTTTTTCTAGTCCTCCTGGTTTTTACCTTTTGCCTGCCCTGACACTGAGCCCGCCTGCCTGACCATTCAGCCTGCCCTGACCTTGAGCCTGCCGCCCTGCTGTCCCCGCAGAGTACTATGACTTCCTGGAGGTTTTCAGCAAGGCTCGTGCTACCTCCTTTCCTCCCGTGCACCACACCGCCTCAAGGCTGGCTATATTCCCTGTCTGGTCCTGAGACCAAGGCCAAGGAGGAGTACATTGAGGACTCTCTGACTGTTGGGAGCATTCGCCTTTCTGCGAATGCGGGGAAGAAGGACAAGACCCTGTGTCAATATGTATTGATTACTGGGGCCTCAATGACATCACAATCAAGAATCGTTACCCTCTACCTCTCCTCGGCTTTCGAACCTCTCCATGGGGCTACCATATTTTCCAAACTGGACCTTCGGAATGCCTACCACCTTGTTCGGATACGCGAAGGAGACAAGTGGAAGACGGCCTTCAACACTGCCGGTGGACACTATGAGTACCTGGTTATGCCTTTTGGACTCACCAACGCTCCTGCTGTTTTCCAGGCCCTGGTCAACGATGTGCTCCGGAACATGTTGAATCGTTTTGTATTTGTCTACCTCGACGACATCCTGGTTTTCTCTCGTTCTGTCCAAGAAGACGTTCTCCATGTCCGACAAGTCCTTCAGCGCCTCCTGGAGAATCAGTTGTTTGTAAAAGCAGAGAAGTGTGAGTTCCACCACTCCACTATCTCCTTTCTGGGATATGTCATCGCTATAGGGAATGTCCAGATGGATACGGAAAAGGTGAGAGCGGTGGTGGATTGGCTACAACGGTTTCTGGGGTTTGCTAATTTCTACCGCCGTTTCATTCGGGGCTACAGCACCCTGGCGGCTCCCCTCTCTGCACTCACTTCTCCTGAGATACCATTCACATTGTCCCCAGCAGCTGACAGGTTTATTGTGGACCTTAAGGATCAATTCACTACTGCCCCCATCTTCATCCATCTGGACCCGACCCGTCAGTTTGTGGTTGAGGTTGACGCTTCCGACGTGGGAGTGGGGGCCGTCCTGTCCCAGCGGTCCGTCCAGGACCAAAAGCTTCATCCATGTGCCTTCATGTCCCATTGTCTCAACTCTGCGGAAAGGAACTATGACGTTGGGAACCGGGAACTCCTGGCGGTTAAGATGGCTCTGGAGGAGTGAAGGCACTGGCTGAAAGGGGCAGAACATACATTTTTTATGTGGAATGACCATAATAATTCACGCACTGCCAAGCGCCTTAACTCTTGGCAAGCCCGTTGGGCCTTGTTATTTACCAGGTTCAATTTCACCATCTCCTACTGCCCAGGGTCCAAAAATTTGAAGCCGGACACCCTCTCTCACCTGAACAGTTCCGCTGCCACACCCTCTGAATCTGAGAACATCCTCCCTGCCTTGTGTCTTGCAGCTTCGGTTGTGTATGGTATTGAGGCCCTGGTCCGCAAGGCACAACATTCCCAGCCGGACCCTGGGGGGGGCTCATCTAACCAGATGTTCGTCCCTGATTCGGTTTCAGGTCCTGGAATGAGCTCACTCCTCCAGGCTTACCTATCATCCTGGGGCCCGTCAAACCCTGGCTATCCTCCGACAACACTTCTGGTGACCCACCATGACTCCTGATATCTCGGCCTTCATCGCCACATGCACGGTGTGTGCTCAAAATAAGACTCCGCGTCAAGCTCCGTCTGGCCTCCTTCAGCCACTCCCTGTTCCTAATCGCCCCTGGTCCCATATTTCCCTGGATTTTGTCACTGGGCTCCCCCCGTCAGATGGCAACACCACCATCCCGACGTTTCTCCAAAGCCGCCCATTTCATCTCACCAAGTTACCGTCAGCCAAGGAGACGGCCCAGCTCATGGTGCAGCACGCCACCCTGTACCGTTTGGAACTCTAACCTGGTTAATGAACTTTTGCCTGTCCTCGACCTGCCTTTTGCCTGCCCCTTGTTGTTGAATAAATACCAGAGACTCGAACCATCTGCCTCCTGTGTCTGCATCTGGGTCTTGCACTGTCGTTATATCGTCAGAGCTTTTGACGAAGGTCTTGAGGCCGATATGTAGAGCAATCAAACTATCAAGAGCAGTGTGCTGGTTCCTTCTTTTTTCTCATTTATTTCATAAACAAAATTATGCAACACCCAATTCCCCTGTGTGAAAAAGTAATTGCCCCCTTACACTCAATAAATGGTTGTGCCACCTTTAGCTGCAATGACATCAACCAAATGCTTCCTGTAGTTGTTGATCAGTCTCTCAAATCGCTGTTGAGGAATTTTGTCCCACTCTTGCATGCAGAAATGCTTTAAATCAGCAACATTTGTGGGTTTTCAAGCATGAACTGCTAATTTCAAGTCAACATCTCAATTGGGATTAGTTCTGGACTTTGACTAGGCCATTAAAAAAATGTTAAATTTGTTGCTTTTTAACCATTTTCATGTAGACTTGTGTGTTTTGGATCATTGTCTTGCTGCATGACCCAGGTGCGCTTCATCTTCAGCTCACAGACGGATGGCCCATCTCATACAAAAAGTTGACTCAAATTTGACAAAAAGCACCTGGAAGCACCTGGATGATCATCAAGACTCTTGGAAGAATGTGCTATGGACAGATGATTTGAAAGTATAACTTTTTGGACGAAATGGATACAATTATGCCTGCCGAAAACCAAACACTACATTCCACAATAAGTTGAGAAAATTAGAAAGAGGGCAAATACTTTTTCACAACACTATAAATCTATGATATAGATAGGACAGACAGGACAGACACTTCAAAACAGACTTCCTTTTGATTTATTTTTGGACTATCTGTTTTTCCGTTCTTCAATATATAGCTGTAAGTTTCATCAAATACATTTTTTAAATATTTTTTTATACCTACAGAGGTCCTATGACTGAATGATCAATTGACTAAATGATCCTTGGTATGACCAACTTTAAATAATTAAATATGTTAGCTTAGTAGAAACCCAGCCCTGGGCCCTTAGACTGTAGGGGGTTACAGTGAGGGAAAAAAGTATGTGATCCCCTGCTGATTTTGTACATTTGCCCACTGACAAAGAAATTATCAGTCTATAAATTTAATGGTAGGTTTATTTGAACAGTGAGAGACAGAATAACAACAAAAAAAAACAGAAAAACGCATGTGAAAAATGTTATTAATTGATTTGCATTTTAATGAGGGAAATAAGTATTTGACCCCTCTGCAAAACATGACTTAATACTTGGTGGCAAAACCCTTTTTGGCAATCACAGAGGTCAGACGTTTCTTGTAGTTGGCCACCAGGTTTGCACAGGTATTTTGTCCCACTCCTCTTTGCAGATCTTCTCCAAGTCATTAAGGTTTCGAGGCTGACGTTTGGCAACTCGAACCTTCAGCTCCCTCCACAGATTTTCTATGGAATTAAGGTCTGGAGACTGTCTAGGCCACTCCAGGACCTTAATGTGCTTCTTCTTGAGCCACTCCTTTGTTGCCTTGGCCGTGTGTTTTGGGTCATTGTCATGCTGGAATACCCATCCACGACCCATTTTCAATGCCCTGGCTGAGGGAAGGAGGTTCTCACCCAAGATTTGACGGTACATGGCCCCGTCCATCGTCCCTTTGATGCGGTGAAGTTGTCCTGTCCCCTTAGCAGAAAAACAACCCCAAAGCATAATGTTTCCACCTCCATGTTTGACGGTGGGGATGGTGTTCTTGGGGTCATAGGCAGCATTTCTTTCTGATTGAGAGGGGGTCAAATATTTATTTCCCTCATTAAAATGCAAATCAATTTATAACATTTTTCAGATGCGTTTTTCTGGATTTTTTTGTTGTTATTCTGTCTCTCACTGTTCAAATAAACCTACCATTAAAATTATAGACTGATCATTTCTTTGTCAGTGGGCAAACGTACAAAATCAGCAGGGGATCAAATACTTTTTTCCCTCACTGTATAGGGCAGGAATACGACCCTTCCATTTGAAAAGATAAATGTCTCCTCTTCCTTAGTCCACAGAGAGAAATTGACAATTTGTTTTGCAGCATCAGAACCTAAAAGTAACAGATTCATATAGCAGTTTAACATATTCCAAGAACAGTCATTCATACACAGTTTGTAGCAGAAACATGTCATTCATATTCGAACATCAACACAAACTATAAAAGTACCACAAATCCTCCATTATGAAATGGGTCCCTGCCCAGAGGCGAAAAGCAACATACCAGGCCATGACAGACGGAGAGGTGACAGGGGAGACTTAACCTCATATCGGCATGGATGAAACTATGACATACCCTGTACTTACCGTATTTGTATATAGCTGGGCTGAGGGTTTGCATTTGGACCATAATTTAGGCACTGGGTTTCTATTGCATGACTTAACAGATTTCATATTTCAAGCGGCACATCAGAAACATTTGTACAGCAAACATCATTAACAGTCCTCACATCAACCAAACAAACCAAATCACGTTATAGATACCCTGGTCCAGTGCAACTTGTAATATGTGGGATACAGCATTTTCTACTTTTTTTTCTACATTTTCTAAATTAATATTGATTTCTGCAGCTTGTTCTGAGCGAGCTTCAATGATGTATCCAGGTGGTCTTCCGGGTTGTGGGGTTATTTTGGCAGGAACAGGTCACTCAGTGTTGTCTCCATAAGTACATTGAAACAAAACAGTGGTCAGGGCACTGGACAGACAAGGGAACTATACATTATATACATCATTTTTTGCATACCCTTGTGTAATTTAAAGAGTGACCTGGCTCTTCGTATTTTGCTGTTCTGTGACCCACTAGCACCATCCCTGGTCAAAGGAGATGGGGAATGATTCAACCTCAGTGTAATACGGTGGGTGTAGCTGGTGTAGGAGTCAGGCGCAGGAGAGCAGAGATGAGTGTACAAAGTAACTTTACTAGGCAAAAAGTACAAAATACACAAACAAAAATACTGGTAGAACAAAGCACGGGTGAAAACATAACAACCCGGCGAAAACACAACTTGCCCAAAACAAACAATTCCCCACACAGACATGAGGGGAACTAAGGGTTAAATAGAAAACAGTAATGAGACAAAATGAAAACCAGGTGTGTGAAAAAACAAGACAAGACAAATGGAAAATGAAAAGTGAATCGGCGATGGCTAGAAGACCGGTGACGTCGACCGCCGCCCGAACAAGGAGTGGAACCAACTTCGGCGGAAGTCGTGACCCTCAGAGTTACACACAAGGATACTTTACTGACATACTGTAATAGGAGAAAATAGAGGCAATGAATATCACATACCAAATGAAAACACCAGGGCAAGAATGCACAGATACAGAACCTTACAGAATAGAGGAAAAACAAATGGCAAAGAACTGTATAAAACTAAAAACTAATATTGTACTGAACAACCAGCAGTAATATACACAAATACAATTTCCCTCCCTCTACTTACTTTATACCTTAAGAAGTGATATTCTAACATTAAGTGTGCTTTTCATTTGTTTATGTAATGTAGGTTTGCCAGCTAGCCTCTATCAAGACACCCATGTTGACTGGATTCCCGCTGTGAATATGAGCAACGCTGTAAGCAGCATCAGTTTTTACTTCTACTACTTTGTCCTTTTCTATATACTGTATGAAAGGAGACAACCCTCAGTTATACAAGATGGTTGTCACATGCTATGCTTTGGTCAATCTGAATTATTCTGTTGTGCCATTTGAGTAGAGAGCACCTTCACCTTGTTGGCATGACAAAAGTTCCCCCTTAAACCTTATGAATATATAAAATGTTAAATACTATTGTTTATGATATTGTAAACATACTGTATTTTATTAATAGGCAATATTGTTGTATGGGTGAAATGAAAAGTATTTGGTCATCTTTGCTTTGCATTGCCCCATTTGAATACAATGCACAGTATTTCTTATAGCCTAACCTTTATTTATTTCACAATTTAAACACATTTAGCATAGACAATGTAATTGTTGTGGTAGTCTTAAGCAAACCATCTTCATTATCACAGTAGCACCTACAAGTGCCACCCAGACCTTCTGGGAGAAAAGTATTTGGCATTACTTAGTGATAGTTGTGTTTATGTTTTAAGATAAGAATCCCATAATCTCCTGCTTCCAGACATTTCACCAGCTAGATTACAAGGGTTGGATTTGCTCTAAACAATTTAAATGTCAGCACAAGGCATGCACAAAATCTAGTATAATGATTAACCTCATACATTGACTACTGGTATCGTTTTTAAAGTGAGAACATATACAGTACCAGTCAAAAGTTGACACACCTACTCATTCCAGGGTTTTTCTTTATTTGTACTATTTTCTACATTGAAATATGTACCCATTTAATAACCAGACCATACAAACTTGCTATGCTGAATTCTTGACGCACAATCAAACATGCTGCTATATGCAGCCAGCACGCCCACAAGCGAGTCACAATGGATGGCCTAAGCGACATGCCTCAATTTACCGCTATCTCGTGTACATGCACCGTGACTCTCCACAAATGCCCCGTTTAAAGAAGCAATGCAACTTGCCTTCTTTAGACTAGTTGAGGTGATTAGACAATTCTTTATTAAAGGTTGAGTAGTCTATTGTTCAGCTAATAGCCCATACTGCTACGCTTGTGAAAAACTAATAATAATACTTTTTCCCCTTTCCACGTGTTAAAGATTCCAATTGATAAAGTGTTTTTAGCCACAATCGGCCCCAACCCCTATTAATACATTTGGGCACAGTCGATAGCGTGCTGGACTTCGGGCTAGAATGTTGAGCGTTCGAAACCTGCTCCCTGCTTGTTTAATTACATTATTATGCCGGTCTCAGAGCAAGGAGCCTGGATTGTTACTCCCGTCTCGTTTCTCGCTATCTTCCACGTGTCATTCTCCGCCTGAGTGGCTCGCTTGTGGGCTTGCTGGAAGGATGTACTGTTTTTTATTCTGTATATATTAATTACAAATCAGCCTTTACTTAAATCATGTTTCTAGTCTATTGCATAGTTACAATGTGTAATCATTGATGTCCCAGGAGCAGGAGTGGTACACTGAAGTGTATAATTGTAATACATACATGCAGACACAGCATCATTCAAAGAATGGAGTTTGATACACCTGGTACTGGATATGTCTGAAAAAAAACTTGCTAAATAGCGATTTTCGGAAATTAATTTTATGACCAAAACATTTGCACAATCGTTTGTCTCCACATGAACTAACATATTCCTCTCAATTGTAAATGTTTTGCTTGACTCGTTATGATGTTATAATTACTTACATTTGCTTCCACCATAATGCTTTGTCAGCCATCTTTGCTGAAGAAAGTCACCAGGGACGGGTGGCCCGTGTCAAATTCGTCATTGGAACCACTCTAAATGACTGGTCATATTTAAACCTTGGGACCCAAATGCATAATGAGTGTTCTAACTCCCCCTTGCGGTGGTCTGGAGCAATGAAGCCGTGACGCTGGGTACCTCTAAGTCCTCACAACTTTTAAAGGAGGAATCACTGTAGGTAGGCCTGTATGTTCTCCAGTCTTACCTGAGGGAGACGTGCGCTCATAAGAGTTGAGTCCATCAACATCCCCAGGAAGACCACCATCTGTGAGGGAGTCAGCTTGCTCTTCTCCCTGTTTAGGGTGATGCCCAGGTCTTGAATGTGCATCAAGATTATCCTTCCAAGATTATCCTTCCTTCAATTCTCAAGAGGCTGAATGTACAGAATCTCACAGGAGAAAGCATCTGAGCGGGCAAAACAGCGCACCCCCTGTCTCTGTATGTGTCGGCCATCTATCTGATGCTGTCTGGTCCAAAAGAGCATGACATATTTGCCGCCCATAGCATTGAATGCTGTTCCTCGGGTGATGTGGAGGTAAACCCAGGCCCTGCGTGTCCCCAGGCACTCTCATTTGTTGACTTCTGTAATCGAAAAAGCCTTGGTTTAATGCATGTTAACATCAGAAGCCTCCTCCCTAAGTTTGTTTTACTCACTGCTTTAGCACACTCCGCCAACCCTGATGTCCTTGCCATGTCTGAATCCTGGCTTAGGAAGGCCACCAAAAATTCGGAGATTTCCATACCCAACTACAACATTTTCCGCCAAGATAGAACTGCGAAAGGGGGAGGAGTTGCAATCTATTGCAGAGATAGCCTGCAAAGTTCTGTCAACTTTCCAGGTCTATGCCCAAACAGTTTGATCTTCTAATTCTAAAAATGTATCTCTCCAGAAATAAGTCTCACTGTTGCCGCCTGCTATAGACCCCCCTCAGCTCCCAGCTGTGCCCTGGACACCATATGCGAACTGATTGTCCCCCATCTATCTTCAGAGTTCGTTCTGTTAGGTGACCTAAACTGTGATATGCTTAAATCTGAGGTGTCAAACTCATTCCATGGAGGGCCTATTGTCTACTGGTTTTTGGGTTTTCCTTGCAATTACTTAGACTTAATCTTACAGTGTGTGAGATTAACTTGACACAAGAGACATAAGAACAGTGTGCTGGTGTTACAATAGGATGGTGACATTGCATACATACAAAATAAAAAGCATTAATGTTAAGTAAATTAAGAAAAGTGATATTGTGGCAGTACAATTTGAAGGTGGATGTTTTTCCAGAGGGAAGCAAAAACCAGAAACAAGTATGGAGGAATAAAACAGAAAAAAAATCTTCCCCTGACCTCTTTTTACAAGACGATCGAGAAGCCTCCTGGAAAATACACAGAAACTAAAGATAACAAGTGTGTGTGCACGCTTCTTTGAGCTAAGAGTTACTAATAAAGTAACAAGCAGACAGACCCCTAAACAGTAAGAGGACAATAATAAATGTAGGCTCTTTAAGAAAACACAGTTATGAAATCATATGTGCAACTATAACACTGATTAGATGAATTTGACATGAGAGACATAAGAACAGTGTGCTGATGTTAAAATATGATGGTAGCATTACATTCATGTTAAGTAAATTTCGCTACACCCGCAATTTCGCTACACCCGCAATAACATCTGCTAAATATGTGTATGTGACCAATAAAATTGGATTTGACGTCAATACAATTTTTTATATTGTGATAGTAAGATGTGAAGGTGGATGTTTTTTCCAGAGGGAAGCAAACCCAGCTGTCACGTCCTGGCCATAGATAGCCCTCTGGGTTTTCCATGGTGTTTTTTGTCAGGACGTGACTAGAGGGATTATGGTTTCTATTTGTTGTATTTCTATGTGTTGCTGTGTGTATGGTTCCCAATTAGAGGCAGCTGATTGTCGTTGCCTCTAATTGGGGATCATACTTAAGTTGTTGCTTTTTCCACCTGTGTTTGTGGGTTATTATTTTCTGTTAGTGCTACATTTATGGCCGATTAGGTGCTTTGTTATTGTTTTGTATATGTTCCACTTGCCAATAAAAATGTGGAACTTCATGCACGCTGAGCCTTGGTCCGTTTCTGAATACAATCGTGACACCAGCAAAGTACGTTTTGTACAAGACGATCGAGAAAGCTCTTGGAAAAATGTGTGTGCGTGACCACAGGTCTGGTTATTACAATGTGATAACTGAACTTTGAATATCAGGGGGGAAAAAAGCAACAAACAATGTAAACTACATGGAGACAATGCGTGTGGGCTGAGAACAAAATCGAAAAGTAACTAATGGAGATGATTACGGACCTAACTACACTTAAAATACAAGGCATGCAAAAGTACAAATCCCTGCAAGCTCCTGCACGTCATCTCTAGCTGACACCTTTGATAACAGGTATTATTTCAATTTAAAACATGCACAAGACAGTTCACAGAATTGTCAATTTAAAGAAATTTTACCAATTTATTCATTACTACATTTAGCTAACATTAGATAGTTAATACAGAGATTATTACTTTTGCCTCAATTCAACAGTCTCGCCCAGATAATCATGGCATTTGTAGTTCTTTATGTAGTTCTTGTCCATGCAATATGTGGGCAAAATCAGTAGATCGATAAGAACACGTATTATAAAACACAAGAGTGCTGTAAGGAGAAATGACCCTAAATCTCCTATTGCATGTAATTTCCCAGAGGCCTGTCACCTTTTCTCTTCCATATTGTTCTGTGCTATACAGAAGAACTTAATTCAAGTGAGTTTTTTTCTCCAGACAGAATGCAGTTGGATGCTCTATTTAAAAACTCCCCACCCAACAGGCATGAATGAAGAATTGTTATTGAAGTGTGTTCTGTAACTGGTATATTCCCTCATTTATGTTTGATACCACCATCTAGTGGTGTCTCTAGCTTCCTACTCTTACAATCTGATTTATAGATTTTTAAATGTATTTTCTTGCCTGATCATGTGACATATGCAATTATCATTGAAATAGAAACCAGGTGTGTGTGCTGACAATTTACACTGTTGATGGCCTGAGGCCAAAAACGTTTTTGTTTAGACCTTTTATTTATGCACTATGATATATTCTTTGGGCAACATGTTTCAATAAATGTCTTTATTTTGCATTATAGCCTCAGTTTAGTTTACATCTATTCCTTTTTCAGACAGTGTGCGTGTCTCTAGTTCTTCTAGGTCTTTATGATAGCCACTTTTTTTGGGGGGGTAAATAGAGGGGAATGTGCTGATTAAAGTAATCTTGTCCTATAGAAATGTACACGGTTATCAGAATATCACGCCAGTGTAAACCACTGTAAATGAAACAGGCCTTATTTGAAGTGTTTCTAAAATGAATGGTGGAAAAACAATTGGAACCATTTCCTTGTTTTGAGTGTTAGGTTTTATGGGTATTATAACTTGGCGTTATTCCTATTTTGTTGCATTACAACCTGTAACTTAAATAGATTTTTATTGTGTAAATGGACATACATAAAATAGTCCAAATTGGTGAAGTGAAATAAAAAGCATATGTATTCATCCCCTTTGCTATGAAGCCCCTAAATAAGATCTGGTGCAACCAATTACCTTCAGAAGTCACATAATTAGTTAAATAAAGTCCACCTGTGTGCAATCTAAGTGTCACATGATCTCAGTGTATATATACACACACCTGTTCTGAAAGGCCCCAGAGTCTGCAACACCACTAAGCAAGGGGAAACACCAAGCAAGCGGTGCCATGAAGCTCTTCAAACAGGTCAGGGACAAAGTTGTGGAGAAGTACAGATCAGGGTTGGGTTATATATAAAAAAAAAAAACTTTGAACATCCCACAGATCACCATTAAATATATTATTGAAAATATGGCACCACAACAAACCTGCCAAGAGAGGGACGCCCACCAAAACTCACGGACCAGGCAAGGAGGGCATTAGTCAGAGAGTCAACAAAGAGACCAAAGATAACCCTGAAGGAGCTGCAAAGCTCCACAGTGGAGATTGGCGTATCTGTCCACAGGACCACTTTAAGCCGTACACTCCACAGAGCTGGGCTTTACGGAAGAGTGGCAGGAAAAAGTCATTGTTAAAAATAAATAATAAACAAACACGTTTGGTGTTCGCCAAATGGCGTGTAGGAGACTCCCCAAATATATGGAAGAAGGTACTCTGGTCAGATGAGACTAAAATTGATATTTTTGGCCATCAAGGAAAACGCTATGTCTGGTGCAAACCCAACACCATTCCCACAGTGAAGCATTGTGGTGGCAGAATCATGCTGTGGGGATGTTTTTCCATCGGCAGGGACTGGGAAAGTGGTCAGAATTGAAGGAATGATGGATGGCGCTGAATACAGGGAAATTCTTGAGGGAAACCTGTTTGTCTTCCAGAGATTTGAGACTGGGACGGAGGTTCACATTCCAGCAGGAAAATGACCCTAAGCATACTGCTAAAGCAACACTCGAGTGGTTTAAGGGAAAACATTTAAATGTGTTGGAATGGCCTAGTCACAGCCCAGACCTCAATCCAATTGAGAATCTGTGGTATGACTGAAAGATTACTGTACACCAGCGGAACCATCCTACTTGAAGGAGCTGGAGCAGTTTTGCCTTGAAGAATGGGCAAAAATCCCAATGGCTAGATGTGCCAAGCTTATAGAGACATACCCCAAGAGAGTTGCAGCTGTAATTGCTGCAAAAGGTGGCTCTACAAGGTATTTGACTTTGTGGGGGTGAATAGTTATGCACACTCAAGTTCTGTTTTTTTTTATACCTTATTTCTTGTTTGTTTCACACAAACATATTTTGCATCTTCAAAGTGGTAGGCATGTTGTGTAAATCAAATGATACAACCCCCCCCCAAAATAATCAATTTTAATTCCAGGTTGTAAGAAAACAAAATAGGAAAAATGCAAAGAGGAGGCGAATACTTTCGCAAGGCACTGTATATCCATAACCTTTGGCGTGGGGTAGTGTTTGGCCTGAACAAGGAGTCTGGGTAACCAGGCAAGGGTTGCGGCCCAAACACTTAAAAGACACACCCTCCTCCACTTACCCTCGCCTTATGCCCTTGGGGAAATCCCCATATTGGATGGTGGTCCAAATGATTAGCCAAGCAAGGGAAGTTTGCAACTTAAGCCTCTCCGCCCTCGTTTTCAGTCGGCTTTGCGAGTGTACAATTATGTTCACTCCAGGGCCTGAAACCCCATAATTCAATTTGCGACAATTGTACATCCACTAAGAAAAGTCTGCGAACTTAAAATCAAAATCAATGAAGCAGTCAACATACAAGTGTAAGTGAAACCGAATGCAAATAAGTTCAAAATGTTGCTACTACGTAAAAAGTAAATGTTTTTGTTTGGTCATCTTTTGGAAATTGTAGAAATACAACATTTCCCTTCAGAAGTTCCAGCTAGACAGGCTAACGTTAGTTAATAAATTTGCTAGCTATCATACAGTAGGCGTATATTAATAATGATATATTTAATATAAATAGACATGCACTCATAATTGAAGGTAGCGCATATAAAGCACCCACAAGCCAACGGTGGCTGAAAACACAATCATCGCGGGATGAACGAGTGACGAATTCCGGCCAAGTTTGGTCCATTTAAAAATCATTCCTTCCTCCCTCGCCCTGAAAGTGTATACTCGTCAGACGTCATGAAACGTCATCAGAAGTGTCCACTTTCTTTTGAGGGCTGAGGGGATAGGGTGTGTATTTTAAGTGTTTGGACCGGAGAACAAGGTGACAAGCAGTCAGTCTTGCAGCATGCGATCAGTTATCAGTTGTAAACATGTATTTGTATTCTCTATGCTTATGATGTATTTTCTTGCGCGCATATGACAGAAAAGTGATGGACGGAGCACGTCTCTGGGTCCGCTGAGCCGGAGGCGCTTGTGTTAATCCTGCTGCAGGACTCCTTGCGGCCAGCACTAGCAGGTCAACGACTAAAATGAACGAGTCACTTCTTCATGTTATTTCTCATGATGGGGGCAGTGTAGAGCTGATTTCTTGCATGTCAAAGAATGAATAAAGGACATTAATGAAGAAGAAAAAACGCCATGGAAAAAAGTTACTTTGCTACAAAACGGATAATAATATAATAGCCTATGCTTTGCATTAGTCACATACCCTTATCATTTGCTAATAATGCTTCATTTTTTTTTAATTCAAGGCAACAAAGAGTAGATGCGCAAGAACCTGTTTAGTGGGGGAATTGGAGCAGGTTTCGGGAAGTAATGTGTATCAAGACCGGATTGCATTAGACTGGGAAATGCTTAGGCTAGTCATCTCTATCGGGTCTGAATGCTTTCTTCCACCCGGGGCACTTTGTGCTGGGAACAAACTATTTTGATAATGTTTGATCATATTGTTTGATCAGATGTACTGCACGTCTTGTGTTCGAGGGCCACATCACGCAAGGATAACAATGTAACGATTCATCAGGATTACAACGAATAGACGCATGTTTGCAATTTTTTCTTGGTGAAAACACATTTTTAAATAAACCGATGTCAATGCTTCCGTGATCCGAGGACTGAGGAGTTACATGTTGCGAAGCCCACAAGTTATATTGCAGTTTCAAGTTGTAAAGGAAAAGCTTGGATATCAAAGAAAACGTTTAGGCTAAGGGAACATAATGCTATGAATATGGTACTGATGTAGTGGGCAGTGGGTGCACTACATCAGCAATATACCAAGTGTGCAATTCATATTTGCAGTAAGAATTCCAATGGAAATAGCCCATATTCTGTTAATTGTACGTGTTCAGGAATTGATCCTCACAACCACTGAAAACCAACTGCAATTCGATTTTACTGCTTTTATATACAGTCCATAGGCCTACTAAAAAGATGGACACGATTCTTGGCAGAGTATAGAAAACAACCCAGGAGAGTTGTGTAATTTAGTTGTAAACATACCCAGCTTTATACAGCACTAGTTGATTTTTAAAAGAGTAGATATAGCACTAAGGTTATTATCATGTTGTAGTGCATGAGCACATTCAAAATTAGTAGTTTATCAGTATTAGTGTCATTTGACACTTTGTGTCATTCGAGTCACTCTTTCGCTCCTTCTCTTATTGATTTAAACAAGTGTTGGGTGACTAGAGATGAGATGAAATAGTATGGCTATGGTTCAGCTATTCAGAGATCACCTATTTGCACATGCGTTAACAAGTTGTGCTCAAGGGTAGCAGGATCACAATGATTTTAGGCAGTATGCATATGATAGTCAGCTGATTTTTGATGTCATAAGTTAATCAAAATGTCAATGAAAGGCAAAGCACTCTTCACTTTCCAAAGTGAAAACAAAGAAGAGATCAGCATACAGGAGAATGAGGAACTTGTTATCTTTGACAATAACTCTGTGGATGGATGGTTACAAGGGGAGAACAGTAAAGGACAGAAAGGTCTCTTCCCAGCCTCTTATGTGGAAGTAACCCGCCCTCGTTCCAACTTCAACATGACAGACTGCTCCATAAGCCCGGTGGGTTCTCCCGGCAATGGCTCCTCATGTTTCCCCTCTACAGCAAACACGCCCTTCCACATGCAACAGGGTTACTATGACGATGATGACTGGGATGATTGGGATGACAGTTCCACAGTGGTGGACGATGATGGCCCCAGTGGCACAAATGGACATTCCCATCAGAGCCTCCACTCCAACAACCCCAATGTCCACTATTGTGCCAAACCTTACATTGAGAGGCAGGACAGCATTTCCAGCTCGCGGAAGGGCAGTATGGTAGGCAGGAACTTGAACCGATTCTCCAGCTTTGTCCGCTCAGGGGTGGAAGCGTTTGTGTTGGGCGATGTGCCCATGAACGCTAAGATAGCCGAGTCATACACCATTGTGATGGGCCCCAAAGGGCCTCAATGGAAAGAGAGCCCCACACCTTTCTCTTGCTCGATTGAGGACCCCACCAAGCAGACCAAGTTCAAAGGCATCAAGACCTACATATCTTACCGGGTTACCCCGAGCCACAATGCAAGGCCTGTGTACCGGCGTTACAAGCACTTTGACTGGTTGTACAATCGTCTACTACACAAGTTCACCATCATCTCCGTACCCCACCTGCCCGAGAAACAGGCAACGGGGCGATTCGAGGAAGATTTCATCGAGAAGCGCAAGAGGCGGCTGATCCTCTGGATGGACCACATGACCAGCCACCCAGTCCTGTCGCAGTACGAGGGCTTTGAACACTTCCTGATGTGTGCCGATGACAAGCAGTGGAAGCTGGGAAAACGGCGGGCGGAGAAGGACGAGATGATGGGCGCCAACTTCATGCTTACCTTCCAGATCCCCAACGAGCACCAGGACCTGCAGGACGTGGAGGAACGTGTGGACTCCTTCAAGACCTTCACCAAGAAAATGGACGACAGCGTCATGCAGCTGACGCACGTGGCCTCGGAACTGGTGCGGAAGCATCTCGGAGGCTTCCGGAAGGAGTTCCAGCGTCTGGGGAACGCTTTCCAGAACGTCAGTCAGGCGTTCATGCTGGACCCTCCCCACGGCTCGGATGCCCTCAAGACCGCCATCTCCCACACGGGACGCACATACGAGAACATTGGTGAAATGTTTGCAGACCAACCTAATTATGACCTCTTCCACATGCTGGACAAACTGTCGCTCTACCAGGGCCTACTCGCCAACTTCCCGGACATTATTAATCTACAGAAAGGTAATGTACTCTCCCCTTATGATGTGCTCATTAGTGTTAGGCCTGGAGTCTAATAGCTTGTTTTAGAGATTAATCTTCAACTCATTGTTTTGCCTCATGAAGTAAGGCCTATTAGTGTATGTAGTTATCACCATCATTCTGACTTTGATACCATCATGGAACTCGATACCAAAACGATACCACAACAACAACAAAATTGTATATTAGCCAAAGTCAGAGAATGGCACCTGATCCAGACAGAAACTCAGCTACTGCTCTGTTCAATCATTGGGCATCTTTTGAGTTCAATATTATTACATTTTAATTTTTTTTACTTCAACATTTTTCAGACACAGCCATGTATGTTTTAATGAATCAATTATACGATCATACAATCAATTTGACTTTGTTTTTACCAATATAACTACATAACATAATGTTAATTTATTTATTTGAATGGTAAATCTCTATTGATATACTGGATATATCAAGATGTAGCCTAGGCCTATCCAAAATACAGGTGAATTCACATTCAATAGGAGTTTGTGCGTGCATTGAGTTATTTAGCTTTTTTTGGCTGATTTCAGGGGGCTACAGATGACAAACAATCTGTTTCCCTTTCATTTGAGACTTAATTTATTGTACTGATCAACATTTACATAGAAGAAGTCTCTTTAACCAGTAATGAGGTCATTCACGAGGCAAGAGGGGGCAGCTCGTCAAAGCAGTCAGTTTGCTGAGGCAGTAGATCATCTTTGGGAGAGATGTGCAAGAGAGACCGAACAAGTGAATGAACAAAGTTTTTAGTGGCAATCAGCATATTTTGCATAAATACTATGGTAGTGAACAGATGTTAGCTTTAGCTATCAGCTAGCAAGGAAAGTTAGCCTACAAAGCTGGAAGCTACAAGTATCTTCTTCCATTGTAAAGTGTTCTAGCCTATATGGACATTGTTTTGCTGTCGTGTTGCATTATTCAAGTGTGTTAACTTTTGTGTATCTTGAGTGGGGAGCTAAGATGATGCAGCCCAGACTCCCAGTGCAGGCTAGCACTGAGTAAGTGGAGCAGGCATGGTGCACTTTATAAATAGGGGTTGTTGCGCGGATACAGGCTTGATCTGTGAGACACATTTGACAGAAGTACTGAAAGTAACACAAATTCTAGTACTGAAACGTTGTTCATGTTTTAGTATTGAGAAAGTACCGAAGTTTCGGTAAACCATGCAACACTAGTTAAAAGTGCTATAAAATCACTGTAATAAGTAATCATGCATTACCACAACAGCTTTGAAATCAATAGGGCAGAAATCACTCTTGATTGATGAACACTGACACTTCTATCAAACATGTCTTACTCTAACGTTATCTCCTAAATGCGACTAGTTTTACTACCCTGTCACTATGATAAATGGAAGGATAATTGAAGTAGCCCCAAGCCATTACTTAACTTTCTGAAGGCACTGTATATGCAGCTTTCACACCTCTTCTTATTCCAAATGTTGTTGTGTTAAGTCTTGAATTCAACATTGATTAAGTAGATTTTTTTTCACCCGTCTGCACACAATCTACACCCCATAATGACAAAGTGAAAACATGTTTTAAATAATATTTGCACATTTCTTGAAAATGAAATATCTAATTTACCTACAGTTTAAGTCGGAAGTTTACATAGTCGTGGCCAAAGGTTTTGAGAATGACAAATATTAATTTCCACAAAGTTTGCTGCTTCAGTGTCTTTAGATATTTTTGTCAGATGTTACTATAGAATACTGAAGTATAATTACAAGCATTTCATAAGTGTCAAAGGCGTTTATTGACAATTACATGAAGTTGATGCCAAGAGTCAATATTTGCAGTGTTGACCCTTCTTTTTCAAGACCTCTGCAATCCGCCCTGGCATCCTGTAAATTAACTTGTGGGCCACATCCTGACTGATGGCAGCCCATTCTTGCATTAATCAATGCTTGGAGTTTGTCAGAATTTGTGGGTTTTTGTTTGTCCACCCGCATCTTGAGGATTGACCACAAGTTCTCAATGGGATTAAGGTCTGGGGAGTTTCCTGGCCATGGACCCAAAATATTGATGTTTTGTTCCCCGAGCCACTTAATTATCACTTTTGCCTTATGGCAAGGTGCTCCATCATGCTGGAAAAGGCATTGTTCATCACCAAACGGTTCCTGGATGGTTGGGAGAAGTTGCTCTCGGAGGATGTGTTGGTACCATTCTTTATTCATGGCTGTGTTCTTAGGCAAAATTGTGAGTGAGCCCACTCCCTTGGCTGAGAAGCAACCCCACACATGAATGGTCTCAGGATGCTTTACTGTTGGCATGACACAGGACTGATGGTAGCGCTCACCTTGTCTTCTCCGGACAAGCTTTTTTTCCAGATGCCCCAAACAATCAGAAATGGGATTCATCCGAGAAAATGACTTTACCCCAGTCCTCAGCAGTCCAATCCCTGTACCGTGCAGAATATCAGTCTGTCCCTGATGTTTTTCCTGGAGAGAAGTGGCTTCTTTGCTGCCCTTCTTGACACCAGACCATCCTCCAAATGTCTTCGCCTAACTGTGCACTCACACCTGCCTGTTTCTATTCCTGAGCATGCTCTACTGGTGGTGCCCCGATCCCGCAGCTAAATCAACTTTAGGAGACGGTCCTGGCGCTTGCTGGACTTTCTTCGGCGCCCTGAAGCCTTCTTCACAACAATTGAACCGCTCTNCCTAGAGGAACCAGGCTGTGAGGGGTGGCCAGTCCTCTTCTGGCTGTGCCGGGTGCAGATTATAACAGAACATGAACAAGATTTTAAAATGTTCATAAAACAGGCAGAACAGTTGAAACTGGAGAAGCAGCACGGCCAGGTGGACTCGGGACATCAAGGAGTCATCAGGCCAGGTAGGCCTTGAGGAATGGTCCTAATGCTCAGGTCCTCCGAGAGAGAGAGAAAAAAAAGAAAGAGAGAGATAGAGATAATTAGAGAGAGCATACTTAAATTCACACAGGACACCGGATAAGAGAGGAGAAATACTCCAGATATAACAGACGGACCCTAGCCCCCCGACACAAACTACTGCAGCATAAATACTGGGGGCTGAGACAGGAGGGGTCGGGAGACACTGGCCCCCGGACAGGGCCAAACAGGCAGGATATAACCCCACCCACTCTGCCGAAGAACAGCCCCCACACCACTAGAGGGATATCTTCAACCACCAACTTACCATCCTGAGACAAGGCCGAGTATAGCCCACAAGATCTCCGCCACGGCACCAGTAAGCCAGTGACTCAGCCCCTGTAATAGGGTTAGAGGCAGAGAATCCCAGTGGAGGGGAACCGGCCAGGCAAAGACAGCAAGGGTGGTTCGTTGCTCCAGTCATATAAACTGAGGCAGCATACTTTGTGAAAATTAATATTTGTTTCATTCTCAAAACGTTTGGCCACGACTGTACACCTTAGCCAAATACATTTGAACTAGGTTTTTCACAATTCCTGACATTTAATCCTAGTAACAATTCCCTGTCTTAGGTCAACTAGGATCACCACTTTATTTTAAGAATGTGAAATGTCAGAATAATAGTAGAGAATGATTTCTTTCAGCTTTTATTTCTTAAAACACATTCCCAGTGGGTCAGAAGTTAACGGTAGCATTGCCTTTAAATTGTTTAACTTTGGTCAAACGTTTTAGGTAGCCTTCCGCAAGCTTCCCACAATAAGTTGGGTGAATTTTGGCCCATTCCTCCTGACAGAGCTGGTGTAACTGAGTCAGGTTTGTAAGCCTAGTTGCTCGCACACGCTTTGTCAGTTCTGCCTACACATTTTCTTTGGGATTGAAGTCAGAGCTTTGTGATGGTCACTCCAATACCTTGACTTAGTTGTCCTTAAGCCATTTTGCCACAACTTTGGAAGAGTCTGTTTGGAAGACCCATTTGCGACCAAGCTTTAACTTCCTGACTGATGTCTTGAGATGTTGCTTCAAAATATACACATAATTTTCCTCCGTCATGATGCCATCTATTTTGTTAAGTGCACCAGTCCCACCTGCAGCAAAGCACTCCCACAACATGATGCTGCCACCCCCGTGCTTCACGGTTAGGATGGTGTTCTTCGACTTGTAAACCTCCCGCTTTTTCCTCCAAACATAACGATGGTCATTATGGCCAAACAGTTCTATTTTTGTTTCATCAGACCAGAGGACATTTCTCCAAAAAGTACGATCTTTGTCCCCATGTGCAGTTGCAAACCGTAGTCTGGCTTTTTTATGGCGGTTTTGGAGCAGTGGCTTCTTCCTTGCTGAGCGGCCTTTCAGGTTATGTCGATATAGGACTCGTTTTACTGTGTATATAGATACTTTTGTACCTGTTTTTTTTCAGCATCTTCACAAGGTCCTTTGCTGCTGTTCTGGGATTGATTTGCACTTTTCCCACCAAAGTAAGTTCATCTCTAGGAGACAGAACGGGTCTCCTTCCTGAGCGGTATGACGGCTGCGTGGTACCATGGTGTTTATACTTGCATACTATTGTTTGTACAGATGAACGTGGTACCTTCAGGCGTTTGGAAATTGCTCCCAAGGATGAACCAGACTTGTGGAGGTCTACAATTTGTTTTCTGAGGTCTTGGCTGATTTCTTTTGATTTTCCTATGATGTCAAGCAAAGAGGCACGGAGTTTGAAGGTAGGCCTTTAAATACATCCACAGGTACACCTCCAAATGACTCAAATGTTGTCAATTAGCCTATCAGAAGCTTCTAAAGCCATTACATACTTTTCTGTTTGTTTTCCAAGCTGTTTAAAGGCACAGTCAACTTAGTGTATGTAAACGTCTGACCCACTGGAATTGTGATAAAGTGAAATAATCTGTCTGTAAACAATTGTTGGAAAAAAGACTTGTGTCATGCTCAAAGTAGATGTCCTAATAGACTTGCCAAAACTATAGTTTGTAAACAAGAAATTTGTGGAGTTGTTGAAAAACAAGTTTTAATGACTCCAACCTAAGTATGTACACTTCCGACTTCAACTGTATATATTCACACCCAAGTCAATACATATTAGAATTACCTTTGGCAGTGATTACAGCTGTGAGTCTTAATGGGTAAGTCTCTAAGAGCTTTGCACAAAACTTGCACATGATTATTAAAAGAATTCCTCAAGCTCTGTCAAGTTGGTTGTTGATGATTGCTACACAGCCAAGTCTTGCCATATATTTTCAAGCAGATTTAAGTAAAAAATGTAACTAGGCCACTCAGGAGCATTCAATGTCGTCTTGGTAAGCAACTCCAGTGAATATTTGGCCTTGTGTTTAAGGTTATTGTAGTGCTGAAAGGTCCCATCTCTCCCATTGTCTGTTGGAAGCAGACTGAACCAAGTTTTCCTCTAGGATTTTGCTTGTGCTTAGCGCTATTCCTTTTCTTTTTATCCTAAAAAACTCCCTAGTCCTTGCCGATGACAAGCATACCCATAACATGATGCAGCCACCACCATGCTTGAAGATATGAAGAGTTGTACTCCGATGTGTTCTGTTTAATTTGCCCCGAACATAACACTTTGTATTGAGGACATAAAGTTAATTTCTTTGCCACCTTTTTTGCAGTTTTACTTCAGTGCCTTATTGCAAATATTTTTCTTCCTTTTCACTCTGTCATTTAGATTTGTATTGTGGACTAACAACAATGTTGTTGATCCATCCACAGCCATTAAACTCTTACTGTTTTCAGAAGGACACCTGTATCTTTGTAGAGTCTGGGCGTAGTGTTACACGATCCGAATTGTAATTAATAACTTCACCATGCTCAAAGGGATTTTCAATGTCTCCTTTTTTTTACCTATCTACCAATAGGTGCCCTTCTTTGCAAGCCATTTGAAAACCCTCTCGGTCTTTGGGGTTGAATCTGTGTTTCAAATTCACTTCTCAACTGAGGGACCTTACAATTATCTGTATGTGTAGTGTACAGACAGTAAGAGATAGTAATAAAAAAAGTACATTTTTACTCCGAAACTTATTTAGGCTTGCCATAACAAAGCTACAGCATGTCCCTTAATGGTAGAGTGAGCTGTAAGAAATCATGTTGTTAGTGTCAATGCAAAAATCTTCCATCTCGGGTGGTTTCTTATATGCCCTGCCCTGCACAATCCAGAGGATCATTCTTCTCCATTGGTTGCATTGAAAAGGGTTGATGTGCCTAGTACATGCCTGGGCAATGCTGATGCATTAGCTATGGCCAGCAACTTGGTCGTGTCTGTATCTGTCATCAGGGTGGTGCAGAATTTGACCGGTATACCAAGGACATGCTTCAGTTCTCAAACAACCCACATATCAGGCGGGGGGAGGGGCCTCCAGCAGAGGAAGCCACGTTTCTCTTAGTTGTCTATTGTAAATAAGGGCATGGTGAATGTTTTAATCTTAAGTAAACAGCTGCAATGTGCTTTTCTGAATCACATCTACACCGCACCCTTAATTGAACAGGAATTGAAAGCCATTTGAAAATGTCATAGGCATAGCACAACGTCAGGGACCAAGGGTCTTATTGGTTCAGCTGCAAATATTAGAAATGCAAATATGAGCCTACTCATGGAACATTTGGCTGACTATTGAATGACCTTGGCCCATAGACGTAGATCTACATGTAGTGATAGCATAGTCAAAAGTCAGAATGTCATATCTGCACTGCAAATTTAATAAATCCACTTCCTCTCAGTTTACTGTACTCTCATTACCTAGCTGAAGGCAATGCACATGAACACGTTTAATAATATATATTCGGAAAGTATTCAGACCCCTTGACTTTTTCCACATTTTGTTACGTTACCTCTCATCAATCTACACACAATACCCCATAATGACAAAGGAAAAACAGGCTTTGCAAATGTATAAAACCTTTAAAACAGAAATATCACATTTACATAAGTATTCAGACCCTTTACTCAGTACTTTGTTGATGCAACATTGGCAGCGGTTACAGCCTCGAGACTTCTTGGGTATGACGCTACAAGCTTGGCACACCTGTATTTGGGGAGTTTCTCCCATTCATCTCTGCAGATCCTCTCAAGCTCTGTCAGGTTGGATGGGGAGCGTCGCAGAACATCTATTTTCAGTTCTCTCCAGAGATGTTCGATCGGGTTTATATCCAGGCTCTGGCTGGGGCACTCAAGGACATTCAAAACTTGTCCCGAAGCCACTCCTGCGTTGTCTTGGCTGTGTGCTTAGGGTTGTTGTCATGTTGGAAGGTGAACCTTCGCCCCAGTCTGAGCACTCTGGAGCAGGTTTTCGTCAAGGATCTCTCTCTATTTTGCTCCATTCATCTTTCCCTTCATCCTGACTATTCTCCCAGTCCCTGCCGCTGAAACACCTCCCCACAGCATGAAGCTGCCACCACCATGCTTCACCGTAGGGATGCTGCCAGGTTTTCTCCAGATATGACACTTGGAATTCAGGCAAAATAGTTCAATCTTGGTTTCATCAGACCAGAGAATCTTGTTTCTCATGGTCTGAGAGTCCTTTAGGTGCCTTTTACGGAGGAGTGGCTTCCTCCTGGCCACTCTACCATAAAGGCCTGATTGGTGGAATGCTTCAGAGATGGTTGTCCTTCTGGAAGTTTATCCCATCTCCACAGAGGAATTCTGGAGCTCTGTCGGGTCCTTGGTCACCTCCCTGACCAAGGCCCTTCTCCCCCGATTGCTCAATTTGACTGGGCGACCATGCTCTAGAGTCTTGGTGGTTCCAAATGTCTTCCATTTAAGAATGATGGAAGCCACTGTTCTTTGGGACCTTCAATGCTACAGACACTTTTCGGTACTCTTCCCCAGATCTGTGCCTCTACTGACAATTCCTTCGACGTCATGGCTTGGTTTTGCTCTGACCTGCATAGACAGGTGTGTGCCTTTCCAAATCATGTCCAATCAATTGAATTTACCTCAGGTGGACTCCAATCAAATATCTCAAGGATGATCAATGGAAACACCTGAGCTCAATTTCGAGTCTCATTGCAAAGGGTCTGAATACTTACAGTTGAAGTCGGAGGTTTACATACACTTAGGTTGGAGTCATTAAAACTCGTTTTTTTCAACCACTCCACACATTTCTTGTTTACAAACTATAGCTTTGGCAAGTCGGTTAGGACATCTACTTTGTGCATGACACAAGTCATTTTTCCAACAATTGTTTACAGACAGATTATTTCACAATTCCAGTAGGTCAGAAGTTTACATACACTAAGTTGACTGTGCCTTTAAACAGCTTGGAAAATTTTAGAAAATGATGTCATGGCTTTAGAAGCTTCTGTTAGGCTAATTGACATAATTTGAGTCAATTGGAGGTGTGGATGTATTTCAAGGCCTACCTTCGAACTCAGTGCCTCTTTGCTTGACATCATGGGAAAATCAAAAGAAATCAGCCAAGACCTCAGAATGAAATTGTAGACCTCAAGTCTGGTTCATCATTGGGAGCAATTTCCAAATGCCTGAAGGTACCACGCTCATCTGTACAAACAATAGTACGCAAGTATAAACACCATGGGACCACGCAGCCGTCATACCGCTCAGGAAAGAGACATGTTCTGTCTCCTAGAGATGAACGCACTTTGGTGCGAAAAGTGCAAATCAATCCCAGAACAACAGCAAAGGACCTTGTGAAGAAGCTGGAGGAAACAGGTACAAAAGTATCTATATCCACAGTAAAACGAGTCCTATATCGACATAACCAGAAAGGCCGCTCAGCAAGGAAGAAGCCACTGCTCCAAAACCGCCATAAAAAAGTCAGACTACGGTTTGCAACTGCACATGGGGACAAAGATCGTACTTTTTGGAGAAATGTCCTCTGGTCTGATGAAACAGTAATAGAACTGTTTGGCAATAGTGACCATCGTTATGTTTGGAGGAAAAAGGAGGAGGCTTGCAAGCTGAAGAACACCATCCCAACCGTGAAGCACAGGGGTGGCAGCATCATGTTGTGGGAGTGCTTTGCTACAGGTGGGACTGGTACACTTCACAAAATAGATGGCATCATGAGGATGCAAAATTATGTGGATATATTGAAGCATCATCTCAAGACATCAGTCAGGAAGTTAAAGCTTGGTCACAAATGGGTCTTCCAAAGTTGTGGCAAAATGGCTTAAGGACAACAAAGTCAAGGTATTGGAGTGGCCATCACAAAGGCCTGACCTCAATCCTATAGAAAATGTGTGGACAGAACTGAAAAAGCGTGTGTGAGCAAGGAGGCCTTACAAACCTAACTCAGTTACAACCGCTCTGTCAGGAGGAATGGGCCAAAATTCACCCAACTTATTGTGGGAAGCTTGCGGAAGGCTACCTGAAATGTTTGACCCAAGTTAAACAATTTAAAGGAAATGCTACGAAATACTAATTGAATGTATGTAAACGTCTGACCCACTGGGAATGTGATGAAAGAATTAAAAGCTGAAATTAATAATTCTCTCTACTATTATTCTGACATTTCACATTCTTAAAATAAAGTGGTGATCCTAACTGACTTAAGACAGGGAATTGTTACTAGGATTAAATGTCAGGAATTGTGAAACTGCATTTAAATGTATTTGGCTAAGGTGTATGTAAACTTCCGACTTCAACTCTATGTCGATAAGATATTCCTGTTTTTTTTTTATACATTTGCAAACATTTCTAAAAACCTGTTTTCGATTTGTCATTATTGGGTGTAGTGTGTAGATGTTTTTGAGGGAACAAAAATATTTAATCCATTTTAGATTAAGGTTGAAACGTAACAAAATGTGGAAAAAAGGAAGGGTCTGAATACTTTCCGAATGCACTGTATATTCCAAAACTATATATTTTTTTAAGGTTACGGAAGTTTTCATCCATATTTTCCATAACTTCGGGGAGCCAAGTTTACTGTTGCCGAATTGCCGGTCAGTTTAAGCTTCCCCTGCTGAACCCTGAGAGCTTCCCTCGAAGTCACTTGTGTTCCTCTGAACTGGATCCAACTGTGTGGTGTGAGCTACATATGGCATTGATAATGCAGGGCTGGGTACGAGAGGCAAGTAGTGTCTGGGTGTTTTTCAGGGTGTTTGCTAGATTCAAATCCTTCAATAGAGGTCTACCTCTTTCTTTCTCTATCTCATTGTTTTTCTTGGTCTGTCTCTATCTCTCCCCCCCTGCCCTCTTTCTGTCTCACTCGCTTTCTCTTCTCTCATGTCTATCCCTTTCTCTTTGATGAATACCATCCCACTCAGATATGTACTGTTGGTCTTTCTGGATAGTCGGTCTGGATGGTTTCAATTACACAGGAGTAAATCCAGTTTAGTCCCACAGAGGTGCTTTGAGCATTTGCCAACCTGAATCCAATGTTCATCCATTAGACTCTATCGAAAGACTTGAATATGAATACACATTATCGCTCAGTGCACTGCAATGGAAGACTGCCCAGCAAACCGGGAACATTCCCAGAACAATAGCTAAGATTCCCATTAAGTTCTAATTATGGTTTTATCTAACATTATGATGATAACATCCCAAAAATATTCAGAGAATGTTTTTGATAAAATCAATTTATTCATAGAAAATGTTTTAGATGAAATATCCTTGGAATGCTCTAACATTCACTCAAATGTTGTGTACAACATCTGTAACAACCACCACAGAACATTCCCCAAAAGTATGTATGTTTGTGTAAAACATTAAGCCTGTTTTTGGTTCCCAGAACATTCGTTAACACAACACAATAACACAAAAACTGTCCAGTCGTGGTGATGACCCTGACGTTTCCATCCCTAACTATAACATTTTCCGCCAAGATAGAACTGCCTAAGGGGGCGGTGTTGCAATCTACTGCAGAGGTAGCCTGCAGAGTTCTGTCTTACTATCCAGGTCTGTACCCAAACAATTCAAGCTTTTACTTTTAAAAATCCACCTTTCCAGAAACAAGTCTCTCACCGTTGCCGCTTGCTATAGACCACCCTCTGCCCCAGCTGTGCCCTGGACACCATATGTGAACTGATTGCCTCCCATCGATCTTCAGAGCTCGTGCTGCTAGGTGACCTAAACTGGGACATGCTTAACAGCCCGGCCATCCTACAATCTAAACTTGATGCCCTCAATCTCACACAAATAATCAATGAACCCACCAGGTGCAACCCCAAATCCGTAAACACGGGCACCCTCATAGATATCATCCTAACCAACTTGCCCTCCAAATACACCTCTGCTGTTTTCAACCAAGATCTCAGCGATCACTGCCTTATTGCCTGCATCCGCAATGGGTCTGCGGTCAAACGACCACCCCTCATCACTGTCAAACGCTCCCTAAAACACTTCAGCGAGCAGGCCTTTCTAATCGACCTGGCTCGGGTATCCTGGAAGGATATTGACCTCTAACCGTCAGTAGAGGATGCCTGGTTATTCTTTAAAAGTGCCTTCCTCACCATCTTAAATAAGCATGCCCCTTTCAAGAAATTTAGAACAAGGAACAGATATAGCCCTTGGTTCTCTCCAGACCTGACTGCCCTTGACCTGCACAAAAACATCCTGTGGCGTTCTGCATTAGCATCGAATAGCCCCCGTGATATGCAACTTTTAAGGGAAGTTAGGAACCAATATACACAGGCAGTTAGGAAAGCTAGCTTTTTCAAGCAGAAATTTTCATCCTGTAGCACAAACTCAAAAAAGTTCTGGGACACTGTAAAGTCCATGGAGAATAAGAGCACCTCCTCCCAGCTGCCCACTGCACTGAGGCTAGGAAACACTGTCATAACCGACAAATCCACTATAATTGAGAATTTCAATAAGAATGTTTCTATGGCTGGCCATGCTTTCCACCTGGCTACCCCTACCCCGGTCAACTGCCCTGCACCCCCATTTCTCCTTCACCCAAATCCGTATAGCTGATGTTCTGAAATAGCTGCACAATCTGGATCCCTACAAATCAGCCGGGCTAGACAATCTGGACCCTCTCTTTCTAAAATTATCTGCCGAAATTGTTGCAACCCCTATTACTAGCCTGTTAAACCTCTCTTTCGTATCGTCTGAGATTCCCAAAGATTGTAAAGCTGCGGCGGTCATCCCCCTCTTCAAAGGGGGAGACACTCTAGACCCAAACTGCTACAGACCTATATCTATCCTGCCCTGCCTTTCTAAGGTCTTCGAAAGCCAAGTTAACAAACAGATTACCGACCATTTTGAATCCCACCGTACCTTCTCCGCTATGCAATCTGGTTTCAGAGCTGGTCATGGGTGCACCTCAGCCACGCTCAAGGTCCAAAACGATATCATAACCGCCATCGATAAGAGACATTACTGTGCAGCCGTATTCATCGACCTGGCCAAGGCTTTCGACTCTGTCAGTCACCACATTATTATTGGCAGACTCAACAGCCCTGGTTCACCAACTACTTCTCTGATAGAGTTCAGTGTGTCAAATCGGAGGGCCTGTTGTCCGGACCTCTGGCAGTCTCTATGGGGGTGCCTCAGGGTTCAATTCTCAGGCCGACTCTCTTCTCTGTATACATAAATGATGTCGCTCTTGCTGCTGGTGATTCTCTGATCCACCTCTACGCAGACGACACCATTCTGTAACCTTCTGGCCCTTCTTTGGACACTGTGTTAACTAACCTCCAGACAAGCTTCAATGCCATACAACTCTCCTTCCGTGGCCTCCAACTGCACTTAAATGCAAGTGAAACTAAATGCATGCTCTTCAACCGATCCCTGCCCGCCCGTCCAGCATCACTACTCTGGACGGTTCTGTCTTAGATTATGTGGACAACTACAAATATCTAGGTGTCTGGTTAGTCTGTAAACTCTCCTTCCAGACTCACATCAAACATCTTCAATCCAAAATTAAATCTAGAATTGGCTTCCTATTTCGCAACAAAGCATCCTTCACTCATGCTGCCAAACATACCCTCGTAAAACTGACCATCCTACCGTTCCTCAACTTCAGCAATGTCATTCAACAAATTGGATGCAGTCTATCACAGTGCCATCCATTTTATCACCAAAGCCCCATATACTACCCACCAATGCGACCTGTACGCTCTCGTTTGCTGTGGCCCTCGCTTCATACTAGTCGCAAAACCCACTGGCTCCAGGTCATCTACAAGTCTTTGATAGGTAAAGCCCTGCCTTATCTCAGTTCACTGGTCACCGTAGCACACTCTCCAGCAGGCATATCTCACTGGTCACCCCCAAAGCCAATTCCTCCTTTGGCTGCCTTTCCTTCCAGTTCTCTGCTGCAAATGACTGGAACGAACTGCAAAAATCACTGAAGCTGGAGACTCATATCTCCCTCACTAGCTTTAAGCACCAGCTGTCAGAGCAGCTCACAGATCTCTGCACCTGTACATAGCCCATCTGTAAACAGCCCATCCAACTACCTCATCCCCATACTGTATTTATTTATTTTGCTCCTTTGCACCCCAGTATCTCTACTTGCACATTCATCTTCTGCACATCTACCATTCCAGTGTTTAATTGCTTTATTGTATTACCTCGCCACCGTGGCCTATTTATTGCCCTACCTCCCTTATCTTACCTCATTTGCACTCACTGTATATAGACTTTTTCTTTTTTTTCTACTATTTTATTGACTGTTTGTTTGTTTACTCCATGTGTAACTCTGTGTTGTTGTATGTGTCGAACTGCTGTGCTTTATCTTGGCCAGGTCGCAGTTGTAAATAAGAACGTGTTCTCAACCAGCCTACCTGGTTAAATAAAGGTGAAATTAAAATAAAATGAATATAGAATTTTGTATAAACATTCACCTGATGTTGCAAGAACGTTCCTATAACATAATCTGTTCTTTAAAGATTCCCAGAATGTTTGATTAAGTTGTGGGGACATCACAAAAGATATGTTCTCAAAATACAAAAACTGACCAGTTGTGTGGATGCTTCTACAATGTTTCTTTTAGAGTGCATTTTATCTCTTCTTTAAAAGGTTCCCAGAATGTTTCATTAGGCTGTGGTAACATTGTGTGGACATGACAAGAGATATGTTGCCAAAACGCAAAAACTGTCCAGTTGTGCTGACATTCAGATAATGTTTGTATCAGGGTGCACAAAACATTCCTTTGATATTGCAGGAATGTTGACCAAACAGCCTATCTGAGTTCTTTAAAAGGTTCCCAGAACATGTAATTAGGTTGTGGGAACAGTGTGGGTACCTTACAAGAGATAGTTTCGCAAAACACAAAAAATACTCAGTTGTGACATTCATGCGTTGTTTAAGTTAGGTTGCACAGGACATTCCCTTAATGTTAGTCAGTTTTTATGTTGTTCATAGCATATTTTTGTTTTAGGTTTAACATAATATCCCATTGATGTTCACTCGATATACATTTTACCTTGTCTTGGAGGTCTTCAGAACATTTCAAGAAGATTTTATATTTAAGTTTGACCTAATATTACCACAACATTCTCAGCCTGCAAATTAAAATACATCCCCATCATGTTTCTCTCCAGATTTAATGGTAATTTGCATTTAGGGACTGTATTGGAGGTGATAGACACATAGCATTTTTATTTAAATCATATGACATTTGAACAGCATTTACTCTTACAAACACAACCATATTTGGTTTACACCTCATATGTTGACATGTGGGGTTTGAAACTGCAATGTTTGGTTCCCAAGCCAGGTCTTTTATCCTCTGCACCACCAGGGACACTCATTAATTGACCACGGTTACATGCACACCAATATCCCGTTATAATTCTGGAATCTCAAATATTCTGTTTTTGAGTTGACGCATATAAACATCATATCCCATTAACAATAACCTGAAAAGGCTTGTATCCCGGTTATGAGAAACCTACATAAAATGCCTGGGAAATGCTGATCTTAGACGGGATGTTGTGGCATGTCAACATCTTATCCAATTTACTGTTTTTTCCCCCCTGCAAACTGCTCAGGCTGTTTCATATATCATAGGTGTTGTGTAATGATGTTTTCATTTGATTGTCAAACAATACACTTAACAAAGTAGGCTATACCTTGGGTCCTAAACCTCCAAATCAAATAGCTAAATGATCCATGGTATTACCATCTTAAAACAATTCCACATGTTAGCTTAGTGGAAGCTGAAGTCTTATCAGAAATGTGTTTCATCATTTTCTCAGCTATTAATTTCCTTAATTTTAAACATTGTACTGCAGTGGGCTAAATCTGGGTCACACAGAGTATCAATTAAATGTTTTATTTGTATTTTTTGATAAAATATTGAATTTGGCCTATACTACTATAGCCCATAGAAACCCATTGAATAACACATTCATAATTGGCAAAAAAGACAGTAAAAAAAAAGCAGTAACAAGTAATAAGGTTTTGAAGTATCTGTCCTATATCTAGGAGATATAAGTTTTTTTGGACACATTTGTTGGCACAAAACTACCTCCATTCATTTGTATGGGTTACCTTCAGACGAGTCCTGTGACAGGGGTCATAGAGCAAAACGGAGACCTCCATGGTGTTCACGAGAGACTCCCCTTTCCACAGTGGGGTCATATTAGTTTGTAGGCTAAACCTTTCGGACGCTACACACGTTTTTCGTCAGAAGACCGATTTTCAGGATGTCTCATGGTCTGACAAACACTGCTGTAGCTCGGCCATCTGCCACCGCAGATGCGGAAGCCCGACATAGGCGGAAGTGGTGGATTGAGACGCAGCCCATGCAAACTGAGATTTTGATGGGTATTTTTTTATTATGTTACTTAGATTGACGCACGAGTGGGATTAGGAATATAGTCTGTTTATTCATGGAAACAGGGATACTCGTGAGTGGGATATCAAAGGTGCGTGTAAAACAGCTTCAGGGATATGAGCTACTATGCGGAATAATGTGCGCATGTAAATATGTATCCAGTAATCAGGAATGCCATGCTTCGTTTGTAGCCTTCTTAGACATAACTAACCCAGGGAAATACTGGTAACTGGGTTTTTCACCATCATTTCACCTATCCTCTTTATATGCTGGACACTGGGCCCATATTTGCAAGGTATCGAAAACTATGAGTGCTGATCTAGGATCACTTTCCCTTTTCAGATCATGAGAAAAAAGCCACGGGCCTCAAAGCATCTCAAAGTAATTTTTTAAAAGTTGAAGAGTAAATAAATTTTTACACAAAGTATTTTTTTTACAGTTTGTCTAAATTTTGCATTGCTGACTGGATTTATGCATCTGGACAAAATAAAGACATCCTCTCTTTTAGAAGAGTAAATCTGAGACTCAATGTAACTTTTTTTTCTTAGGAAACATGGTTAGAGAATGTGGGATTAAACCTGCAATCTTCAGAACTGCAGGCAGATAATTTACCCTCTACCACTAGGGAGTGAATGGGCCTTATGGTTATGGTCAATCCAACCTGGTCTCAGAGCATTTCGTATTATTCTGTATGTAAATCCGTAAAACTCCTTTTAGTATGAATCAAAATCAAGTGTATTTATAATCAGTTGTAACAAAGTGCTTATACAGAAACCCAGCCTAAAACCCCAAACAGCAAGCAATGCAGATGTAGAAGCATGTGGCTAGAAAAAACTCCCTATGATATGGTATGTATTAATTTGTAGATGTCCAGCACCCATTTCGTATGATATGTTACGAATTTGCAAAATGTACAATATGTTACGAATTCTAGCTAGGGGGCTAACGTTAGCTACCTGGCTAATGTTGGCTAGGCTAGGGGTTAGGGTTAAGGTTAAGTTTAGGAGTTAGGGTTAGGGGAAAGGTTAGCTAAAAGGGTTAATGTTAGGGAAAGGGTAAGCTTACATGCTAAGTAGTTGCAAAGTAGCTAAAAAGTAGTAAGTAGTTGCTAATTAGCTAAAATCCTAAAGTTGTCCACGATGAGATTCGAACATTCAACTTTTGGGTTGGTAGAGGTTTGCATTTTACGTCCAACCAACCACCCTACTTTTGTTTTTGTCTTAAGAAAGCATCTGTCTTATGTAACCATACCAAATGGAACAGACTAATTTGAGTGTCCTAAATCTGGTTTTACTATGTTACGTCTGGTCTATGAGATCTGGCTGGTCAATCAGGACAGAATAATTTCTGAGTTATTAAAATGGGCCCATCCTCTTCATATGCTGTGTACTTGTAACGCTGTATTTTATGATTTTCTTTCTTAATCACGTGTTGAAAGTCTTATGGAATTGGATTTTAGTTAGATAGGGCTTCCTTTAATTAACATATATTCATATGCTTCTTAAAAACAGACTCAGAACCTTTTCTTAATATTTCAAAATCACATTTCATAAGACTTTCAACAAATCATAAAGAAAATGACAGTGGTACAAGTACACAGCATATGAAGAAGATGGGAACATTTTAACAAGTGTTCTGTGTCCGTATCCTGACTTGATCATATTTGACTGAAAAACAACCACAAGGCCACAGCTATCTCCTGGTGGCGCAGAGGGTTAATGATCTGGCAATGAAACCTGTCACGCCTGCTCCCGCTCCCCAACATTACGCACTCCTGCCACGCGCATCAGCGATTCTTGGACTCACCTGGACTCAATCACCTTTGTCATTACCTCCCACCGCTCTGTTCCCTGCTTCAGCATTAATTGTTATATGTCCTTGTATGCCCGTGTGCTAACGCTGTTAGTGTCTTGTTCCGATTAAATGTTTGACTCCCCATAAATGCTTCTCTACGCCAGCGTCGGTCCTTACAGAAACCAAACATTTCAGGTTGAAACCACACGTGCAAATTGTCAATATATGAAATGATAAAAATATTGTTGTGTTTGTATGATTAAATGCTGTTCGAATTAAATTAAAATGCCAAATGTCTCTATCACCTACAAAACACTTCTCAAATGTGAATTGCCATTATATCAAGAGAGAAACATAATGTTGATATATTCCAATAAGCTTTAAGACAGGGGTATTCAACTCTTACCCTACAAGGTCCGAAGCCTGCTGGTTTGCTGCTCTACCTGGTAATGAATTGCACCTACCTGGAGTCACAGGATTAAATCAGTCCCTGATTAGAGGGCAACAATGAAAAAAACGCAGTGGAATTGGCTTGATGTCCAGAGTTGAGTTTGAGGGCTTTAAGGAGCTACACATTTGCATATTGAGAATGTAGTGGTAATATTAGTTAAAACTTAAATATAACATTTTTGGAATGTTCTGAGGACCTCAAAGACAAGGTAAAATGTATATTTTGTGAACATCAATGGACTTATGTTAAACCTAAAACAAACATGCTATGAACGTCATCAAAACTGACTTATTTTAATCTTACAACATTAAGGGAATGTCCTGTGCAACCTAACTTAAACATTCTTAAACAACTTTTGGGAACCTATCTCTTGTAATTTACCCACACTGTTCCCACAGCCTAATTAAAGGTTCTGGGAACCTTTAACTTCTTAGGGATCACTGCACAACTTGACCGTTTTGGAGAGCCTGGCGTGCCCAAAGTAAAATGCCTCCCATTCAGGCCCAGAAAATAGGATATGCACATATTTGGTACCATTGGATAGGAAACACTCTGAATTTTGTAAAACTGTTAACCATTTGTCTGTGAGTAAAACAGAACGGATATGGCAGGCAAAACCCCGAGGAATTTCTGTCCTGGAGAAAGTGGTTTTCACAGAGTGCCTCATTTGGAACCCCTCCCTCATGAAAATGCCCATAAAAGGGCATATGAATGCAGTACCTATCGCTTCCTCTGGATGTCCTTTGTCTCTAGAAAGTGGTTTCATGCTGTTCAGATGAGTTAGAACAGAGAAGAAGAGAGAATNTTCTAACAAAAGAACCATGGATTGTCTTCGTTGGACACTTGGGATGACCTCAGCAGAAGTTCTTCAACAGGTAATTGATTTGTTTTTGCTGTGAAATGTGTTATGTGTGTGCCACGCTGGCTAATGAATTCATGGCTATGTGAAAAGTATGTGAGGGGCTGTCCTCAAACAATCAAATGTAGTGCTTTCGCCGTAAAGCCTTTTTGAAATCTGACAACGCTGTGATATTGCCAAGAAACAGAGCTTTTGATGAGTATGAAACACTTGTATATTGGTGGATTTTTAATAATTCAACTTTGGGATTTTGAATTTGGCGCTTTACATTTTACCTGGTGGTGTCGGGAGTGGGTCGCTAGCGCCCCAATGATCCCTGAGAGGTTAAATAACTCTGAAAGGCTGTTTTGTGCACCCTGATACAAACATAATCTGAATGTCACAACTGGACAGAACATGCAACTAAAAAACAAAAAATGTGTTCTGGGAATGTTCTTGCAACATCAGGCAAATTTTTTGTAC
Organism: Hucho hucho; assembly: GCA_003317085.1. Taxonomy (NCBI): domain Eukaryota; kingdom Metazoa; phylum Chordata; class Actinopteri; order Salmoniformes; family Salmonidae; genus Hucho; species Hucho hucho. The sequence goes on along the minus strand of QNTS01000062.1, from coordinate 1,150,235 downwards.
CCTAATTAAAAGATTGTAGAATCATCTGCACAACTGAACCGTTTTTGTGTTTTGGGAACATCGTTAATGATGTTCCCACATTATTCTCACCAGACTGTTCCCACAACCTAATGAAAAATTCTGGGAACCTTGAACCTTTTCACGCGTGAGTTCCAGATACCTCTAACGGTCGACCCAGCGTGGGTTATTTTTATGTGCTTGTTGTTAGAATGCATTCACTGTTCCAAAATATGATTATTATGCAACAGGACAGTTAACCTCTTAGGGAGCGGCTGCATAGGTGACGGTTCTGGAGAGTCTGGCGTGCCCAAAGTAAAATGCCTGCCACTCAGGCCCAGAAAATAGGATATGCACATAATTAGTACTATTGGATAGGAAACACTGAAGTTTCTAAGAGTGTTAAAATCATGTATGTGAGTATAACAGAACTGATATAGCAGGCGAAAACCCGAGGAAAATCCATCCGGATTTGCAGTTTTTTTTGTAAATGCCCATCTTCTCCATTGTGCCTATTGCATACAATCTTATGTAGGACTGAGACTGCAGTACCTATGGCTTCCACTAGATGTCAACAGTCAAAGACTGGGAATTTTAGGAGTGACCAGAACGGATAGGGACAGGAAGAAGCCAGAGGACCACTTTTGTAAACAAGGTTTGACGTGCGCGAGATTGTGAACGCGCACCACTTTATTTTTCTTTCCTATCGTTCACGTTATCGTCCGGTTGAAATATTACAGCAAAAATACACAAAAGGATACATTAAAAATGATGTTTGATTTGTTTGTAGAAAGTGTATAGGTATAATTTGAACGTGTTCTCTTCACGGTTCAATGGGCGACTCAACGGTGGATTTTATGATCATAATGCACCAACCAAACAGAGATTTATGGATATAATAAATGACTTTTTCTAACAAAAGAACCATTGGATGTCTTCCTTGGACACTTGGGAAGCCCACAGCAGAAGTTCTTCGAAAGGTAAGGGATTTTATATTAGCGATTTTATGCGTTTTTTGAGACCCGCTTTGGTTATGGATTTATGCTAATGGGTAAAATATGAGGGGCTATCCTCAAACAATCAAATGTTGTGCTTTCGCCGTAAATCCTTTTTGAAATCTGACAACGCTGTGATATTGCCAAGAATCAGAGCTTTTGATGACTTTGCAAAACTTGTATATTGATGAATGTTTAATAATTCAACTTTTGGATTTTGAATTTGGCGCCTCACATTTCACCAGGTAGTGTCGGGAGTCCTCCCTAAGTAGTTAACTGCCTGCTAATTATCTGTAGGCTATATTTCAACTTGTCAATTTAAAATTATTTTCTAACAACAGTTTGAATTGAAGTGTTTTCCTCCACCTCGTAAATTCACATAGAAGTAGCCCATTTCACTGTTGCAGACAATTTATGCTTGACGGATAAACTTCTTGCTTCGATGAGCAAACAAGTACCTCCCCAGTGTTTCCCCAGATCAAGTATGCAGACATTTGAGCAGTCTAGCATTTTCTGGCTGGCGTCCGCATTGCCTTCATTGTTGTTTTCCTTACAAATTATAACTTTGGACATCGGTGTGAGTTCCTATCAAAGTAAGTGCCTTATTTTCAGTATATCGTGTTGTCGTTTCTACTTTAGAGTACCGTATGTATTTATGGAGCATCATTTATTTACTGTTTTATTCACATATTTTCAAGTACTGGTGACAAATCATGCATTGCGATTCTTGCATTAGATTGTAATGGACACATGTGTGTAAAACACTTTTTTGAAGGTTGTGCTGATTATGATGAGCTAATGCTAAGCTATTTGCCAGCTATGTGTGGCGCCATGTTTGTTGAAAATATACAATGCATTCTGGGTGTCAGGTAAATGTCTGTCAGACCAAAGATGGAATAACAAAATTAGGTGAGGGATGGTTCACTCATCTTTTGAGTTTACTTCCGGAAGTGAATGATGGTAGACGACACATCCACTTCAACATGCATACTGCAAACAGACCGAACACATCTTGCCTCCTCTTATCATCTTTTGGTTGTCGCAAAAAACAAACATGGCGGTCCACACAAACTACACATCGCCGGTTTACTTTAGATTTTTAGAAAGTGTTTTACTCAATTTATTTCGATCAATGGTGAGTTAATTTCTATGAGCTAATTTATATTATGGTTTCTGTCACCGAGAGTTAGCTAAATATGACCGCTTGTGTTAGATCAATCTTTCCTAAGTTAGCGCTAGGACTAATGTAGCCTACATTTTACAGTTTGGATGATTGTGTTACGCTGTCGCCACTTCTGTGTCTGAACATTGCATCCAAAAACAAACTGGTCATATTCAGGACATAAAAGGACACCCTAAAAGAAACGTAGAATCATCTGCACAACTGAACAGTTTTTGTGTTTCGGGAACATATATTTTGTGTACCCACATTATTCCCACCAGACTGTTCCCACAACTAATGAAACATTCTTGGAACCTTTAAAGAACAGATTAAATGTGTTCTAGGAATGTTCTTGCAACATCAGGCAAAAGTTTAAACAAACATTCTATAATCATCACCACGACTGGACAGTATTGGTGTTATGAGAACATTTGCCGTGACCTAACAAATGTTCTGGGAACCTTCACAGAACCAATTTTGGTTTGCTGGTTGATGTATATGACACAATACATGTCCCACCCACATGGCATCATAGCTAATCAATGAGCAAGTGTGCAGTTGAGTGGGTGGAGCATCATTATCTTTTGTGTTTTCCAATGAGCACTACAGAATAGCTGGACTAGCTTCCACTTCCAAGGAGAAAAGTAGTGCGTCATTTTCGTCTCATAATTCAAAGAAGCAGAGAGGAATGTCGAGAACGCGGGGTGGGTTGCACCAACATGGATTAATTCTAAACTGGGTTACATCAAGGTTTATCTATTAATCTTGTTGCACCAAATGTTAAACCTATTTTTAAATGAATCCTATTTAAATCCTTCCTCTAAGTTTAGATTAATTTTAAGCCTGTTGCTCAATTAATTAAAACAAATAAACTTAGATTGGAGATTAATTCTAAACTGCCACTTGAGGTGGTTAAAAAATGGCAGCATATCTACTGTGGAAGGACAAAACGACAAAGTACCTCAGAGAATAATTAGAGACAGGTTGAATCCTGTTGAGTTTTATGAGTTTTCAAGGAGATACCGCTTCTCCAAGGACTCTGTAATGCAACTGGAAATAAAGGTTGGACCAACCATTAAACATGGGAGTGATAGGAACGTGGCTGTACCCCCACTACTTCAGCTCTTTGTGACCCTACGGTTCTACGCAACTTTATGTTTCCAGATGGTGGATGGGGACCTTTCTGGACTCCACAAGTCAACCGTCTGCAGGATTAGAGTCAGTGACCAGTGCTATTGTCAAACTGAAGAATCAGTACATCAGGTTCAAGCCTACAGAGGAAACAGCAGCTGGATTTCACAGGAGAGCTAGATTCCCAGGTGTACTAGGGGCAATAGACTGTACACACATTCCTATTCCCAACCCTGGTGGGAGAAGCTGAAGCTCCTATTCCCAATCGGAAAGGTTACTGCTCCATCAACGTGCAGGCTGTCTGTGATGACAAAGGTCAGCTCACCAACATCGTAGCTAGATGGCCAGGATCCACCCATGACAGCCGAATCTTTGACAATAGTCATTTGTGTGCAATGCTGGAAAGGGGGGCATATGAAAGCCACCTACTAGGTGACAATGGATTTGCCTGTTGTGGGTACCTTATGACTCGACTCCCCTTTCAAACCCCCAGACACCTGAAGAGAGAGAATACAACACTTTTGTTTTTGTAGTGTGGAAAAAAAGATTTCCCTGCCTAAAGGAGGGGCTCCTCACAAAGATGGACACTACACTGACAATCTTTATTGCAGTGGTGGTTCTGTATAACTTTGGCAAGAGACGAGCTACCTGAGGAGAACCTACCTGAGGAGAATGAAGAAGATGGCCAGGTGCAACATGCTGCCAATGCAAATGGGAATGCTGTGAGGAGAACATTGATTGAGAACCATTTTGCAGCCTAAGGTGTGTATAATGTAACATTGGTAACATGTAAAAAGCAATATTATATTTTAATCAACACGTACAATTCCTAATTAGGCTATCTGTATTCAAATGTATTATTAAGGCTTTGTTATTCTCAATACCATACAGGGTGGAACTGGAAGCACCAGAACACAACAGTGGGGACAAGACTGGAGGACACCAAATTACTTGGGAAAGCATTGTTTTAATAAATAATTGTTTTAATAGATAATTGCTTAAATAAATAAAAAGATCAGCATTCTTTACAGAGTGGGCATTTGTTTCCCTGGAGGAGTTTCTGTTTCTGAATTTGCAGTAGCTTTTTTTGTAAATTCAGGACCTCACTCTGTAGTAGGTTTTTCTCTCTCTCCAGCTCCAAAACATCAATATGAGCTTGGTTCATGTCAGTTCTGGGGCATTGCTTGGCCTGTCTGGTGTTTTTGCTGCTGGTGCAAGATCCAGGCACTGCTGTTTCTCCACAGCACAGGGTGTCAGCTCAACTAAAGGAAAGAAAAGAAAGAAAATTAACTCATTATTAGTAGGCCATTTACGCACCCATTTTGTACAACAATTGAATTGGGGTTTATGATATGCCCAGCCTTGGTACGAATGATGATGTTATGCAACATGCTGTAACAGGACTGATAACGGTAACATGAAGTAGCATTAACGTGCATTATATTCATTGATATGTACCAGTTATTTATGCTTACTAAATATTGGTGGGTCGAGTTGTCCGTCGTCATCATAGAGGTTAAAACCTCTTAGGGATCAGCAGCAGTGGTGTCGGTTTTGGAGAGTCTGGCGTGCCCAAAGTAAAATGCCTGCCACTCAGGCCCAGAAACAATGGATGTGCACATAATTAGTACTATTGGATAGGGAACACTCTGAAGTTTGTTAAAATAACAGAACTGATATAGCAGGTGAAAACCTGAGGAATTTCTGTCCAGAATCTTTGTTGTTGTGACATTTCCTCAGTTTGATAGGCTTCCTATTGAAATCCCAGTATAATAGCTCCCAGATTGCAGTACCTATGGCTTCCACTAGATGTCAAGTCTTTAGACAGTGTTTCAAGGCTTTATCATGGAACTGAACCGAATAGAAGAAGAATTGGTGAAAGAACCACGGATGTCTTTTCCTGGGCGCGAGACCGTGAGCGCACTCCTCTTTATTTTCCTTTTATATAGTTTAGGATATCATCCGTGTAAAATATAATCGTTAATATTCATAAAAGTATACCTAAGGATACATTATAAATGATGTTTGATTTGTTTGGGCAAAGTTGATAGGTATAATTTGAACGCTTTCTCTTCATTGTACAACGTGCGAGTCGACTTTATGAACATAACGCGCCAACCAAACATGATCAGGTGGCTAGCGGACAAATAAAAATGCCTAAATAACGTTAAGTAATAACAATTTATATTTTATGCTAGCTAGCTTGGTTTATAAATTAGCTACCTACAGTAGCTAACGTTAGCTAATGAATGAGTTTTCTATCTAGTACTGGCAAATAACTGATTTTATTTCAAATCAGCCAACCCATGAGAACCTTTCACGATGGAGTTGCAGTAGTTTTAACGTTACTATTTTAATCAACAACACCAGCATACATTTTGTTCTTGTTAGCATGTTTCATCCCCTCTACATCACCCTGGTTATCAAGAACCAGCAACAACTCAGAGGGCTTTACATATGGGGCAGGCATAGCTGATTAATGTTCTGCACATTTCAAAAGCCATACAAAATCCCTGTGTGTGACAAATTGAGCAAAGTGAAATGAGAATTTGCCCAAACTGCATATTTGCCCAACAGACCAGTATTCAAAGCATATGCTCCATTGCTTGAAACAAACTTATTAAACATTTGGCCCCCCGAGTGGCGTCACTACTGAGGTGTCACTACAGACTCTGGTTCGATTCCAGGCTGTATCACAACCGGCCGTGATTGGCAGTCCCATAGGGCGGCACACAATTGGCCAAGCTTCGTCCGGGTCAGGGTTTGGCTGAGGTAGGCCGTCATTGTAAATAAGAATTTGTTCTTAACTGACTTGCCTAGTTAAATAAAATAAATTATAAACATGCTAATGTATTTGTAAAAGGCATATTTGATGTTTATTTGTCAGTTTAGAAGTGATATATGAATAAGAGTTTAATATGATATAAATGGTCATATTTATGGAAAGTACATTTTAATTGCATTAGCCTATCTTTATTGGCCATTTTCTCAAAATGACATGTTCCCCGTGCGCCAATTCATTTTTCTCAGTCTTCCAAGGACGTACATTCACATTATTCCACACAAAGGTTCTTAGGTCTTATAATCAGACTTTTACAGAGCTTTTTTTATATCTTGTGTCGTTTTGATTTTAAGTGTCATTTTATCTGTAAATATATGTAAAATATTAATCTGTCTTACATGTGAATTGTGTTTTTGAAATAATTCCATAAAAATACAATATTTTGATCAACTGATCTGTAAAAGTCTGACCATTAAGTGTCATCACAATAAAACAAAAACAAAAATTCTGCCTTGAAGCAAAAACAGATTCTAGTAATATGCAAATTATCGCATACGTAGAAGGTCATGAGGAGCTGAGAGATAATTGAGAGCTCAGAGAAAAAAGTGCCCAGAAAGTTGAATTGAATTGAGGTGTCGATCTCCCTGCTCGTGGTATACTTGCCTGCGATCTCTTGAAATTCCCCTACAGTGCATTCGGAAAGTATTCAGACTCCTTTACTTTTTCCACATTTTGTTACGTTACAGCCTAATTCAAAAAAAATTCCCCTCATCATTCTACACACAACAAAACAGATTTTTTGAAATATGTCTGCAAATTTTCGTTGAAGTCGTAAGTTTACATACACCATAGCCAAATACATTTAAACTCAGTATTTCACAATTCCTGACATTTAATCCTAGTAAAAATTCCCTGTCTAAGGTCAGTTAGGATCACCTATTTATTGTAAGAATAATAGTAGAGAGAATGATTTATTTCAGCTTTTATTTCTTTCATCACATTCTCAGTGGGTCAGAAGTTTACATACACTCAATTAGTATTAAGTAGCATTGCCTTTAACTTCTTAGGGCGCTAGCGCACTCCCGACACTACCCGGTGAAATGCAAGGCGCCAAATTCAAAATCCAAAAGTTGAATTATTAAACATGCATCAATATACAAGTGTTGCATAGTCATCAAAAGCTCTGCTTCTTGGCAATATCACAGCATTGTCAGATTTCAAAAAGGCTTTACGGCGAAAGCACCACATTTGATTGTTTGAGGATAGCACCCCACATATTTTTCCCATTACCATAAATTCATAAGCCATCACGGTTCACACATAACACATTTCACAGCGAAAACAAATCAATTACCTTTTAAAGAACTTCTGCTGAGGGCTTCCCAAGTGTCCAACGAAGACAATCCATGGTTCTTTTGTTAGAAAAAGTGATGTATTATATCCATAAATCTCCGTTTGGTTGGCGCGTTATAATGAGAAAATACAGCGTCGGCTCGTCCATTGAAACGTGAAGAGAACTCGTTCAACTTATACCTATAAACTTGTCCAAGAACAATCAAACATAATTGTAAATGTATCCTTAGGAACAGTTTTATGTATATGTTGTATAATATTTCAACCGGAATATAAACTGGGCGATAAGAAAGGAAAAAACCACAGAGCGCGCCAGCCATGAACGCGCGTTTTACTTTTGTTGACATCTGTGTGGACACTTCCTAAATCATCTTCTTCTGTCATCTAAAGCAGCTAAAAAGAATCAAAACACTGTCTCGAGACTGTTGACATCCAGAGGAAGCAATAGGTACTGCATTCATATGCCCTTATATGGGCATTTTCATAAGGGAGGGGTTCCAAATGAGGCAATGTGTCAAAAACCACTTTTTCCAGGACAGAAATTCCTCGGGTTATCGCCTGCCATATCCGTTCTGGTATACTCACAGACAAAATGTTAACACTTTTAGAAACTTCGGTGTGTTTCCTATCCAATGGTACTAAATATGTGCATATCCTATTTTCTGGGCCTGAATGGGAGGCATTTTACTTTGGGCACGCCAGGCTCTCCAAAACCGTCACCTCGTGCGCTGCTCCCAAATAAGTTAAATTGTTGGGTCAAACGTTTCGGGTACCCTTCCACAAGCTTCCCACAATAAGTTGGGTGAATTTTGGCCCATTCCTGACAGAGCTGGTGTAACTGAGTCAGGTTTGTAGGCCTCTTTGCTCGCACACGCTTTTTCAGTTCTGCCCACAAATCTTCTATGGGATTGAGGTCAGGGCTTTGTGATGGCCACTCCAATACCTTGTCTTTGTTGTCCTTAAGCCATTTTGCCACAACTTTTCAAATATGCTTGGGGTCATTGTCCATTTGGAAGACCCAAGCTTTAACTTCCTGACTGATGTCTTGAGATGTTGCTTCAATATATCCATGTAATTTTCCTCTCTCATGATGCCTCTATTTGGGAATTGCACCAGTCCCTACTGCAGCAAAGCACCCCCACAACATGATGCTGCCACCCCGTGCTACCAACCCTGTGCTTCACGGTTGGGATGGTGTTCTTCAGCTTGCAAGCCTCCCCCTTTTTCCTCCAAACATAACGATGGTCATTATGGCCAAATAGTTCTATTACTGTTTCATCAGACCAGAGGACATTTCTCCAAAAAGTACGATCTTTGTCCCCATGTGCAGTTGCAAACAGTTGTCTGGCTTTTTTATGGCGGTTTTGGAGCAGTGGCTTCTTCCTTGCTGAGCGGCCTTTCAGGTTATGTCGATTTAAGACTCGTTTTACTGTGGATATAGATACTTTTGTACTTGTTTCCTCCAGCATCTTCACAAGATCCTTTGCTGTTGTTCTGGGATTGACTTGCACTTTTCGCACCAAAGTACGTTAATCTCTAGGAGACAGAACGCGTCTCCTTCCTGAGCGGTATGACGGCTGCGTGGTCCCATGGTGTTTATACTTGCGTCTATTGTTTGTACAGATAAATGTGGTACTTTCAGGCGTTTTGGAAATTGATCCCAAGGATGAACCAGACTTTTGGAGGTCTAAAATTTTTTTTCTGAGGTCTTGGCTGATTTCTTTTGATTTTCCCATGATGTCAAGCAAGGAGGCACTGAGTTTGAAGGTAGGCCTTGAAATACATCCACAGGTACACCTCCAAATGACTAAAATATTGTCAATTAGCCTATCAGAAGCTTCTAAAGCCATGACATCGTTTTCTGGAATTTTCCAAGCTGTTTAAAGGCACAGTCAACTTAGTGTATTTAACTTCTTAGGGAGCGGTGGGGAGCTAGCGCCACTCCCGACACTACCAGGTGAAATGCAAGGCGCCAAATTCAAAATCCAAAAGTTTAATTATTAAACATGCATCAATATACAAGTGTTTCATAGTCATCAAAAGCTCTGCTTCTTGGCAATATCACAGCGTTGTCAGATTTCAAAAAGGCTTTACGGCGAAAGCACCACATTTGATTGTTTGAGGGTAGCACCTAACATATTTTTCCCATTACCATGAATTCATAAGCCTTCACGGTACAGCGAAAACAAATCAATTACCTTTTGAAGAACTTCTGCTGAGGGCTTCCCAAGTGTCCAACGAAGACAGTCCATGGTTCTTTTGTTAGAAAAAGTAATGCATTATATCCATAAATCTCCGCTTGGTTGGCGCGTTATAATGAGAAAATAGAGCGTCGACTCCTCCATTGAAACGTGAAGAGAACTCGTTCAACTTATACCTATAAACTTGTCCAAGAACAATCAAACATAATTTTAAATGTATCCTTAGGAACACTTTTATGTATAAATATTATAATATTTCAACCGGAATATAAACTGGGCGATAAGAAAGGAAAAAACCACAGAGCGTGCCAGACGTGAATGCGCATTTACTTGTATTGACATCTGTGTGTCCACTTCCTTATTCGTCTTCTTCTCTGCTCTAAAAGCATCTATAAAGAATCAGAACGGCACGCCAGGCTCTCCAAAACGGTCACCTCGTGCGTTGCTCCCAAAGAAGTTAAACTTCTGACCCACTGGAATTGTTATAAGTGAATTATAAGTGAAATGATCTGTCTGTAAACAATTGTTGGAAAAATGACTTGTGTCATGCACAAAGTAGATGTCCTAACCGACTTGCCAAAACTATAGTTTGTTAACAAGAAATTTGTGGAGTGGTTGAAAAACGAGTTTTAATGACTCCAACCTAAGTGTATGTAAACTTCCGACTTCAACTGTACATTGATGTCAGAGTGGTTAGAGCAGTGCCTAATTTGAGCCGGATCCGGCACCTCTCCATTTTAGACTGTTTTATTCCTTAACCTATTTGTCCTGATCCGGTAACTCTCGTTTGCAATGTAAAAATTCAAATAAAACCGATCAAAGTTCATTCGTGGTGCCTGTTCGTTAATTCTCCAGCCCCCACAAAAAAATCTCATGTGAAAAAGTAGATTTATTACCCGGGCCTAATATTCTAAGAGTTGATTTGGTTTGGGCCGGCCCAGGTTTATGGTTTGTTCAACATTGTAACCTATGTTTGATTCCAACTTGTGGCTGTGGGAGAAGCACGCCAGTATCTCACATAACTAGAATGAGATTCACTTTCTATGATCTCTCTCCCTCTCTGTTCTGATAGACATGAGCCTGCAACTCTCATCTCTCCAGCATTGCATTTATTTGCTTATAGAATCATAGCTGCGTGAAGGGTTCTGGAGGAAATGCAGCACCACTGATCAATTGAAATACATTTGCCAAAGTTATAGAATAACTGCTGTCTGTTCAGAAATAAATGAAATCATTCAGAATAGCCTACTACACCACGAGAAGGCCTATAATTTAGCCACAGAGGATCAATATCTTATTTTTTTTAGCTTTGGATTTTAGCCCAATATCAAGGAATAGCCTACAGTCAGGAATGGGCTGCAAATCTGTCATTGAAAAAACTGTACACAGACAAAACAGGCCTTTCGCAATATTTCAAATACAATCGAGGGGAAACAGGTTGGAAAGCAATTGCTCCTGCTGAAAAAAGAAGACTATCCTGTAGGCTACCAAAAAAATGTGGTAAACTTCCAAATATTGTTTTACCAAAGAGAGAGAGATAGGCTTTTGGCACGAGCGCATCGACAATCACCAGCGAATGAGCTGTGTATCATTGGGTGAGTCAGTGAAACTGGAAAGCATTTTTAGGACTATCATTTCTTTCTCGTAATGTAGCCAACAATATGTGTCTCCACACACCTAGGCCTAGGCTATTGATGGTATCACGTTTCAGGTAAGACCCAAGTGCAGACTATGTTGAAGTAACAATGTTTATTACAGCAACAGAGGCAGGAAAACGACAGGTCAAGGCAGATGGGTCGATAATCCAGAGTGGTGGGGCAAAGGTACAGGACAGCAGGCAGGCTCAGGGTCAGGTCAGGCAGAGGTTGGTAATCCAGAGTAGGGGCAATGGTACAGACAAACAGAACACGGGATAATAGGGAAGATGGGTGACACCTGGAGGGTGGTGGAGACAATCACAAGGCAGGTGAAACAGATCAGGGCGTGACAGATGGATTCAAGACAAGGTCATTTTATTGATCTCAGATTCCCAGTTTGTCTGTGTCAGTCTTTTCGATCATTTGTGCGGTATTAAAAAAGATTCTGCTAAAGTCCTCAGTCATGTAAAATGCTGTAGAATTGCATGAAATGGGTTTATAAAAGGCAAAACATTTCCCCATGTATGCAACTTCTTTAAGTGCCTCTACTCTACTGTTCTATGCAAATGCGATGATATGCAATGCTTTATTAGGAAGGTGATTTTTTTTCTCATGCTTTTCAGTTACTTTGAACTCCCCAGATCACCCCCCTCTAGAGCTCACTTTTTGTTCCGGCACCTTCGGATGTACAAATTAAGCACTGGGTTAGAGTGACAAATAAAGCTCTGAGTACCAGGCCATTAGGACTTGATGGCCGTTAGTGAGTTGGCTACTACCAGAGCATGTCCAGAGTGCATAAGAGGAGATTACTCGTGACTGCCGGTGTGATGGTAATACAATCACTGCAACAGCCCTACTCTCCATTGCTATTCAATGCAGATCCTGCCTTCATTCTGCTTTGATCAACCTTTTTTGCTTCGGTGTGTGAATCTGGGCCAGCGGTAGGCTATTTTGTTTTATAGAGGAGCTCTGGCCCATTGGTTATTGTGTTATAACACAGTTCCCCTACTTCCAACAAGTCATCTGTTGAACACTTTTTTGTCGGTTTCCCTTGTCTCTCTGTATACAACACTAGTTTGAAATCAAGGACCAACATATGATCAAACACATCAAAAACTAGGAGGACCAAGGCACTCTTCATACAATTAAAATGCCTTTGTTGTGGTGGCATGTTCAATAGAACTAAATCTTTGAAACTCAGACACATTTCGGCATGTCTTGTCTTCGTCAGGGAGTGATACCACGACCAACACAATTGACATTCTGAGGTATTATTAAATTAAACATGATAGACATGTAAAGTCATCTAAGCCCTTCCTGTAACTAAGTCCCAGGGCAAGAATGGAAGGTTCTCTTTGAAAGTCCTCATTGCTGAAGCTTTGCTTCTCTTGTCTGTCGTCAGTCTGTCTTTAATCCCCCCTTTATTAGCCTTAAGTAAGAATAAACAAGAACAAGCCGGCACGTGAGACAGTAAAAGTTTGTTGTGTTCACATTCCACACTTGGCATGTACACTAGCTATTGGCCTGTCATTATCAAAGCCAGAGAGGAGCTGAAAATGGTGTTGCAGCCAGCATACTCAGACCCTTTTCTTCTAACAAGAAAAGTGACTGTGTCGCTTGAAGGCAGACAAAGCAAACCTTTTACATGTAAATTGCTCTCTGAGATGCGAGTTAGCCTGCCTTTAGAAGTTAGCTGAGGTTAACTTGGACAAGTGCTGCTAAGAATTCACTGTTTCCTACAGTACAATGGAAAAATAAAGTGGAGGAGAGAATTTTGTGCAGGAGTGTCTAGTCATCTCTGTTGATCTCACCCTCCCCATAGTGATGGTGTGTGTGTGTGTGAGTGTTCTGTTACTGGCGAGCCGACAGATGGAAGGGGTGTGTGTGTGTGTTTGTTTGTGTGGGTGAATGTCTGATCAGTTCACTGCTGTGCTTGGCACGACGTCAGTCCAACACCCACCCCCTCGCTCTTCCCAACCCTTTGTTGGTCATATGCTGTGTACTGGTCATAATCCACATTAGGCAACTGAACAGGCTTGACTAATCTTGCCGGCTGTCCGCTCCATAGACATTAAAACTAGGTCAACTCAGACTACTTCAAAGACAGTAGTGATGCGGTTAACAGGCAGATGTTGTGATTCACAGTCGGAAGGATGCCACCCTTGTTTAGCACCAGACTTGGTACTTGTGACACAGTGTCACAATGAATGAATGATCAGATCACTGGGTCAATCCATGTGAGAAGTTATTGCATAGTCATTGTATGGCAGGGCACAGTTGCAGCAGGTGTAACCTACAGTGCCTTGCAAAATCCCCCTCTGTGTTTTTCCTATTTTGTTGCGTTACAACCTGTAATTTAAATAGATTTTTATTTGGATTTCATATAATGGACATACAAATTGGTGTGAAATGAAAGTGAAATGAAAAAAATTACTTGTTTAAATTTTTTTTTTTTAAACTGAAAAGTGGTGCGTGCATATGTATCTAAGTGTCACTTGATCTCAGTATATATACACCTGTTCTGAAAGGCCCCAGAGCCTGTAACACCACTAAGCAAGGGGCACCACCAAGCAAGCGGCACGATGAAGACCAAGGAGCTCTCAAAACAAGTCAGGGACAAAGTTGTGGAGAAGTACAGATCAGGGTTGGGCTATAAAAATATATCCGAAACTTTTAACATCCCACGGAACTCATGGACCAGGAAAGGAGGGCATTAATCAGAGAGGCAACAAAGAGACCAAAGATAACCCTGAAGGAGCTGCAAAGTTCCACAGCGGAGATTGGAGTATCTGTCCATAGGACCACTTTAAGCCATGCACTCCACAGAGCTGGGCTTTAAAAAAATAAGCAAACAAGTTTGGTGTTCGCCAAAAGGCGTGTGGGAGACTCCCCAAATATATGGAGGAAGGTACACTGGTCAGATGAGACTAGAATTAAGCTTTTTGGCCATCAAGGAAAATGCTATGTCTGGCGCAAACCCAACACCTCTCATCACCCCGAGAACACCAATGTCTTTCATCGGCAGGGACTGGGAAACTGGTCAGAATTGAATGAATGATGGATGGCGCTAAATACAGAGAAATTCTTGAGGGAAACCTGTTTCAGTCTTCCAAAGATTTGAGACTGGGACGGAGGTTCACCTTCCAGCAGGACAACGACACTAAGAATACTGATAAAGCAACACTCAAGTGGTTTAACTTCTTAGGGAGCGGTGGGGCGCTAGCTCCCGACACTACCAGGTGAAATGCAAGGCACCAAATTCAAAATTCAAAATCCAAAAGTTGAATTATTAAACATGCATCAATATACAAGTGTTTCATAGTCATCAAAAGCTCTGCTTCTTGGCAATATCACAGCGTTGTCAGATTTCAAAAAGGCTTTACGGCGAAAGTACCACATTTGATTGTTTGAGGGTAGCACCTAACATATTTTCCCATTACCATAATTTCATAAGCCTCCACGGTTCACAGAAAACACATTTCACAGCGAAAACAAATCAATTATCTGTTGAAGATCTTCTGCTTAGGGCTTCCCAAGTGTCCAACGAAGACAATCCATGGTTCTTTTGTTAGAAAAAGTAATTTATTATATCCATAAATCTCCGTTTGGTTGGCGCGTTAGAATGAGAACATACAGCCTCCAATCGTCCATTGAAACGTGAAGAGAACTCGTTCAACTTATACCTATAAACTTGTCCAAGAACAATCAAACATAATTTTAAATGTATCCTTAGGAACACTTTTCTGTATAAATAGCATAATATTTCAACCGGAATATAAACTGGGCGATAAGAAAGGAAAAAAACTAAGGACGCGCCTGGCGGGAGCGCGCGTCTTCTTGTAAAGGACATCTGTGGGGGCACTTCCTGATTCCTCTTCTTCTCTGCTCTAAAAGCATCTAAATGAATCTGAACACTTTCTCGAGACTGTTGACATCCAGAGGCAGTGATAGGTACTGCATTCATATGCCCTTATATGGGCATTTTCATAAGGGAGGGGTTCCCAATGAGGCACTCTGTCAAAACCACTTTTTCCAGGGGTTTCGCCTGCCATATCCGTTCTGTTTTACTCACAGACAAAATGTTAACACTTTTAGAAAATTCAGGGTGTTTCCTATCCAATGGTACTAAATATGTGCATATCCTATTTTCTGGGCCTGAATGGGAGGCATTTTACTTTGGGCACACCAGGGTCTCCAAAACGGTCACTTCGTGCGCTGCTCCCAAAGAAGTTAAGGGGAAATTTTTAAGTCTTGGAATGGCCTAGTCAAAGCCCAGACCTCAATCCAATTGCGAATCTGTGGTATGACTTAAAGATTGCTGTACACCAGCGGAACCATTCTACTTGAAGGAGCTGGAACAGTTTTGCCTTGAAGAATGGGCAAAAATCTCAGTGGCTAGATGTGCCAAGCTAATAGAGACATACCTCAAGAGACTTGTAGCTGTAATTGCTGCAAAAGGTGGCTCTACAAAGTTTTGACTTTGGGGGGGTGAATAGTTATGCTTTAAGTTCAGTTTTTTTGTCTTATTTCTTGTTTGTTTCACAATAACAAATATTTTGAATCTTCAAAGTGGAAGGCTTGTTGTGTAAATCAAATGATACAAACACCCCCAAAATCTATTTTAATTGCAGGTTGTAAGGCAACAAAATTGGAGAAATGCCAAGGGGGTGAATACTTTCGCAAGCCACTGTATGGGCCATGCTTCAATGGACTGAGGCTGGATAGAGATGTACTGTAGCTTAATACATTTCGCCATAGGCTAAAATATGCCAAAATAATTCATTTGTTTTGCCTGATAAGACAACCAGAAAACAAGTTCTTGCCTGCCTAAAATTTGATAGGTTTTTCCTAAAACCAGTACGCTATAAGACTGTGCTGAAATCAGGATTCTCTGTATGCTCTGTGTTCATTGATAGTGGTATAACTGAGGGCGTGGACAGGTCATCACCCACACACTTACACAAGCGCTTTGCAGCAATGTAACTTTTTATGGACCGGAACTATATTGTATATAGTACACACATACCTGTTAAAGGGACAGATATCTCCTCTCCTCTATTTAACTAGGCAAGTCAGTTAAGAACAAATTCTTACTTGCCTAGGAACAGTGGGTTAACTGCCTGGTTCAGGGGCAGAACAACAGATTATTTACATTGTCAGCTCGGGGATTCAATCTTGCAACCTTTCGGTTACTAGTCCAATGCCCCTTCACCTGGTCAGGTAAAAGAGATTTCAGATTGCACTGTGAGCAGCCCTTCAGACCTCCTGCTTATCTCTGGCAGATCTCACACTGTGCAGTGACACCCCAGTGACAATGCAGGACCCTTAGACTTTTTCCACATTTTGTTACGTTACAGCCTTATTCTAAAATTTAATAAATTGTTATTTTTCCTCATCAATCTACACACAGTAACCCATAATGACAGCATTTGTGGGTTCGATTACAGGCTCAAAAAGGCCAGAAACAAAGCACTTTCTGAAACTCGTCAATCTATTCTTGTTCTGAGAAATGAAGGCTATTCATTGAAAGAAATTGCCAAGAAACTGAAGATCTCGTATAACGCTGTGTACTACTCCCTTCACAGAACAGCGCAAACTGGCTCTAACCAGAATAGAAAGAGGAGTGGGAGGCCCTGGTGCACAACTGAGCAAAAGGACAAGTATATTAGAGTGTCTAGTTTGAGAAACAGACGCCTCACAAGTCCTCAACTGGCAGCTTCATTAAATAGTACCCGCAAAACACCAACCTAAAAAAAAAGCCATATATCAGACTGGCCAATAAAAAGAAAAGATTAAGAGTGGAAAAAGAACACAGACACTGGACAGAGGAACTCTGCCTAGAAGGCCAGCATCCTGGAGTCGCCTCTTCACTGTTGACGTTGAGACTGGTGTTTTGCGGGTACTATTATTAAATTAATCTGTATAGACGTGTAAAGATAGTTACAGGAAGGGCTAAGACGACTAAGGTATTTGTTACATTTATTTTAAAGAATTAGCAAACATTTCTAAAAACCTGTTTTCGCTTTGTCATTATGGGGTATTGTGTGTAGATTGATGAAAAAACATGTAATTTAATCAATTTTAGAATAAGGCTGTAATGTGGAAAAAGTCAATGGGTGAATACTTTCCGAATGCACTGTAGTAACCTAACATAGCAGGAGTAAAAGAAACGCCTGAAACTAGATCCCCTATTCTTTCCATTTCCCCAGAAAACCGGAACATCTGGTTGTTGGGGACTCGGCAGAGGCTACACAGTTAGTAACACCTCTTATGTATCGGTAGCTAGCTAACTGCCAACTCTCTCTCACTCCTCAGGTGCGTTCGCCAAGGTCAAAGAGAGTCAGCGGATGAGCGACGAAGGAAAGATTGGCCAGGACGAGGCGGACGGAGTGCGTAAACGCTGCCGGACAGTGGGATTTGCCCTGCAGGCAGAGATGAACCACTTCCACCAGCGCCGCGAGGTGGACTTCAAGGAAATGATGCAGGCCTACCTCAAACAGCAGATCGCCTTCTACCAGCGTGTGGGCCAACAGTTGGAGCGTACCCTGCACCGTTATGACAACCTGTAGAGGCTGGGCCTGTCATCAGTCCAAACGTTATCCTTCTGATCCAAAATGGCCACCCAGTTCAACAGGGCTTCCCCAGGGGTTGCCAAAAATCCTAGTGAAAACAGAGACATGAATGTAGTTGGGAAAGTGTATCACTTTGTTCTCTTTTCATGGTGGACCATGATAGTCACACAAACCCTGGTTTGAAAGAAGAGAGGGGTTGCTGCCTTAGAAAAATGACGTTCTGCTTATTTTGGCCTGAATAGACAGAAAGAGGGGATGTACTTGAAGAGGCTGGGGAAGCCAGTTTGTGCACTTCACGTAATACTCACTTTCCAGGCTGGATTTCAAAGTCGAAATTGATGGTTGCTAGGGACTTACACCACTGTATTTTTCATAATTCCACCAATTTTGCTATGTTATGACCAAAATGTTAATTTTTTTATATTATATGTTAGCAACCAATCTTAATGTACTAAATCATTGGTGGCATTTAATCATTCTTTGTAGAGGGTCAAAGATATGCATGTGTAGCCTTAATGCTTAGACAATTCCCTGGATGTGGTAGAAACTGAACTCCTTTAGTGTAATGTATGATAGCCATGTCAGAATAAGGGCTCGACTGCTCAGGTGTTCAGTGCAAACATGTTACCTTAATGTATTTTCTTGAATTAGCTCTCCATACAAGCCAAGTTCCAAGAGGCAGCAGCTGCACTACATAGCTTAAGATAATTAACATAATGTAATTAAATCACTGTTTATTTTTCCTGTGGTCCCTGTCAGTGCCTTAATTAAGGAACCAAGCATTTTAGTGTGATTTTCTAAACAAATGTTTTCACCTGCCTCTGTTTTCCATTTGAGGAGAAACAGGCCCTTAGAGACTCAGTAGTTGATTTTGCACAGGGGCTTTGTACCCGTGGACCATGGTGTTGAGTGTGTGCGTGCATGTGTGCCTTTGATTGTGATTTGATAGATTGCTTATTCTTTCTGTTGCAAAACACATTTGAAGTTGGAATCACTTAATGTTACAGTAAGAGGTACTGCATGTTGGTTCAAACCTTAAAAGGAACAATGGGAAATGCTTTTGTCTGGATAAGGACATTTCTGTGCTCCGCCAGAAACTGTAAATGGAATGATGGGAAACTCCTTTCAATTCGTATTATTATATTCCTCTTTTATTTACAAATCTCGTGACGTGACTATGAGACATGGCTGTATCTACTTGGATTTGTATTTAGCTGAGCCTGCTAGCTAGCTACATTTAACTACTTCAAACTCATTTAAATCACAATGAATAAAGGTTAACTTACTTGTTTTTTGCTGTCCATTGACAGCACAAGTGGAGCATTTGATTTGCGAACTCATCTCATGATCAACATCTCGTCAGCAATGCAAAACAAGTACTTCCGGATCCCCCACGTAATAGAACAAAAGTGTCAATAATAATTAATGATATACATTGCCAGTCAAAAGTTTGGACACACCTACTCATTCCAGGGTTTTTCTTTATTTGTACACTTTTTTTTTTACACTGTAGAATAATAGTGAATAAGACATCAAAACTATGAAAATAACACATCGAATCATGTAGTAACCAAAAAAGTGTAGCCACTCTTTGCCTTGATGACAGCTTTGCACACTCTTGGCATTCTCTCAAACAGATTCACCTGGAATGCTTTTACAACAGTCTTGAAGGAGTTCCCACATATGCTGAGCACTTGTTGGCTGCTTTTCCTTCCCTCTGCGGTCCAACTCATCCCAAACCATCTCAATTAGGTTGAGCTTGGGTGATTGTGGAGGCCAGGTCATCTGATGCAGCACTCCATCACTCTCTTTGATCAAATAGCCCTTACACAGCATGGAGGTGTGTTGGGTCATTATCCTGTTGAAAAACAAATGATAGTCCCGCAAACAAGATGGGATTGTGTGTCACTGTATAAAACTGTGGTAGCCATGCTGGTTAAGTGTGCCTTAAATTCTAAATAAATCACAGACAGTGTCACCAGCAAAGCACTCCGACACCATCACACCTCCTCCTCCATGCTTCACGTGGGAACCACACTTGCGGAGATCATCCGTTTACCTACTCTGCGTCTCAGAAAGACACGGTGGTTGGAACCAAAAATCTCAAATTTGGACTCATCAGACCTAAGGACAGATTTCCAATTGTCTAATGTCCATTGCTAGTGTTTCTTAGCCCAAGCAAGTCTCTTCTTCTTATCGGTGTAGTGGTGTAGTGTGTGTGTAGTGGTTTCTTTGCAGAAATTAGACCATGAAGGCCTGATTCACGCAGTCTCCTCTGAACAGTTTGTTGTTGAGATGTGTATGTTACTTGCATTTATTTGGGCTGCAACTTCTGAGGCAGGTAACTCTAATGAACTTATCCTCTGCAGCACAAAATACTGTAACTCTGGATTTTACTTTCCTGTGGCGGTCCTCATGACAGCCAGTTTCATCATACCGCTTGATGCTTTTTGCGACTGCACTTGAAGAAACTTTCAAAGTTCTTTAAATTTTCCGTATTGACGGACCTTCATGTCCTAAAGTAATGATGGACTGTTGTTTCTCTTCTCTGTTCTTTCCATAATAGGTCATTGGTCTTTTACCAAATAGGGCTATCTTCTGTATACCCCTCCTACCTTGTCACAACACAACCGATCGTCTCAAACACATTAAGAAGGAAAGAGATTCCACAAAATAACTTTTATGAAGGCACACCTTAATGGAAATGCATTCCAGTGTACATGTACACTTACTACACTACAGAAAACCCTCTAACCAAACAGTGCAGGGCATTCTCACTGAATTAAAAGGCAACTACACTCAAAGTCAAAGTTTCTTAGATTTTCCCAGATCTCAAAAGTTATCCCCTGATGTGGTTTAAGCATTGTTGTGAACACAGAAAATCCCATTTTGTTGTTTGTCTTTTTAAAAAGTCTGAAAAAAATGGGGTAATCCGAAACCTGAAAAAACAAAACCAAGAAAACAGAATTTTGGGAAAAATAGAAGTAGGCAAAAAATATAACAGATTTTTTAAAAGGCCCATCAATGTTTTTTGCAGTGCATGACTGCACTTTAGAGTGTTTTATCCTGCCGAACAGCATTTTTTGGGAAGTTTAGGTCAGGTCCAATATTGACTATGCACCCAAGAGGGACAGAGGTTGGGCCATCCTAGAAATATTTTTGTGAAATCTAATATAATACATAAATGTAGCAGACACTTTTATCCAAAGTGACTTAGTCATGTATGAATACATTTTTACATATGGGTGGTCCCGGGAATCAAACCCAATATTCTGGCGTTGCAATGCTCTACCAAGATGCAGGACAGTGTTAAAAATGCTTTATAAAGCCTCAATGTAATATAATTTATAAGGCTTTCATTAATCAGTGCTTATGCCACCCTTTATAAAGCACAGGTTTATGTCATATTTGACATAGGTGGTTGTCACACAGTTATGCCATATTTATGAACCCTTTATAAGGCATGACATATGGTTGTAGATGATTTGTAACACATGTATGTTGTGTTTATGAAGGCATTGAGGAATACACCACCTCAGTCATCGGCTTCATCAATAACTGCATCGACGACGTCGTCCCCACAGTGACTGTACGTACATATCCCAACCAGAAGCCATGGATAACAGGCAACATCCACATCAAGCTAAAGCCTAGAACTACCGCTTTCAAGGAGCGGGACACTAATCCGAACGCTTATAAGAAATCCCGCTATGCCCTCAGACGAACCATCAAACAAGCAAAGCGTCAATACAGGATTAAGATTGAATCCTACTACACCGGCTCTGGCGCTCGTCGGATGTGGCAGGGCTTGAAAACTATTACAGACTACAAAGGGAATCCCTGACGCGAGCTGCCCAGTGACGTGAGCCTACCAGACGAGTTGAATGCCTTTTATGCTCGCTTCGAGGCAAGCAACACTGAAGCATGCACGAGAGCACCAGCTGTTTTGGATGACTGTGTGATAACGCTCTCGGTAGCCGATGTGAACAAAACCTTTAAACAGGTCGACATTCACAAAGCCGCTGGGCAAGACGGATTACCAGGATGTGTACTCAAAGCATGCGTGGACCAACTGTCAAGTGTCTTCACTGACATTTTCAACCTCTCCCTGACCAAGTCTGTAATACCTACATGTTTCAAGCAGACCACCATAGTCCCAAGGAAGCGAAGGTAACCTGCCTAAATGATTAACTCCCCGTGGCACTCACGTTGGCAGCCATGAAGTGCTTTGAAAGGCTGGTCATGGCTCACATCAACAGCATCCTCCTGGACACCCTAGACCCACTCCAATTTGCACACCGCCCCAACAGATCCACAGATGGGGCAATCGCACTCCACACCGCCCTTTCTCACCTTGACAAAAGGAACACACATCTGAGAATGCTGTTCATTGACTACAGCTCAGCATTCAACACCATAGTGCCCACAAAGCTCATCACTAAGCTAAGGACTAAACACCTCCCTCTGCAACTGGATCCTGGACTTCCTGACGGGCCGCCCCCAGGTGGTAAGAGTAGGCCACAATACGTCTGCCACACTGATCCTTAACACTTGGGCCCCTCTGGGGTGTGTACTTAGTCCCCTCCTGTATTCCCTGTTCACATACGGCTGCGTGGCCAAACACGACTCCAACACCATCATTAAGTTTGCTAACGACACAACAGTGGTAGGCCTGATCACCGACAACGATGAGACTGCCTATAGGGAGGGGGTCAGAGAACTGGCAGTGTGGTGCCAGGACAACAACCTCTCCCTCAATGTGAACAAGACAAATGAGCTGATCGTGGACTACAGGAAAAGGCGGGCCGAACAGGCCCCCATTAACATCAACGGGGCTGTGGTGGAGTGGGTCGAGAGTTTCAAGTTCCTTGGTGTCTACATCACCAATGATCTATCATGGTCCAAACACACCAAGACAGTCGTGAAGAGGGCAGGACAAAACCTTTTCCCCCTCAGGAGACTGAAAAGATTTGGCATGGGTCCCCAAATCCTCAAAAAGTTCTACAGCTGCACCATCGAGAGCATCCTGACTGGTTGCATCACTGCCTGGTATGGCAACTGCTTGGCATCTGACCGTAAGGCACTACAGAGGGTAGTACGAACGGCCCAGTACATCACTGGGGCCAAGCTTCCTGCATAATAGGCAGTGTCAGAGGAAAGCCCATAAAATTGTCAGAGACTCCAGTCACCCAAGTCATAGACTGTTTTCACTTTCTCCGGTAGTCTAGGACCAAAAAGCTCCTTAACAGCTTCTACCCGCAAGCCATTAAACTAGTCAAATGGACACCGGACCATTACATTGACCGATTCCCCCCCCCCCCCCATTTGTTTTGTACACTGCTGGTAATCGCTGTTTATTATCTATGCATAGTCACTTCACCCCTACCTACAGTTGTATTCGAAAGTTTACATACACTTAGGTTGCAGTCATTAACTTGTTTTTCAACTACTCCACAAATGTCTTGTTAACAAACTATCGTTTTGGCAAGTCGGTTAGGACATCTACTTTGTGCATGACACAAGTACTTTTTCCAACAATTGTTTACAGACAGATTATTTCACTTATAATTCACTGTATCATAATTCCATTGGGTGAGAAGTTTACATATACTAAGTTGACTGTGCCTTTAAACAGCTTGGAAAATTCCAGAAAAGTATGTCAGGGCTTTAGAAGCTTCTGATAGGCTAATTGACATCATTTGAGTCAATTGGAGGTGTACCTGTGGATGTATTTCAAGGCCTCAGTGCCTCTTTGGTTGACATCATGGGAAAATCAAAAGAAATCAGCCAAGACCTCAGAAAAACAATTGTAGACCTCCACAAGTCTGGTTCATCCTTGGGAGCAATTTCCAAAAGCCTGAAGGTACCGCGCTCATCTGTACAAACAATAGTACGCAAGTATAAACACCACGCAGCCGTCATACCGCTCAGGAAGGAGACGCGTTCTGTCTCTTAGAGATGAACGTACTTTGGTGCAAAAAGGTCAAATCAATCACAGAACAACAACGAAGGACCCTGTGAAGATGCTGGAGGAAACAGGTACAAAAGTATCTATATCCACAGTAAAACGAGTCCTATATCGACATAACCTGAAAGACCGCTCAGCAAGGAAGAAGCCACCCCTCCAAAACCGCCATAAAAAGCCAGACTACTTTTTGCAACTGCACATGGGAACAAAGATTGTACTTTTTGGAGAAATGTCCTCTGGTCTAATGAAACAAAAATAGAACTGTTTGGCCATAATGACCATTGTTATGCTGGGAGGAAAAAGGGGGAGGCTTGCAAGCCGAAGAAAACCATCCCAACCGTGAAGCACGGGGGTGGCAGCATCATGTTGTGGGGGTGCTTTGCAGGGACTGGTGCACTTCACAAAATAGATGGTATCATGAGGTAGGAAAATTATGTGGATATATTGAAGCATCATCTCAAGACAGTCAGGAAGTTAAAGCTTGGTCGCAAATGGGTCTTACAAGTGGATAATGACCCCAAGCATGCTTCCAAAGTTGTGGTAAAATGGCTTAAGGACAACAAAGTTAAGGTATTGGAGTGGCCATTACAAAGCCCTGACCTTAATCCTATAGAAAATTTGTGGGCAGAAGTGAAAAAGCATGTGCGAGCAAGGAGGCCTACAAACCTGACTCAGTTACACCAGCTCTGTCAGGAGGAATGGGCCAAAATGTACCCAACTTATTGTGGAAAGGTTGTGGAAGGCTACTCGAAACATTTGGCCCAAGTTAAACAATTTAAAGGCAATGCTAACAAATACTAATTGAGCATATGTAAACTTCTGACCCACTGGGAATGTGATGAAAGAAATAAAAGCTGAAAGAAATCATTCTCTCTACTAAGTTAATGTAACGCCATTGTTAAGTGAGAAAACCACTCTGGAAAAGGGCGGAACAGCTCTTCTGGATGTGAGCATGAAAGAGATTTTGAATTCACTGTCTAGAACCATTTCAAAGTAGAGCAGGAGACACGGGTGAAAAAGTCAGATGTGACCCCCACCTGTGGCCTCTCTGTTCTTGTTATAGAAATTGTGCTCAGTGTTCACAAACTGAACTTCAATTAAACAAACTCTGTCTGTTACCCGGTATTTGTAAGATACTGGTTGAAATGAGACAAACAGAGGCCCAATCTACAATGGTCAAATGTAAATTGTTTAATTCAGGAGAGCTCTGATCGTAAAAGGTGTACACAGTCTTTTATATGGTACAATGTTGAAATACAAAAAATACAAAGGCCCCACCATATTCCACACCCTTTCCAGGAAATAGTGTTTTCCCACAGTACCCATTCATTCCTTATCACAATCTTTGCAACATAAGTCAACCTTGGACAGCTCCTAACCGTCCCTCCCGTCCCAAGGACCAGAAGCCTTCCCACATATGTCTGATTAGAACTAAGAATGCTTTGTTCTCACAGACTTCTCCTCACAAGTCGTACCATCCTGTTCCACTCTCTACACAATATTCATTTCTAGACACACACACATCAATTGGACTACCATTTGTCTTATAACCCTATCTCTATTTTATATTTT
Organism: Hucho hucho; assembly: GCA_003317085.1. Lineage (NCBI taxonomy): Eukaryota > Metazoa > Chordata > Actinopteri > Salmoniformes > Salmonidae > Hucho > Hucho hucho. The sequence goes on along the minus strand of QNTS01000062.1, from coordinate 1,124,865 downwards.
CAGAATGGAATATTCTTAGATGTACAAACATTTAGTCATTAAACATAAAATCTATAACAATCCACCCTTTTGACAAAATGTTTACACACAATCACCCATCTATATTGATTAGAATTAATAATGACACCACACCAAATAGAAACAACCTATAAAGAAATAACACCACATCTATTTTGATTAGAATTATCATTGCCACACAAAACGATTACACAAAACCAATACAAGTATTTATATCTTATCAATTACTGTTCTAGGCCTATATCCAATCATAACACTTCTAGGTAGGAATTTCATTGTAAACTTTATCAAATAGAAAACATTACTAAACATTAAAAATAGTTTCATCTAATTCAGGCTCCTCTGGATTAAAACCAACAGCATTCTCTATCAATCTAGAAGGCATGTATCTGTCGTCACATGGTCTGAGTCTGGCAGGGCCATGGAGAATCATCACCGCCTTTTCCAGAGACCTAGACACAAAATCTCGCACACACGGAATCAAACAACACCCACACAACACCAACACAGTCATACAGGTGAAAGTTGCCCACAACACAGTAATCATTACATTTTTCCATTGCCCAAACATATTGTCAAACCAACTCGTCAGAGCTGGAGCTATGTTATTGGGGAAGAAGGTACAGCACATTATTCCCCCACCCTTCTGTAGACGCCACCCTTTCAGCCAATAACACATCTAGAGCCAACCTATTTTGCCAGGTCATGAGGGAGGTGGCGGATAATTGTTCAGAGATTCCCATCACTGCATCTCTAGTCTTATTCACAAATCCTTGTTGATTATAATACATATAATTGATCCAATCAACATTTTTAGTTAGCGTTTCCCACCAGAAGAACGTAGTGATAAAACCCTCCCCAATCTGATTCATAACTTCTCTGGCGATGCCTATGGCATCCCTTCAAATAGAACGGCCTTCATTAAAACCTAGATTTCTCCTTTTCCTAGTTATCCCATCCAGAACTGGCCTCTGATGTCTAATCCTAACTGGTTGGACCAATAATACCGGAACACATGTGCCCCTCCACTCTTTAGGTAATGCCTGTCGTAGGCCTCCTTTATTGGTACAAGCCCACCACATATCAGTTATAGGAGCTGTAAGGTACTTCTGAACCCAAATCAATCACATTAACAGACATCTATTGAGATCCACTACAAGACCTGGGTCTTTCGTGAAGTTGGTCTCTACCGACTAGATTAATGAACAGGAAAAATCGTGTCCAAAATCATCAGCATAAGCCCAATACTTTCATTCCGTGTCTATTTCTGTGACTCTTTGGAGGGTTACTACTACATTTACTCTACAGTCATTAATATTCAAACTTTGTTTCAAAGGGATCACTTTCCATTCACATACCCCAGTCCCCAAGTATGTTTAATTACCTAGGCCAGGAACAAGATGAAGTGGGTCCCAAACAGAAATATAAAGGTATCACAAAGTCCCGAATAATCTTATATGATTTATTATGCAGCCATATTCCTGCTCTATTAGGGAAATGTTTAATATTTACCTTAAATCTTACATCATCACCTATTTGGACTCCTTCTTTATATCCTTCTTATTCATGAGGGGTCGGGTATTATATAACTNTATAAAAAAGATCATCAAAACTATGATGCAGCTCAAGGTACCCCATATCCCAAAAACCGCCAACCCTCTCCTGCCCTTAGCCAGTCTGCTAGGTACCACCCCATACTCACACCTCTAGGGAACACACTACAGTGATGATAGGTCGGGGTAGGAAATCTTCGTTAACAGAAGCGACCCCCAGACCCTATCGGTCCAGTTCTGCTCTCTAACTCTGCGTGTGTTCCACGGTGTTTGTATGTGTTCCTACCTTTCTGCAGTGGGTAACGTGGACCCAGGTTACTCTTTCTGATATTCTAATGGCAAAGGCTGTGACCAACATAACCTGGTAGGGACCTTCCCAATGGGGCTGCTTCCAGTCCTTTTTCTCCAGAGACTGGACCCACACCCAGTCACCAGGCTGGATCGTATGGCTCCCCTCCTTCTGTAGTTCTTCTGTTGGGCATAAAATATCTGACATACAGGTGTGTTTAGCAAACAACCTCTCATGTGTTCTGCTATTGTATCTTCCTAACTCTCATTCTAAAAGGTCTACCAAATACTTTCTCAAATGGAGATAATCCCTCCTTGTCTGGGGTTATCCGAATAATCATTAATACTAATTAGTAGACATTTTACCCAATTTCATTCTGTACTCAGGTGTGTCTATCTTAACCTACTTTTAATCATAGAATTCATGCATTCTATAATATAATAATAATTAAACACTGTTTCTTTCCTTCGCTCCTGGTGAGCTCTATAAAATCCATTTCCAACAAAAATGTATCAACAAACATTTTTATTAAGTAATTTGTGTTGTCTAACAATCTCTATCATATCTAACAATCATCTCCAATATCTAACAATCCTCTCTACCATATCCCTCCTGTTGATACAAGGCTCTGCCCCTGTATCAAAACACTACCATGTCTAAAAATTGAGAAATCATAACAAATAAATCAATTTCTGCCTGCTACACAGAATAGTAAATAGGTCGTGATTCAGCCTCTAAGTTTTTAGTAAGAGTAACAACATTATACCCAGTTGTATTCGAAACATCTGAGTTCTACTTGAAGACTCATCTATAAACATAGTAATTTCTCCATCTGTTAATGGCAAATCTGTCCAATCAGGCCTATGCAACACAACTTTCTCAGTTACACAATAAACGTGGGCTCCCATCAGTACTGTTAGTATAAGTGTGGAGGTGTCCAGAGTAGCACATCTCAATCATACAAGACACAAACGACTCCACCTTATCCAAAGGAGAGGAGTAACAAGCCACTGGCTTATCCTTCTTCCCCCCTGTTTCTAGGTCAAAGCTGATGTCATGACCCCCTCCCTACAGTCCACAGTCTGAGTAAACGAACAGTCATATCTAAGGAATGCCAAACAAAACTTCCTACGGTATCTGTCTGCGGATGGGCTGTGCGCAACCCCTCCCTCCACGGATACCCAGTCATTAATCTTCTTTCCTTTTTATACCCAATAACCCATACTCTCCCACCGTTCTGACTAAGTCCTGACTATACCAGCAACAAGGTCCGCTGTCCCCACAGATGACCACGTTGTTCTTAACTATGTGGGCCTTCATGCCCCTTTCGGTGGGTGGTACAGCTATATTCAAAAGTGTCATCACATCCCTTCCTAATAGGTTAACGGGACACAACTTGGAAATTAGCACCGGTACCATTGCTTCCCCCCCTGAAGCCTCATGAGTCAGAACAATGTTAAAAATGGTTTCTGTTCCTGTGCTAGGGCCAAATCTACTGTAGCTAACTCAAATACCTAGTAATTCAGTATCTATCTTATCCTCCTCATCTACACTGTCTGGCGATGGGCGCCTACCCTTTTCACCCCATATACTCCCTACTGCCTTAGAACAATCCTGATGGTTGTCTTACTGCATGTTCTAACACACGTGTGTTCAGCCCAAAACTCTCTCTCTACTCCTATATGCAGACTGAACAAGGTTCTATTCCCCAAACACTATCCATATAATTTCCTAAGGAGATAATAATAATCTCCTAAAGTAATAGTACAATTTGGATAGAAAATAGTGTTTCTCACAATTTTTTTTTTATGAAATTCTCCCGTTTTTTTCCAATTTCTAGTGAAAGTGATCAGTTTTCACCAGGAATTGTTCAACTATTCAGGGATTTTCAAAACAGTTCTATACAAATTAAATCCCACACTTCAGTGAGACCTCCGCAATCGCATTGATTGTCTGTGTGTACTTGGGTGTGTGTTGAAATCAAACAGAAATGTCCAGACACTTCCCTGCCCCACTTAGACATTTAACTTTTAGCGATGGTTCGAATGTGGCGAAATACAACGTTAGACTCCATTTTAAACTTAATATCCACTAATGAACAGAGTTAATTCAAACTTTCTAAATTATAATTCCTACTATTTTTCCCACACGGCGGTGTTAATCGTGGCTAACTCATTTAGCTAACGTTATTTCTAGATACAAGAAAATACATCTTCAACCTACTCACCTCGCAAAGCTAGTTAGGCTCTTCACTTATCATTTATTCACGATGAATTGGTAGAATTTACGTGCACTTCTTTTAGCAACTCCATGGTTTTACAATAACTATTTCCAAACCACATCATTATACTGTGATATTCATAATAATTCCCTGCTTCTCTTTCTGGGCTGTGTTGGTCATTCTTTCCCTTTTCCTTTCTTCTTGCAATTGCGGCGAATATGTCCCTTCCTCTCACAATAATCGCAGGGGGCTGGACAGTCCCTCGCGAAGTGCCCTGTCTTCTGACAATTAAAACACTTAAAACACCCTTTTTCCTTTCTCACCTACACTGGTGGAACCTTTGTTCCCGGAATTCTCTCCCTTTCCTGCCTGTCTCGCGAGCGCCGAGAGAACTGGCAATCTGATCTGTACTATCCATGTCTGACTTGGTTCTACCTTTTCTTTTAAACTCAATTCTAGCTTTTCTACATCTAGATGTCTATCAAATCCATACTTCTTTCTCCATGTAATCCAGCTACTCTGATGTATCCTACAGATACCACATTACTTGAACACGACTGTTGTGAGTTGTTTTGGATCAGCTCTGTGATGGGTTTATAGAGTCATTTGTTGGAAAACCCTTATCTTCTACACAGACGGTTCAAGCATTGTGGAGTGGGGGTGTGAGGAAGGTAGGATGGGCATGGGTAGTTAATGAGTTGTTACTAAAATGGACAATGTGATAATACCAGGCACGTTAGATTTGAGAAAAGCAGATGTTTACTTTATGAGTGACACAATGCTTAACTATTGCATACAACTCTAATGGGGAATAACCTCCGAGGGGGGACATGACGTAGTGCCAGGACAGTGGGTGATGGTAAAAAAAAATATGTGACAGACACATTAGGGCCAAAATGGGAAGGTCCTTATCAAGTTTTGCTCATAACGAGGTAAGCGGTAAAAGTTCAGGGAAAATCACGATGGATACATGTCATTCATTGCAAGGTTGTCCATATTCATTGCATGTTTGTCCATTTTAACTATATTTATTTTTTAAGTGGTCTAGGGCGGAATATAAGAATATTTTGAAGATAAATACACAACGCAGAGGATGAGAGGACTAAAAATTAGAGTACTAATGGTCAATAGCAGTTGGGTTTAATTTCAACATCTGTTCAGAATCTGTGGAATGTCACTCCTGAACTTAGAGCGACGTGTGCCACGTTGTCATCGGTCTGTACATTGAGTCAGGGGCAGGATACTTGTTATTTGGCCATTGGCCAAGTTGTACTGCAAGGACTTCTGATTGGTCAACCACAGGCTAGGGTGAGGGTTATACATGGCATCCTGTTCCTTTGTTCAGTGGGAAAAAGCTGAGGACAGGGGAGACTGAACATCTGACTCCCAGCATAACATCTTGATTTGTCCTCTCTGAATAAACCTATTTTTCTCCCCCTGATTTTCATTGGAGTTTGTGTTTTTGAAGAATAACATAAATTGCTAACAGTGGCAAGATGAAAACAAGTCAACCTAATCTCCTTTGAGCTTTTTCCATAGGACATAGCTGAGGGTTGAATGAGGTAACTACCTATTTTCACAAATCGAGGGAACAGTTCTTGAAACAAGTCCAATGTGGCCCCAAACACTGAACTGAGTTGTACAGAGGAAGTAATAGTCTATGTCCCAAATGGCAACCTATTCCCTTAATAGTGCACTCCTTTTGATCTATAAAAGGACAAAGGAGCCCTATGGGCCCTGGTCAAAAGTAGTGCACTATAAAGGGAATAGGTTGCCATTTGGGACTGAAGCACTGCCATAACTCGATATATTTTACACTCAATGTGTGAACAGCCTCAATTCGTTGGGTTATGGACGCTACAAGGTGTCAAAAGCGTTCCTCAGAGATGCTGGCCCATCTTGACTCTAATGCTTCCCACAGTTGGCTGGATGTCCTTTGGGTGGTGGACCATTCTTGATACCAAGAATGGGCCAGTAACCAAAAGGTTGCTGGTTCGAATCCTCAAGCCGACTAGTTGAAAAATCTGTTGATGTGCCCTTGAGCAAGGCACTTAACTCTAATTGCTCTGGATAAGAGTGTCTGCTAAATTAAACTGTTGAGCGTGAAAAACCCAGAAGTGTTGCAGTTCTTGACAAACCAGTGCACCTGGCACCTGCTACCATGCCCTGTTCAAAGGCATTTAAATATTTTGTCTTGCCCATTCACCCTCTGAATGGCAGAAGTAAAGTACACAATCCATGTCTCAATTGTCTGAAGACTTACAAATCCTTCTTTGAAGTGGATTTAACAAGTGACATCAATAAGGGATCATAGCTTTCACCTGGATCCACATGGTCAGTCTACGTCATGGAAAGAGCATGTGTTCTTAATGTTTTGTACACTCAGTGTATATTCACCCACTCAAAAAAATTGCCAAAAGTTTGTTGAATTTCTAATGTTATCACTAAGCTTTCAACCATTTAAAAGCACATCAAAGTTCAAATGGGGATACAATTTCAGATATTTTGTTTATTTATAGAACTGATTCATGTGTTATCACTGCACTTCATCTAATAGCAGAACCAAATTACCTGGATTGCAGTTGAGATTAAGTTAAAAGTACATGGTGCAAGTGATTTTGCACAGATTATTATGGCAATTGTGAAGACATCCACAGACCTGAGATGTCCTATGCATGCTATCTTGAACATGATGCACGCTTTATATGATTACATAAGAAGAAATGTTACATTAACCTCAATATGGCCATGGATGTGTTATTCATGTTAAAGTTGAATGTTACATTAGTTTGTGAGATAACCTTAAGATTAGGCTATTTACTGTATTACAAAAGTAATATTGAATTGTCTTTGGTTGACAACCCAACAAAATATCAACATTTAAAGGAGCAGTATCTACTGCTAAACCACTGGCTTAATCCCATTCTTTTACTTTTATTTTTGGTTGAGTTAGAGACGTGAATCCAACATATAATTTGTAGACTATTTATTGTTTTTCAAAAGTGATATTGACTTGTGTTTGGTTGTCAATGCACACAAATATCAGCATTTGAAGGAGATTTGGGTCTTTGCATGTCAAAAAAGATGCATGTCAAATAAAAGTATTTTGATGTTTCAAAGAACCCTATTTGACTTGTTAAATAAGCTTGTTGACCAATTAGGACCTGAATATGACAGCACGTCACATAATAATTTAACACGTCAATAAAAAATGATATGTAGTTATTACACATTGATTACACTATCAATCATATGTCACAGCGATTCGTTGATATGTATGCTATGATGCTGGTAATAATTTGTGTCGCGCATCTGCTGCTGCCACACGAGGCAGACACACACTTCCCAAAGCTCTAGGACTGTTGGTCCGAAAAAAGGTAGCTAGCTGATGGATGCTAAAAATATTCTGCCACAAAAACATAGCAAAACGACATAATCTGTATCAGTAGCTATAGTTAGCTAGATAACTATATAGCGAGATGTCATCTAAAAAACGATAATTTCCCCCTAAATACCACTAAAGACAGTTTTAGTATTTGGTTGATGACTAGACAGATGGTTGCCACACTAGACAGATGAAGCAAGCTAGCTGCTTATAACGTTACCTTGGGGCAACAGGGCTAAGCAACTGGCTAGCTTGTTTGTTCTCTAGTTAGTATGCTAGTTATTTTCATGAACTGAAGTTGGATTTCAAAAGGAGAACAACAACTGGCTGCCTAGCTAATACTTAGTCACATGGATTCCTAAATGATTGCTAAGAATATTGAAAATGATTGCAGTTCCTGTCATTGTTTTCAGGCTGGTTGCATTGGTGCCTGCTAGGTACCAAGCTAAAGCTAGCTAGCTACCCCAGAAGTTGCTAATAACATCTGTATTAAAGATATTTGTGAGTGACTGTCATACTGCAAACCGAAGTGAACATAGTAAGCAAACAGCCTACCTCAAATCAAATCAAATTGTATTGGTCACATACACATGGTTAGCAGATGTTAATGCGAGTGTAGCGAAATGCTTGTGCTTCTAGTTCCGACCGTGCAGTAATATCTAACAAGTAAACTAACAATTTCACAACAACTACCTTATACACACAAGTGTAAAGGAATGATTAAGAATATGTACATATAAATATATGGATGAGCGATGGCCGAACGGCATAGGCAAGATGCAGTAGATGGTATAGAGTGCAGTATATACATGAGATGAGTAATGTAGGGTATGTAAACATTATATAAAGTGGCATTGTTTAAGTGACTAGTGATACATTTATTACATCCAATTATGAATTATTAAAGTGGCTAGAGATTGAGTCTGTATGTTGGCAGCAGCCACTCAATGTTAGTGATGGCTGTTTAACAGTCTAATGGCCTTGAGATTGAAGCTGTTTTTCAGTCTCTCGGTCCCAGCTTTGATACACCTGTACTGACCTCGCCTTCTGGATGATAGCGGGGTGAACAGGTAGTGGCTCGGGTGGTTGTTGTCCTTGAGGATCTTTTTGGCCTTCCAGGGACATCGGGTGGTGTAGGTGTCCTGGAGGGCAGGTAGTTTGCCACCAGTGATGCGTTGTACAGTCCTCACTACCCTCTGGAGAGCCTTACGGTTGTGGGCGAAGCAGTTGCGCCTTCTTCACTACGCTGTCTGTGTGGGTGGACCATTTTAGTTTGTCCGTGATGTGTATGCCGAGGAACTTAAAACTCTCCACCTTCTCCACTACTGTCCTGTCAATGTGGATAGGGGGGTGCTCCCTCTGCTGTTTCCTGAAGTCCACGATCATCTCCTTTGTTTTGTTGACGTTGAGTGTGAGGTTATTTTCCTGACACCACACTCCGAGGGCCCTCACCTCCTCCCAGTAGGCCGTCTCGTCGTTGTTGGTAATCAAGCCTACCACTGTAGTGTCGTCTGCAAACTTGATGATTGAGTTGGAGGCGTGCATGGCCACGCAGTCATGGGTGAACAGGAAGTACAGGAGAGGCTGAGAACGCACCCTTGTGAGGATCAGCAGGGTTGAGATGTTGTTTCCCACCCTCACCACCTGGGGGCGGCCCATCAGAAAGTCCAGGACCCAGTTGCACAGGGCGGGGTCGAGACCCAGGGTCTCGAGCTTAATGACGACTTTGAAGGGTACCATGGTGTTAAATGCTGAGCTGTAATCGATGAACAGCATTCTTACATAGGTATTCCTCTTGGCCAGATGGGTTAGGGCAGTGTGCAGTGTGATTGTGATTGCGTCGTCTGTGGACCCATTGAGGCGGTAAGCAAATTGGAGTGGGTCTAGGGTGTTAGGTAGGGTGGAGGTGATATGATCCTTGACTAGTCTCTTAAAGCACTTCATGATGACGGAAGTGAGTGCCATGGGGCGATAGTTGTTTAGCTCAGTTACCTTAGCTTTCTTGGGAACAGGAACAATGGTGGCCCTCTTGAAGCATGTGGGAACAGTAGACTGGGATAGGGATTGATTGATTATGTCCGTAAACACACCAGCCAGCTGGTCTGCGCATGCTTTGAGGACGCGGCTAGGGATGCCGTCTGGGCCAGCAGCCTTGCGAGGGTTAACATGTTTAAATGTTTTACTCACTTTGGCTGCGGTGAAGGAGAGCCCACAGGTTTTGGTAGTGGGCCGTGTCAGTGGCACTGTATTGTCCTCAAAGCGAGCAAAGAAGTTGTTTAGTTTGTCTGAGAGCAAGACATTGGTGTCCGCGACGGGGCTGGTTTTCTTTTTGTAGTCCGTGATTGACTGTAGACCCTGCCACATACGTCTCGTGTCTGAGCCGTTGAATTGCGACTCTACTTGGCTCTATACTGACGCTTAGCTTGTTTGGGATGTGAGAAGCAGCAGGACCACCATCCTTTTCCCCATGCCTCTGGGATGGTTACATGTCGGGGAGAATGTTGGACTGTGCAGTGCCTTGAGAAAGTATTCATACCCCTTGACTTATTCCACATTTTGTTGTGTTGCAGCCTGATTTCAAAATATATATATATGTTTTCTCACACATCTACACACAATACCACATAATGACAAAGTGAAAACATGTTTTATATATTTTTTACAAATGTATTGAAAATGAAATACAGAAATGTCTAATTTACATAAGTATTCACACTCCTGCATCAATACATCTTAGAATCACCTTTGGCAGCGATTACAGCTGTGAGTCTTCCTGGGTAAGTCTTTAAGAGCTTTGCACACCAGTATTTGAACATTCTTATTTTTCAAGTTCTATCAAGTTAGTTGTTGATCATTGCTAGACAGCCATTTTCAAGTCTTGCCATACATTTTCAAGCCAATTTGAGTGAAAACTGTAACTAGGCCACTCAGGAACATTCAATGTTGACTTAGTAAGCAACTGCAGTATATATTTGGCTTTGTGTTTTAGGTTATTATCCCAAAATCTCCCTAGTCCTTGCCAATGACAAACTAATTTGTAAATTATGAGGTGCCGGAACAAAAAGTGCGCCCGAGAGGGGGTTGACCTGGGGGGCTGTGAGATATCAAATCAAAATCAAATCAAATTTATTTATAAAGCCCCCCTTACATCAGCTGATGTCACAGAGTGCTGTACAGAAACCCAGCCTAAAACCCCAAACAGCAAGCAATACAGGTGTAAAAGCACGGTGGCTAGGAAAAACTCCCTAGAAAGGCCAAAACCTAGGAAGAAACCTAGAGAGGAACCAGGCTGTGAGGGGTGGCCAGTCCTCTTCTGGCTGTGCCGGGTGCAGATTATAACAGAAGATGGACAAGATTTTAAAATGTTCATAAAACAGGCAGAACAGTTGAAACTGGAGAAGCAGCACGGCCAGGTGGACTCGGGACATCAAGGAGTCATCAGGCCAGGTAGGCCTTGAGGAATGGTCCTAATGCTCAGGTCCTCCNAGAGAGAGAGAGAGAAGAAGAAAAAAGAAAGAAAGAGAGAGATAATTAGAGAGAGCATACTTAAATTCGCACAGGACACCAGATAAAATAAATACTCCAGATATAACAGACGGACCCTAACCCCCCGACACATAAACTACTGCAGCATAAATACTGGGGGCTGAGACAGGAGGGGTCAGGAGACACTGTGGCCCCGTCCGACGATACCCCCGGACAGGGCCAAACAGGCAGGATATAACCCCACCCACTCTGCCGAAGCACAGCCCCCACACCACTAGAGGGATATCTTCAACCACCAACTTACCATCCTGAGACAAGGCCGAGTATAGCCCACAAGATCAGAACGCATGGGGGAAAAAAATCACATTTATAATTAAGCATTGCATGTATTATCATCATTTTTGCGTACTAGCATAGAGCAGTAAAGTAGAGGCGCTTGCAACAGTTGCACACATTACATTTTTTTTGTAGCCTAGGCTCTGGGAAAAATGGGGCCTTTTATAAATGCATTTAATGAAATTCTACATAATTTTACATGACTGGAGACTTTAGCAGAATCTTTTTTAATACCGCACAAATGATCAAAATGGCAGGCTACTTTGACACAGACAAACTGGGAATCTGAAATCAATAAAACAACCTTGTTTTGAATCCATCAATAGCTTAGGCCTAGGTGTGTGGGAAATTGCAGTATGAGGTGGAAATTGCAGTACTAAAAAGCTTTCCAGTTTCACTGACTCACCCAGTGATGCCCAGCTCAATCACTGATGATTGTCCGATTCGCTCGTACCAAAAGCTTATCTCTCTCTTGTTTTACTTTCTAAAACAATTCTGTTCACTCAAAAGGCCTATTTGGAATTTCATAACTTAGAAGTCTACAGGTAGGGAAGTCATCAAATGAAGTCTTTCTGGAAAATTCCACCAGATGGCGACTGGCTGCTTATTGCAAATGGACAAAACATCACCAAAGTGACATGGCCATTTCTCCTAAACGGAAAAGACTTCGAAGACGAAACTCAGTGAGCACAGGTTTGGCCAAATGGGCTTTTAGCCCAGAAACAAGATGGCGTCGAGTCCTCAATGCTTTTTGAGTTAAGGCCCATTTTCTGGGATTAAAGGTCAAAACAGTAATAGAGTGCTAATTTGACCACTTCAGGTCAAAGTACATGAACCTACGGTGTAAGGAAAAAAAGAACCAGCCATTTATCTATTGTAATTTACGAGAAATCGAACAATGTACAAAATGGTGATGTTAAAGAAAAAAAAAAAATCCCCAAAAAGTTATAGATCCAGTTGCGGCATGTTCAGCCGAATTTGTTGAGGCGGGTTTCGGAGCTCTGCGTGTTTTCTGTGATTTTCTGAAATCACACACACAGTCAATGGGGAGTGAGACAGTGTGAGGCTTACAAACACACAGAGCCTGCAAAAGTTACCTGCGTTCGAACTATCAAAGAACCGTCAGACCTAGAGCTCTAAAACATTATATACATGTTCTAGAGCTTAAGTTGATAGTGCATAGTTATGTGGCTCTGGAAGGTTCTCAGGATGAGAAACAGCCTCGTACATTTGCAATGACTTCACTTCATTTTGACCATCGCGGAAATGACATTTAGTAAAGTCCCAGAGTCACAAGACTGGGTGCATTGAAACTGCCGTGGCCCATAGAGACGGACCCTAAAGTTTCTATCCGATAGCTCATTCAAGGACCCCTTAGCAACACCCGGAAAAAAGTGGATTTTCAGCACCAATTAAAGTTGCTGCTCGGGCCCCGAATGACCTATCGAGCCGACACTCTGTATTCGGGGTCGCCTCAGCTAGGCCTACGCGTACTGTCAGAACTGGAACCGCAGCTAGAATGTAACTACGTGTTTACATTTTTTATTATGGTTTAAACAGAAGGCGCTGTGAATTATGGGCCTGCTCTGAAATATTTGATAGTTGGCTTCTAAACGAGTTGGACAAAGTGGGTTTGGTGTCATTATGTATCAGTTTGGTGTCAGAATGATATCTTATTGACTGATGGACGCTGACTTGATGGCCGACTTTTGTCCGTTTGCAATAAGTTTAAAGAGTGATGAACCATCACCAAAATGACAAACTGAAATCAACACTAAAAGTGTTGGCAAATGGCCGTGCCGAGTTCAAGGAGATGCCCCACTTGACCGTAGCTCGCTCTGTCTGACCGCAGCGACCAAAGCAAATAGCAGGCCCAGAATGAAGCCTGACTAGTAGTGATTTAATGATGCTTTGGACATATTGCGAACTCTGGGTCACACAGAGACATGCCGTTTTCGATGGGCTTATCGGGGGGAGGTTGGGGTGGACAAGCCACAGAGTTATTCTAGCTGCGTGCACTGGTTCATGTAGTCTGACACATATGAGTTTCTCCCTAAGGATAACATGGGTTTACAGGTTATGCTCTGACTCTGCATCTGTGCAGGCCATTTTCAAAATGTATTTTGCCACATGTTCAGGGTCACCTGTACCTCTACAGAAAAGATTGAATGGTGCCCTTCATATCCTGAAGGGGAAATGTGAACTTTACCATCAAATAGGGCTGAAATCCCCACAGAAAGGGAAACAAATGGCATCACCATAGTCTCTAGGCCGTGCCGAGTTCAACGAGACGCCCCACTTGACCGTAGCTCACTCCTTCAAGACTGATGGAAAAGCATTCCTGTTGAAGCTGGTTGAGAGAATGCCAAGAGTGTGCAAAGCTGTCATCAAGGCAAAGGGTGGCTACTTTGAAGAATCTGAAATTTAAAATATATTTTGTTTTGTTTAACACTTTTTTGGTTACTACATGATTCCATATGTGTTATTTCATAGTTTTGATGTAGAAAATAGTAAAAAATTAAGAAAAACCCTTGAATGAGTAAGTGTCCAAACTTTTGACTGGTACTGTTCAATTAAATAAAAGGTGTAATTTAAAGTGCTGTTGATGACCACATAATAATATGCTTTTATTCTGTCAGAAATTATAAAAGAGTGGTTTAGTAGGGAGGAAGGAGTGGAGGGTGGGGGTTCAGCCAGAAACACATTCAGCATTCCCTCTGTCCTTTCAAGCATCAAAAGACAGTTTAATCTTTCATGACATGACTATGAATGAGACTATTCCTTCCTTTGATATTTTCTGGGAAGAGGGATTGTGCTAGATACTGTTGCCCAAAAACAACCTTCCCTAACTCCATAACCTTCTTCTTTATAGGTGCATTAAGCCAGAGTGTAAATCCCTTGCTCTTGGAGTCCGCACGTTGGCCACTCAAACCCTAGGTGAGTATTACTTATATCCTTCATTGATTGATTGATTGGTTGATCAATGATTAGTTGATTTATACAACATTTTAGCTGGCATTCCTGCGCCTATTTACTTCAGATCCATCATAGACACCAACTGTTCATAGTGGAAAAGACACAACATGTAGAGAAAGAGGAGCATGCAGATTCTACAACACAAAAGCATAAAAGCCTTCAGGTACCTAAGTAGAACACCTAGTGAATCTCTACAGTACAGCTCCTAGATATCCCTCTTTTAGCTATCCCTCTTTGGATAGGGGTACATACAATGGATTAGGAAAGGATTCAAACCCCTTGACTTTTTCCACATTTTGTTATCTTACAGCCTTATTCTAAAATTATTATACAAAAATCCTCATCAATACACACACATGTTTGTATTTGTTTTGGGCAAATGTATTAAAAATTTAAAACTTAAATATCACATTTACATAAGCATTCCGATCTTTTACTCAATACTTTGTTGAAGCACCTTTGACACCGAGTACAGCCTTGAATCTTCTTGGGAATGACACTAGAAGCTTGGCACACCTGTATTTGGGGGGTTTCTCCCATTCTTCTATGCAAATCCTCTCAAGCTCGGTCAGGTTGGATGGGGAGTGTCGCTGCACAGCTACCTTCAATGCTGCAGACATGTTTTGGTACCCTTCCCAAGATCTGTGCCTCGACACAATCCTGTCTCGGAGCTCTACAGACAATTCTTTTGACCTCATGGCTTGATTTTTGCTCTGACATGTACTGTCAACTGTGGGACCTTATATAAACAGGTGTGTGCCTTTCCAAATCATGTCCAATCAGTTGGATTTACCACAGGTGGACTCCAATCTATTTTGGTATCTTAAAAGGTAGAAATTGAGTTATGCCTAATATGGGAATTAATAAAAAAAAATCCTAAATGAATTATTGTTACTCTAAAAAATGCTGTGTTAAAAATAACCCAATTTGGGTCATTTCGATAACCCAGCGCTGGTTCAATATTGGACCAACACAGCACTGGGGTAATTCAATCCAGCGGATTTGGGTTGTGACATAAACCCAGCATATTGGGTTGGGGGATTTTATGTAATACTTGCTTGCATATTTTTGCCATCTCTACCATCCCACCCCCTCCCTTTCCTACACACACAATCAAGATACAATGTTGAATTTCAAATAATGAATTTCTATTGCCTGCATTTCAGAACATTCATCATGTCAGTCAATGTACAAGAATATATATGTGCTAAATAGCACAAACCCTATTGTATAAATATGTATTATTTCACAAGATAAGATTTCATATGTATTTATATTACTTCATGAACCAAACTGTCCAAACATCAGACTAAAGCCTCAGAAGAACTTAATGTGCACACTCAGATTGCAATCTGAGAATACATGGGAATTTAACGGCATAAGTTATTTTCATGTGCACTACGTCATCACACACAAACCTTTATAAACAAAAAGTACATTTGCTGGAAACATCTACTGTGGGAAAATGCGCATATTGTTCTTTCCAGATTTGTGTTGCAAATTGGATGGAAACCTACCTGTAGCGGATGCGTAACTGGTTTGCAGAGAAGTCAGGCGCAGGAGAGCAAAACTGGGTAAACTTAGTCTTTTAATAAACAACCCCAAAACGGTTCAAACAAACACGGGAGTACATGGGCACAAAAATAGCCCGTAACGCACCAGTATACAAATGTGCACAAGCACTACACAGAAACAATCCCACACAAAGACATGGGGGGCAACAAAGGGTTTAAATACAACACATGTAATGTCGGGATCGGTGGGTCCCCTGCGGGACGGTTGAGCTAATGTAGGCTAATGCGATTAGCATGAGGATGTAAGTAACAAGAACATTTCCCAGGACATAGACATATCTGATATTGGCAGATAGTGCAATTAGATTAACAACAATTTAAGCTATCTAATTTACAGTAGCTATTACAGTGAAATGCTGTTATTTGAGGAGAGTGCACAGTTTTGAACATGAAAAGTTATTAATAAACCAATTAGGCACATTTGGGCAGTCTTGATACAAAAATTTGACCAGAAATGCAATGTTTCATTGGATCAGTCTAAAACTTTGCACATACAAAACCTAAATTGCAGCTGGGCTGGAATAATACATGGAGGCCTTTCTCTTGCATTTCAAAAATTATGGTACAAAGCAAAAAAACGGTTGTTTTTTTCTTTGTATTATCTTTTACCAGATCTATTGTGTTATTAAATTCTCCTACATTCCTTTCACATTTCCAAAAACGTCAAAGTGTTTCCTTTCAAATGGTATCAAGAATATGCATATCCTTGCTTCAGGGCCTGAGTTACAGGCAGTTAGATTTGGGTATGTCATTTTAGGCGAAAATTTTAAAAAAGGGTCCAATCCTGAAGAGGTTTTAATCACTAGTCTTTGCTAACACCTAACTCTTGAAGTCTGGAATGGCTGTTTGATGTTGTCGGCACTATGCGTCGATAATGAAGGGGGCTGTGCTTTTACTGGTTGGCTCTCCTCTGTGCCTTTCTCACTCAAACACCCACAGCCACACTGAGCGTTGCCCACTTCTATTACAATGGTTGGATTTTCAAATCCAAACAATTAGAGGTTTCAACCCTGATGAAAAAAAAATTGAGAGAACCAATCAAACCCCATCGCACAATTTATTAGCAAATATTGCATTAACAAACAGCCTCCTTTCCATACCAGTGTGGGTCCCCGATATGTCGGTCTTCACTTGTAGCCTATGACTGAGAGCCATGTGAGTGAGAGGTGCTTCCACACACAGCCGGGAGAAGGGAATTATAATTATTAAATTAAGTCCAAGGGCACAAAGGCCACTGACTGCAAAAGTCATAGATTTTTTAGGGGGCATTATGGCCACACAAAGGGGAAGCAGCCGGGAAATTCGAGGCATTATCAAGTGCTTGTCAAATTGTGAATGAGAGACTGATGAATTGTGTACATCCTGCTCATAAAACAAAGCAGAGCTCATGCCTTTCATGCAACTTTTTTCAAATCATCATTAAAGTCTCATCATGCAGCCTTAGAATGTATTAAAAATCCAAACATACAGCCCAACATTTGCATCATAACTAAAGTTACATAAATTAAGCACATAGGAGTACCTGTTTCTTTGTTAAACGCTCAACACAAAATAGCCGCATGTGCGCACTTCCTCAAATTGTTTGGAGAAAATATTATTTTTATTTTATTCAGCTAGGTTCAATTGTATTCTTTATACTACAAAAGAATAAAAAATAATGCCATGGAATTTTAAGCAAATCTTGTCTGCTAGTGTAGCCCACAGCCATATGGCATAGCCAGATCAGGGCCTAACATAAGGACAACTCACAGTAAGCTATTCTGTTCTTCTGAAATAGAATACATTTTCTTCATATCATGTTTTTTTAGACCTGTTAAAAATAAATAATGGAATTATTTTGATGGTGTAGGCTATATTACATGTCTTTATTAGACTGTAGGTCTGCATCAGTGGCTATGCGTGGAAGCCAGGAGATGCTACATGTGTTTATGTTAATTAACACAGCCCTAGTCACAGCTCTCCCTGCGCTGTGAGTCACGTGGGTCGTGTCAGCCAGGCTAGTTAATCACAGCAAACAGAATAAAATTAAAGTCTAATGTTTTTGTAAAAAATGTAACCCACCGTGCTTGGAGTATCCAGCAGACGCGGATACTCTTGCACTATCTCGACTGTCTTTGCCCCTTTCTGTCTGGTCCACTGAGCCCTTTGAATCGCAGTCTCCTTCATGAACTCCACAACCTGGTTTGTCGACCAGATGTTGTTCAGCTACTTGGTCATCTGGGCTGCCCTCTCACATTTGACTCAGTTGTGAGCACAATGTATTAAATTATACATTTCTTTAATTTAACAATCAGTTTTAAAATACACAACAAATCGTTCAACATGTACCTTGCAAGACCTGGCTACTGCTCAAGCTTGGTGTGTCCACAGACCTATGTATTCGTGTGTGTCCCGAGGACCTCCCCTCGTGTATAAAAAAGGTGGCGTTTACAGAATATTCACTGCGTGGCTTTTATGTTCTTCTTTAACTTCAAGCTATAGTTGATTCGTCCAAAAGCAAGAGCGTTTCCATCTCTTCCACTGCAAAAGACAGGGTAAATGGGAAAGGGGGTACCTAATCAGTTGTACAACTTCCGCATTTAACCCAACCCCTCTGAATCAATATCCACATCTTCGGCACCAGGGGAGCAGTTGTTTTTGGGGGTTAACTGCCTTGCTCAAGGGCAGAACGGCAGATTTGTTCACCTTGCTGGCTCAGGGATTCGACCCAGAAATCAGTTACTGGCCCAACGCTCTTAACCGCTAGGCTTAAAACTACTTAGGGAGTGGTGGGGCGCAAAATCCAAAAGTTGAATTATTAAACATTCATCAATATAAAAGTGTTGCATAGTCATCAAAAGCTCTGCTTCTTGGCAATATCACAGCGTTGTCAGATTTCAAAAAGGCTTTACGGCGAAAGCACAACATTTGATTGTTTGAGGGTTGCACCTCCAATATTTTACCATTAGCATAAACCATCGCGGTTCACACAAAACACATTTCACAGCGAAAACAAATCCCTTACCTTTTGAAGAACTTCTGCTGAGGGCTTCCCAAGTGTCCAACGAAGACAATCCATGGTTCTTTTGTTAGAAAAAGTAATTTATTATATCCATAAATCTCTGTTTGGTTGGTGCGTTATGATGAGAAAATACAGCATCCACTCGCCCATTGAACCGTGAAGAGAACTCGTTCAACCTATACCTATACACTTGTCCAAGAACAATCAAACATCATTGATAATGTATCCTTAGGAACACTTTTATGTATATTTAGTATAATATTTCAACCGGAATATAAACTGGGCGATAGGAAAGGAAAAAACCACAGCGCGCGCAAGCCTGTGAACGCGCATCCTCTTCTGTTTACTTCTTGTGACCACTTCCCAATTCTTCTTCTATTACCATCCAGACCAACTAAACAGAATCAAAACACTGTCTAGAGACTGTTGACATCCAGTGGAAGCAATAGGTACTGAAATCTTACTCCCTTATATGGTCATTTTCAATAGGGAGGGGTTCAAAATGAAGCAATGTGTCAAAATCACTTTTTCCAGGACAGAAATTCCTCGGGTTTTCGCCTGCCAAATCCGTTCTGTTATGCTCACAGACAATATTGTAACACTCTTAGAAACTTCAGAGTGTTTCCTATCCAATAGTACTAATTATGTGCATATCCTATTTTCTGGGCCTGAGTGGGAGGCATTTTACTTTGGGCACGCCAAAACCGTAACCTCGGGAGCTGCTCCCTAAGAAGTTAACCGCAAGGGGGATAGTTTCACCCACATTTCTAAGTGAAATACTTTGAGGGAAGGGTTGATAAGCCAGGCCAAATGGTTGAACAAAGGCAAGGGAGTGAGGAAAGAGCAAAATTAATAGGGTGGCAGTAGCTTCGAGGTTAGAAAGGCAGGCCGATATTCAAACACCCGAGCTGCCTGCGGGGAAATCTGCAGGGAGTGATCCATCAGCCAGAGGGTTAACAGCTACAATATCTCTGCATACTACCTACTGCTGTTGTGCCCTTGAGCAAGGCACTTTACCTCTAAGTGCCCATGAGCTGCTCCCAGTGTGTGTTGTGTGTCAGGTTGGTCATTGTGACAGGATATCTGTGCAAATGACCAATAAAGCAAGTAAAATGGTAAAATGAAGGCCAGACTAACTATGGTAGTTGTGCATGTAATGTACTCTACGTGACCAAAAGTATGTGGACACCTGCTCGTCGACACATCTCATTCCAAAATCATTGGCATTAATATGGAGTTGGTCCCCCCTTTACTGCTACAACAGCCTCCACTCCCCTTTGCTGCTACAACAGCCTCCACTCTTCTGGGAAGGCTTTCCCTTGATGTTGGAATATTGCTGCAGGGACTTGCATCCATTCAGCTATGATAGCATTAGTGAGGTCGAGCACTGATGTTGTGGCCATTAAGCCTGGCTCGCAGTTGGCGTTCCAAATCATCCCAAAGGTGTTCAATGGGGTTGAGGTCAGGGCTCTGTGCAGGCCAGTCAAGTTCTTCCACACCGATTTCGACAAACCATTTCTGTCTGGACCTCACTTTGTGCACGGGGGCATTGTCATGCTGAAACAGGAAAGGGCGTTCCTCAAACTGTTGCCACAAAGTTGGAAGCACAGTATCGTCAAGAATGTCATTGTATGCTGTAGCGTTAAGATTTCCCTTCACTGGAACTAAGGGACCTAGCCCGAACCATGAAAAACAGCCCCAGACCATTATTCCTCCTCCACCAAACTTTACAGTTGGCACTATGCATTGGGGCAGGTAGCCTTCTCCTGGTATCCACCAAACCCATATTCGTCCGTCAGACTGCCAGATGGTGAAACGTGATTCATCACTCCAGAGAACGCGTTTCCACTGCTCCAGAGTCCAATGGCTGCGAGCTTTACAGCACTCCAGCCGACGCTTTGTATTGCGCATTGTGATTTTAAGCTTGTTTGTAGCTGGTCGGTCATGGAAACATATTTCATGAAGCTCCCGTCGAACCGTTCTTGTGCTGATGTTGCTTCCAGAGGTAGTTTGGAACTCGGTAGTGAGTGATGCAACCAAGAACAGACAATTTTTATGCGCTCTGCGTTTCAGCACTCGGTTGTCCCATTCTGTGAGCTTGTGTGGCCTACCACTTTGCAGCTGAGCCGTTGCTGCTCCTATATGTTTCCACTTTACAATAACAGCACTTACAGTTGACCGGGGCAGCTCTAGAAATCTTACGAACTGACTTGTTGCATGACTTGTGCTCGATTTTGTGCTCGAACTGACTTGTGCTCGATTTTACACACCTGTCAGCAGTGGGTGTGGCTGAAATAGCCAAATCCATTAATTTGAAGGGGTGTCCACATACTTTTGTATTTATGGTGTATCTTGAGTATGTAGAACTAGTTTAATTTCTTGCTTTTCCTACCTCTCCTATCAAATTGTATATGAATATTGTGTACTGGACATCATACATTAGGTCTATCTCCATATGATTTACACTGAGGACCAAATGTCTCAGACAACGTTTTTAAATTGTCCAGCAGAGGATGCTATAGTCTAACTATAGATGTGAAGTGTGAAAGAGCCACTATTAATGCAAGTGACCTTTAGCACCTATAAAAAAGGTATAAAATCAGCATGTGTGTCTTTGCCAGGGCTTAAATAAAAGGCAGCAGGTGCATGAGAGAAACAATATTAACAAAGAGTTATTCTTAGCATGTATAGAAAGTTCTAACTGGTTCTGACCCCAATTGGTCGACTGGTCAATTGTTTGGTCGTTGGTCTACCAAGATTGTTTTAGTCGAGCACTATTTATTTCTGCCCATCTCAGTGAACTAATCCATTGCGGAGGCCTAGACTAAAAGCCAATTTATGCTTGATCCGAAAATATGGTCGGAGGCTCCATATAGAAGGTGTGACGCAATTTCGGAGCCTCCAGAGGCATGCAGACTAAATCTAGCTCCGTACCACATCGCCATGCACCTCCCAAATGTTTTAACAATTCGGAGGGCTTTGTATAGCTCTGCATTGGCATGATTGGTTGACGGTAGGTGGGGGCAGTACATCCTGTATAAACACAAAATCACTTCCTCAACAACAGCTGTATATATTCCCTCAATTACCTCGACTAACCGGTGCCCCCACATTGACTCTGTACCGGTACCCCCTGTATATAGTCTCGCTATTGTTGGTTTGCTGCTGCTCTTCAATTATTTGTTACTTTATTTCTTTTTTTTCATTTTTTTTCTTCTTAAAACTGCATTTCTTAAGGCTAGGCATTCCTCTAGCGGGACACCAGTCGACAACATCCGGTCCGATTTACAATAGTCTTTACAGCGAAAGCATACCATGCGATTGACTGAGGACAGCGCCCCACATCAACATATTTTTCAACCAGCACAGGCGTCACAAAATCACAAATAGCGATAAAATAAATCACTTACTTTTGAAAATCTTCCTCTGTTTGCAATCCCAAGGGTCCCAGCTACAACATGAATGGTCATTTTGTTAGATAAAATCCTTCTTTATATCCCAAAAACTCTATTTAGTTGGCGCCATCAATTTCAGTAATCCACTCGTTCAACATGCAGACAAAGGAATCCAAAAAGCTACCGCTAAACTTCGTCCAAACAAGTCAAACAACGTTTCTTTTAATCCTCAGGTACCCTAAAATGTAAATAAACTATAATATTTCATACGGAAAGTAGTACGTTCAATAGGAAAGTAAATTTAGTAAGCGCGCGCCGAAAGACTGATATTCTTCCGGTGGTCTGTTTACCAAAACTTCAAATTCTTGTTCATTTTTCAAGAAACAAGCCTGAAACCTTGAATAAAGACTGTTGACATCTAGTGGAAGCCATATGAATGGCAATCTGGGAGCCGGAATTACATAGGAGCAATAGGTTTCCATTGAAAGAGCCTGGGACCTCAAAAAAATGTAATAAAATCTTTGGCTTTTCTTCTGATTTTCGCCTGCCATATCAATTCTGTTATAGCCTCAGACATCATTTTAACAGTTTTAGAAGTGTTTTCTATTCAATGCTACCAATGATATGCATATTCTGGCTTCTTGGCCTGAGTAACAGGCAGTTTACTTTGGACACGTCAGTCAGGCGGAAAATCAGGAAACTAGACCCTAGCCCTAAGAAGTTTTAATGGCTTGTAAGTAAGCATTTCCCTGTAAGGTCAACACCTGTATTCGGCGCATGCAACAAATACAATTTTATTTGATTTGAAGTATAAATACCCTGACTTCTGCTGAGGCCATATCACCCTAATTGTTGTGTGGCCAATACAGATGTCAGATTCACCATGCGCCCAGATGCACAATGCACTTCTCTCTCCAGAATGCGCGCTCTCCCACCAATTGGTGCACATTCATTGTTTCATAACTTCATTGTGTGAATTGTTTGCGTTTGATTGTTAGTGCATATCAATTCCCCATTACATACTTCACCAGTAGTACATTTAGCATTAATTCTTATAATTTCTAATCTACAATGTTTGCTACTTTGGTTATTGTATTTTAATTTGTATTCTCATTGCCAGAGTGAACACATTGTTTGCGGAGTGCACAACCTATGCTATACTTGTGAAAAACAAGTTTGGGTTTATTCCATTTACGAGTTTTGTCAATTTAGTTATTGTCTTTTATTTGGAGCGCTCCTGTCAATGTTGATTAAGGGTACACACGCATAGAAGTAGGTCTATAGGCTACCTGGCCTGCGCGCAAATGTAGGCATATAAATGTGCCCATTTGGGGATCTGATTGGCTTAATTAACGCCCCACCACTAATGACCTGTGGACCTTCTCAAAGTAATATTTTCTTCACCTCAAACAGCAAGCAAACAAATTCTGTTTTTATACATCCATTGAGAATTACAATAGTCCCTCAATGTATTTGAAAAATCTCTGAAAGGGAAAAATGTCGTGCTCTGATCCAGTGGAAAAGTCATAAAATAGGCCTACCCAATTTCTTGTAATCAGTGCTGGACTTGGACTGAAATAGGTTCCGGTACTCATTTTTGGTGCTGGTACTGTTTATATTCATGTGCAGGAGCTCCACAATGCTTTTATTCTATAAGAGGGACAGGAGCTCAAGCATTGCTTCTTATCCCTTGTGCAAATAGCCTACAGCAATGTCTGTTCCGAGCTCACTAGCGAAGGAAACTCGGAGACAGGCCATGCGTAGCCAATGTGATTTATAGGATATTTATTTTTATCTGGATATTTTCTACCTGCAGGCTGCAATGTTTTTATTTGTTGGCTTTATGTTGGCTATTTTTACATAGTTGGCAATGGCAATAGAAGTTACTTTTTAGATTGTATCATTTTCATTTAGATTTGGATACAATTTTGATTAACCACATGACAATGATTTTGAGATATGAAAACAATATTTTAAATTTAATGAAAATGTTTCACAAAAATGTGCATTTGAAAACCATAACGGCACACAGATCGGTAGAAATGGTAAGATAAATTGTCATTCCACATGAGAAAGGAGAGTAATGGCAGAATCTGCGAAAGCCAGCAGGAGTGGGAGGAGAATAGTTGGGTCAGGTTCAAGTTTTTTTATCTGGTTATCTAGATCTCCGGCACCATCTTGAGTCATTTGTCTTATTCCATCAAACTGTAAGCTTAAAGCATAGGACAAGCTCAATATAGTTGATTTTATTAAAACACATAGGGTGTGTCTACTGTATATATGGAAAAATACACGTTTAAACATTTCGACCAATTGATTTGTTGAAAGAACAGACAAATTTCGATCGACCAAGATTTTTTTTTTGTCGGGGACAGCCCTAGTATTTAATTTAAAAAAAGTGACTTTTTTTTTTATGTAATCTTTATTTAACTAGGCAAGTCAGTTAAGAACAAAGTATTATTTACAATGACGGCCTACCAAAAGGCAAAAGGTCTCCTGCGGGGAATGGGGATTAAAAAATAATAATAATTACAATATAAATATAGGACTAAACACACATCACAACAAGAGAGACAACACAATACTACATAAAGAGAGACCCAAGACAACAAATAGAAAGGCATCAACACATGACAACACAGCATGGTAGCAATACAACATGGTAGCAGGACAAAACATGGTACAAACATTATTGGGCACAGACAACAGCACAAAGGGCAAGAATGTAGAGACAACAATACATCACACAAAGCAGCCACAACTGTCAGTAAGAGTGTCCATGATTGAGTCTTTGAATGAAGATTGAGATAAAACTGTCCAGTTTGAGTGTTTGTTGCAGCTCGTTCCAGTCGCTAGCTGCAGCGAACTGAAAAGAGGAGCGACCCAGGGATGTGTGTGCTTTGGATACCTTTAACAGAATGTGACTGGCAGAACGGGTGTTGTATGTGGCGGATGAGGGCTGCAGTAGATATCTCAGATAGGGGGGAGTGAGGCCTAAGAGGGTTTTATAAATTAGCATCAACCAGTGGGTCTTGCGACGGGTATACAGAGATGACTAGTTTACAAAGGAGTATAGAGTGCAGTGATGTGTCCTATAAGGAGCATTGGTGGCAAATCTGATGGCCTAATGGTACAGAACATCTAGCCGCTCGAGAGCACCCGTACCTGCCGATCTATAAATTACACCTCCGTAATCTAGTATGGGTAGGATGGTCATCTGAATCAGGGTTAGTTTGGCAGCTGGGGTGAAAGAGGAGCGATTACGATAGAGGAAACTAAGTCTAGATTTAACTTTAGCCTGCAGCTTTGATATGTGCTGAGAGAAGGACAGTGTATCGTCTAACCATACTCCCAAGTACTTGTAAGAGGTGACTTCATCAAGCTCGAAACTCTCAGAGGTAGTAATAACACCTGTGGGAATAGGGGCATTCTTCTTACCAAACCACATGACCTTTGTTTTGGAGGTGTTCAGAACAAGGTTAAGGGTATAGAAAGCTTGTTGGACACTAAGAAAGCTTTGTTGTAGAGCATTTAACACAACATCTGGGGAGGGCCAGCTGAGTATAAGACTGTATCATCTGCATATACATGGATGAGAGACCTTCCTACTGCCTGAGCTATGTTGATGTAAATTGAGAAGAGCGTGGGGCCTAGGATCGAGCCTTGGTGACAGGCAGTGGCTGAAACAGCAGATTTTCTGACTTTATACACGGCACTGTTTGAGAGAGGTAATTAGCAAACCAGGCCAAAGACCCCTCAGAGACACCAATACTCCTTAGCCATCCCACAAGAATGGAATAGTCTACCGTACCAAAAGCTTTGGCCAAGTAAATAAAAATAGCAGCACAATATTGCTTAGAATCAAGGGCAATGGTGACATCATTGAGGACCTTTAAAGTTGCAGTGACACATCCATAACCTGAGCGGAAACCAGATTTCATACCCAAGAGAATACTATAGACATCAAGTTTTTCCAACACTTTTGATAAACAGGGCAAAGTAGAAATAGGCCTATTGTCACGACTTCCGCCGAAGTTGGCTCCTCTCCTTGTTCGGGCGGCGTTCGGCGTTCGGCGGTCGGCGTCACCGGTCTTCTAGCCATCATTGATCCACATTTCATTTTCCATTTGTTTTGTCTGTGTTTTCCACACCTGATTTCAATTCCCTCAATTACATGTTTTGTATTTAACCCTCTGTTCCCCCCCATGTCTTTGTGAGGGATTTTTCTTGGTAGTGCTTGTGCACATTATTTACTGGTGTGTTATGGGTTATTTTGTGCCCATGTACTCTCGTGTTGTTTGTATCGTTGGGTTGTTTATTAAACAACTAAGTTTATTACCCAGTTTTGCTCTACTGCGCCTGACTTCTCTGAAACCAGTTACGCAACCCCTACAGAATCCCACACCCAACTATGGAGTCAGCAGAAGCAGGTGCCTCAGGAGTAGGAGTGGAGGAGCGCATCCAGGAGCATGCGGCGATGCTTCAACATCTCGGCGCCGCCATGGACCGCATTGTTCAGACCATGGACAGTTGGGAGAGACAGAGAGTTCGTCCAGCGCCTCTACCAGTACAACCAGGGTCTCCACCTAGCGCCTCTCTTTCACCTGGCCCCAGTGGGATTCGTCTCGCCCTTCCCCGGGAGTACAACGGGATGGCTGCACGCTGCCAGGGGCAGTTTTCAGGGCATGTCTCTGAATCCCTGTGTCAGGGGTACATTCGGCTCTCCACTTCACCCGCCTCCTCGAGTTTCTTTTTTGTGAAGAAGGAGGGAGGTCTGTGCCCGTGTATTGACTATCGAGGTCTAAACCAGATCACGGGTGAGGTATAGTTACCCGCTACCGCTCATCGCCACAGCGATTGAGTCAATGCACGGGGCGTGCTTCTTCACCAAACTACATCTCAGGAGCGCTTACAATCTGGTGCATATCCGGTAGGGAGACGAGTGGAAGACGGTGTTCAGTATGACCTCAGGACATTTTGAGTACCTCATCATGCCGTACGGGTTGATGAATGCTCCATCAGTCTTCCAAGCCTTTGTAGACAATATTTTCAGGGACCTGCACGGGCAGGGTGTAGTGGTGTATATTGATGACATTCTGATATACTCCGCTACACGCACTGAGCATGTGTCCCTGGTGCGCAGGGTGCTTGGTCGATTGTTGGAGCATGGCCTGTACGTCAAGGCTGAGAAATGCCTGTTCTTCCAGCAGTCCGTCTCTTTCATAGGGTATCGCATTTCCATCTCTGGGGTGGAGATGGAGAGTGACCACATTTCAGCTGTGTGTAATTGGCCGACTCCCACCACGGTAAAGGAGATGCAGCGGTTTCTAGGGTTTGCCAACTTCGACAGGAGGTTTATTGGTCAGGTAGCGGCTCCCATTACCTCACTGCTGAAAGGGTCGGCTGAGGCGGACAGGGCTTTTGGTCACCTGAGGGCTCTGTTTACCTCGGCTCCCATGCTGGCCCATCCGGATCCCTCTTTGGCGTTCATAGTGGAGGTGGACGCGTCCGAGGCGTGATAAGAGCCGTGCTCTCTCAGCGCTCGGGTACGCCACCGAAGCTCCGCCCCTGTGCTTTCTTCTCGAAGAAGCTCAGCCCGGCGGAGCGAAACTATGACGTGGGAGACCGGGAGCTGTTAGCTGTTGTCAAGGCTCTGAAGGCGTGGAGACATTGGCTTGAGGGGGCTAAACACCCTCTGTTCCCCCCCATTTCTTTGTGTTGGATTGTTCTTTGTAGTGCTTATGCACATTATTTACTGGTGCGTTACGGGTTATTTTGTGCCCATGTACTCTCATGTTGTTTGAACCGTTGGTGTCAGGCTATGGGTAACTGGTGAATAGCAGTCAGGCACAGGAGAGCAGAGATGCGTGGACAAGGTAATTTTAATAGCGAAGCACCAGTACAAAACAATAAACTAAGGTGCAGGAAAATACCGGTCACATGAATAAACGGGAGTTAATACAAAACCCGGCAACAAAAGAACCAGCCGTCAGTAACATGCCTGAACAATAAACAAACACGCACACAAACATGGGGGAAACAGAGGGTTAAATAATGAACATGTAATTGGGGAATTGAAACCAGGTGTGAAAAAAACTAAGACAAAACAAATGGAACAATGAAAAGTGGATCGGCGAGGGCTAGAAAGCCGGTGACGTCGACCGCCGAAAGCCGCCTGAACAAGGAGAGGGACCGACCTCAATGGAAGTCGTGACAGTTGGGTTGTTTATTAAACGACTAAGTTTATTACCCAGTTTTGCTCTCCTGCGCCTGACTTCTCTGCAACCAGTTACGCAACCCCTACACCTATAACATTTAGGATCAGCTTTATCTCCCCCTTTAAATAAAGGACGAACTGTGGCTGCCTTCCAAGCAATGGGAACATCCCCATAAAGGGGAGATAGGCTTGGTAATGATAGGGGCAGCAACCTTAAAGAAGAAAGGGTCTAAACCATCTGACCCAGATGTTTTTGGGGGGTCAAGTTTAAGGAGCTCCTTTAGCACCTCAGACTCAGTGCCTGCCTGCAGGGAGAAACTTTGTAGCGGGGCAGGGGAAGAAGAGGGAGAACTCGGCAAGATCACGTTCGACCCAGGGGGTGAACCTGTTTTTAATTCTTATTTTCTTTATGGGGGCGTGTTTGTTAACAATACCAAAATATAAAAAAAGAAGGTCCAAGCGTCTTCGACAGAGGGGATCACGCTGATTCTATACCATTTTACAGAGGCCGTGATCACTATGGTCATTAC
Source organism: Hucho hucho (assembly GCA_003317085.1). NCBI lineage: Eukaryota > Metazoa > Chordata > Actinopteri > Salmoniformes > Salmonidae > Hucho > Hucho hucho. The sequence continues at coordinate 1,095,884 of QNTS01000062.1, read as the reverse complement.
AGAAAACACCAGTCTGATACCTATCAGGATTATTTGTGAGGATAACATCGAGGAGAGTAGCCTTTTCTGGGTGTTTGGAGTCATACCTTGTGGGATTGGTAATAATTTGAAAGATTTAGGGAGTCCCATTGCTTTAGGACTTGGTCAGGTGGTTTAAGCATGTCCCAGTTTAGGTCACCTAGCAGGACAAATTCAAACCTAGTGCAAGGGGCCAGGAGAGAGCTTAGGGCAGGTTGGGTACAGGCCGGTGCTGATGGAGGACGATGGCACCCAGCAACAGTAAACAAAAAGAGCTATTTGAAAGTTTAATGCTTAAAACCAGCAAATGAAATTGTTTGGGTAGAGAATTGGTGGAGACAACCGAGCACTGAAGGTGATCCTTGGTAAAGATTGCCACTCCCCCACCTTTGGAAGATCTGTCTTGCCGAAAAAGGTTATAACTAGAAAGGTTAACATCAGTATTCAAAACACTCTTCCTTAACCACATCTCAGTATTATTATTTTTTATTTAACCAGGAAAAGCCTTTTGAGACCCAGAGTCTCTTTTTCAAGGGAGACTTGGCCAAGAAGGCAGCAACAATCAATACTTTACATAATTAAAACATTCAACAATACAATACAACATGATCCAGCCTAAAAAAAGCATTTACACTCCTCTGTAACAGTCTCCCATTAATATTTTAAATGAATTCAGTGGCACTAATCATATCTAGATGAAGCATGGATTGTAGACTATTCCATGCGTCTGGGGCACAAGAAGAGAAGGCAGTCTTGCCTAATACTGTGAATGTCCTGAGGCCTTTAAGTAGCAACTACCTAGCAACTACCTGGTGGTGAAGGAGACAAGACTACAGAGGTAAAGAGGAAGTTTACCCAAAAGGGCTTTGTAGATGAACACATACAAATGTATATCTTTATATAAAGTGAGGTCACACCTATCATTTGGTACAATGTGCAATTGTGGGTGAGTGACTTGGCATTTGTGATAAAGCGCAATGATGCATGATAAACAGAGTCCAGACTCTGGGAAACGGAGGAGGTTGCATGCATATACAACAAGTCACCATAATCAATTACAGAGAGAAAAGTGGCCTGAACAAGCTTCTTTCTAGCCATAAGCGGGATGCAAGTCTTATTAGGAAAATAGAAACCCAATTTCAATTTAAGCTTTGTAACAAGATTATCCACATGAACTTAAATGGACAACTTGTCATCCAACCAAATACCTAGGTATTTGTAGGATGACACTTTTTCAATGGATAAGCCACCAGATGTGTCAATGCTAACGTTCTCTGGCAGAGTTCTAGCTCTGGTAAAGGTCATGCATTTAGTTTTTTGTACATTCAAGACCAGTTTGGACCATAAAGGGAGGCCGGCAGTGACTGAAAAGCAGTCTGGAGCTCTTCAACAGTCTGAACCAGAGAAGGAGCACATGAATATATGACTGTATCATCTGCATATAGATGGAACTTTGCTGGTTGCATCCCATTTCCCAAATCATTAATACAAATTGAGAACAACACAGGAGCTAAAATGGAACCCTAGGGCACACCTCTATTAATCTCAAGAAAGCTAGACTTGTGAATGTCAGTATATACACATTGTGTTCTGTCAGAAAGGTAGTTCCTAAACCAATTTACTGCCCCTTCACTGAGACCAATGTTTCTGAGTCTAGCTAGCAACAATTCATGGTCAACTATTCAGTTGGTCTTTGATAAATCCACAAACAGAGCAGCACAATGTTGCTTTCTATCAAGTGCATTAATGATGTAATTTGCCACTGCCATAGCTGCAGTTGTGGTGCTGTGCCCCGATCTAAAGCCAGATTGAACCCTGCTCAGTATGTTATTTTCAATTAAAACGTTTTCACTAGGGATTCATAGACTTTGGCCAGGATAGGGAGTTTAGAGATAGGACGATAGTTATTAGCATCTGAGGGATCTCCACCCTTTAGCAGTGGGAGGACATAAGCTGATTTCCAAATGATGGGTATGGAATTGGTCAAGAGACTCAAGTTGAAATTGTGAGCCACAGGTTCAGCATTAATACCATTTGCTATCTTTAAGAGGTAGGGATCCAGGTTGTCTGGACCTGCAGACTTTTTAGTGTCTATAGCCTTTAGTGCTTTATAGACCTCAGCATAAGAAACAGGCTCAAAGTTAAAATGGTTCACATGAGGGCCTATATCATAGTTGACTGTAAAAGAGCTTACATTAGAGGCCTGGGCCCCACCAGTATCAAAAACTGAACCAGCAGATAAAAACACCTACAATATCGGCTTTATCCTTCACTTCATTAGAATCCATCATTTAATGGTCAGTATGGCCAAGGGATACCTTAGAACCTGACACAAATTTGATTAGCTTCCAGAACTTGGTAGAGTTGTTTAGGTTCTCTGTGACTGCATTTAAATAGTAATCTGATTTGGACTTCCTGATCAATCCTGTGCATTTGTTTCTTAGCGCTGTGAAGGAGGCCCAGTCAACAGGGGCATTTGTATGATTCAAAACACAGGGGCATGTGCATCACAAATCGACACAAATTTCATATAAAAAATGTCCCAGGCAGTGTCAACATCGGGAATCAGACTTACTCTATCAATATTGCAACACAGTCTCGCATTCAATTCGTGCATATATGTACAAAATTAATTTCAGCATATTTCCTGCGTTTTTGTGCGTGTTTGTGTGGCTGAATTCGTGTGAAAATACATATTTAACCAGTGTTTTTGTGCGTTTTTGTGTGGCTGAATTCGTTAGACGCGATAGCCTGTATTTCATTTTTTTGTTCTTCTTTATGGCTAATTCAACGTTATGAATATACATAAATGTTGTCTTTGTTTAACCATGTTTTAAAATGTGTCGTTGTATGCCTATATGTACTGTTTTAGACTTGCTGAACAGAATTGTTGAGAAAAGACACACATTTACGTGCGACTTAATTTGTGGGAAAAAAGGGTTTTATTAATGCCAGTGCTGTTTTCTATGCTTGATTTCGCTTAATACTTTGGGATACTGGTGCACATGTAATCAGAAAGGCCTTTTTTGTCGTGTAGGCAACAGTACACGATTTTCTTTATAACCCATTTCATATTTCGTGGAGCCTAAATTACACCATTTTCTTCATAATGCATTTATTACATGTTAAACAGGTTAATGTAAAATAATGAATTACGGGCATGTCAATCATGTTAAATACTTAGGATACTGTAACGCATTCAACCAGTTAGCAAGTCAGAAATGTCAGTTTCCTAGTGTCCAGCCTCATTACCCATTCACGACCACCGCGGAGTGAGTGTCAGTATCCTACTATGTGTCCGTTCAGTCAACTAGTATAATTATTGTTTGTGAAGTTAGTATAGTGATTATTATTACGGTTCTGGTCGTTGGTCGTCTGAGATACAGGCTATACAACAAACAATATAACTATAGAATTAAGAAACTAAAGTAAAGAAAGTAAAGAAATACATGCAAAAAATAAAATATAACATGAACAAGTGTTTGGTTGCTTTAAGACTAATAAGTAATGTCTACACAAGAATATTGGAGCGGTTCCAATGTTTAGCCGACATCCAATGGCAAATACTGTTTTCTATGTATGATTTCACTTAATATTTGTGGGTGTTGTTGCGCTCATTGCAGTCAGAAAAAATATGTTGGCTGATCAAAACCCTTGCGGCTAATGTTGTTTTCTCTCCCCAAGTCGTACGAGAATATAACGGAAAACTGACCCAAGATCAGTACAGTACATAGGCAACTTCAACCCAATGTAATGCGGAGTGCGTTCCAGCTCGTCAACACAGTTCGGATGCAGGGGAGGTTACTTTCTGCGTTGTTCGGTTTATATAAGAATATCAAATTAAATTAATATAATAAACGCTTTTCCAGGCAGTTTGAATGTATATTCTTATTCTGTGCAAAATCTGTTTATGTTGACCTACACCACAAATGCGCATCATGACTTCAACAAAGAAGGCAGCATGGAACGTACCCGATCCTCCCATGCGATCGTTCTCTTTCCCGGTAAGTGAAGTATGCAATTAAACAATGTGGTTGTAATCGCTAGTATGTAATGTTATGGAGATTGATTTATAGTTTTTTACGACATTTCTCAAACCACTATGCATTTTCACTGATCTGTCAAGGTTTTTCAATAAACATTTTAGCTATAGGCCTACTCAACAGTTTCAGCTAGCATTAGCTAACTAGCGGCCTAGGCTACAGTCTATGGAGTTTCATGGTGGGCGCAGGGTTTTGTTCTGGGCAACATCTACACACCTGATTAAACTAGTTTGAGTGGTTAATTACTTTAATCCACGTGTCAAACTCCTACCATGGGAGGTCCGAGTGTCTGCAGGTTTTTGCTCTACCCTTGATTGATAAATGAAGGTCACAAATGACTAAGGAACTCCCATCACCTGGTTAGGTTGTCCAGGTGATGATTGAAATGAAAAACAAAACACCTGTAGACACTCTTGTGGAGAAAACAATTCCCAACAATGGATGAATTGGGACAACAAGACAGCAATGCTCCCATCCACATTGAATGTGGATCTATCCAATGGTCATCTTGTTATCCATCATTCACATTCTTTACATTTTTGTACACTACCTGTAGGTTTTGTGGTGTAATCCACTTACAAATTAAGTACATCTTAATGCTTAGTTAAAGTTTTTTATTAAAATAAGTATCGTACATATACAGCGGTGAAATAGCATTCTAAACTTGTTGTGTTCTGTTTACTTTGCAGCTCCAAATAAAGACCCTTCACACCTACCACCCTTCATTCAGACCATTCAGACCTACGGCTGACACCTTTAGTCTCTCTCTCTTTCTTTCTCTCCATCCTCTTGATACAAATATCTTGATCTATCCTCTGGCCTCATTTTAAGTAAGTGGAAACCTTTTCTCTTTTAATTCAGCTTTCTTCCCTTTTCTTGTCTTTTCAAAAACCAAACCAGGTTGTAGTTTAAAAATGCAAACCACCTGGAGGAGATTATTAAAAAATTGTAGCTTAAAATAAGTAACCAAATCCCACTGGCCCAGGTAGTGTTTCATCTGTCAACTAACGACACTCATTGCACTATGCACCTGAGGCTATGGCAGGTAGCCTATATCTAGGTTACATTAGTAGTCAACAGTTAGTATGACACATTACGCTACAGTGTGGCATGTTAAAGCCTCAGGCTTTAACATGCCACACTGTAGCGTAATGTGTCATACATTTTTCTAACACTTTCGCATCCACCTTTCATGCAGAATGGCTCCTGGCTCCACCCGTAAGCTGTGTCCTAGTTGTAAAACATCAATAGGAGTAGCATCAAAGAAGTGCAAGTTCTGTGGCGCAAACATACAGCTAAAGGTCAAGTTAGAGGCACAAAAAATGAAGGCAACAGATGAATGGGCAAATAAGACAATGAAACATGGAAGATTTGCAACCTTGGTTAATGCAGAAAACAAGCTGGTAAGAATGATTATGTTTTCCTCTAAAATGATTTCTGCATTTCTAGCTTAAGGAAATGATAGGCCCTATGCACTTATTTGTTGTTGTCTCATTGTGTCATTTAAGACTGTAAATCTAAATGTCATTATTTGACTGATATTCTTTTGGTTTATGGAAGTTATTTTGTCATTAATGATTCCAGGTATATAGGTTCCACAAGGTTGGAGTGTACCCCCTGCTACTCCTCAGCAAGAGGAAGAAGGATAACATTTTGTCGTCAACTGCACTGTGTCCTCACAGTGGTATGATGAATCAGACCTCAATGGCAGCAATCCAAAGGTTGTATGAGGCAATTGTGAAAGGTATTTGGACAGAAATATGTATGTTTGTCTACCTTAAGACCCTATCCCTCAACTACCACATCCGTCAGACTGTAAAAAACAAATGATTCCACAGGCAAATTCTCCAAATTCAGCCCCTCCCTCTCCTGTCCTGCCGGCCAAAACTCTCCTCCATGCTTTCATCTTCTCCCGAATAGACTATTTCAACTCACTACTCCCCGGCACTAACACAGAGTCCCTCGATAAGATCCAAATGGTTCAAAACTCAGCAGCCCATCTTCCAACCCACAGTAAATCCTGGCAGCATATCGCCCCCATCCTCTGTGAACTCTACTGGCTCCCTTTCTCCCACCGCATTAATTACAAGATCCTCCTGACCTAAAAAGCTCTCCCCCACCTTGCTACCCCTTACCTCTCTGACCTTCTTCTCTCCTACCAGCCCTCATGCTCTCTCCGCTTAATCACAGTTGGCCACCTTGTCATCCCCAGGTCCAAGCTCCAGAGATTAAATGACAGGGTTGCTCCTAGGCTCTGGAACTCCCTCCCTCCAGCCACCCGTGACTTTGAGTCCATCATCTTTCAGTCCCGCCTAAAAACCCACCTCTTCACCATGGCCTACCCTTACCTCCCCCTACACCATTCCCACACACATCTTTTGTTTCACACATTCGCACACACTCACACATACGCACAACACCTGCTCGCTCACTCACCTGCTGTCTCACTCACATACTCACACATCACACCCTTTCATTGAGCCCTTCTTACCTCTATCTATCCCCGTTTATACCTGGTTCTAACATGCATTATATGTCCTGATCTTGTCCACAGTATGATTGCGTCCACATTTTCAGACAGGTGTAGACGATTAAAAGAAGCATTGTGATCAGATCTTCCTGACCACGTCTGGAGGTGACAGTGAAACCATTTAAATCTATCCACTAAAATCATTGACAGGTGGCACCATTGACTTATGGAATATATATGTGTCTTATAATATGTGTTTTATAATAAATAAGTATTATTTTGAAAGAATATCTGTCAAAGAATTAGCATACAAGGCGGGACCAGTAAATCGGTTCACAATGCGGACAAGGTGAACGGATAAGACCAGGTGTAGACGCATTTCTAACAATGTGGGCACAATCAGAATGTGGACAAGATCAGGACAAAGGACGCATGTTTGCGCCGAATAATTTTGTTTAATGTTTTTCTTCCTTTTGTTTAGTCTGCTGTTGTTTAGTTAGATTATTGATTGTTTGTTAGTTTCTACAATTGTAAAGCTGTATGTTTCATGTATAATTATTGTTATTATTAAAGTAGAGGAGTTAGTTCAGGCAAGCAACATTTCAACACATTCGTTTGACATATCCTGTGTAGAAGTTTATTTATGAACTGGGTGGTTCCAGCCCTGAATGCTGATTGTCTGAAAGCCATGGTATATCAGACCGTGTGGTAAAACATGTATTTTTACTGCTCTAATTACGTTGGTAAACAGTTTATAATAGCAATAAGATACCTCAGGGGTTTGTGGTATAT
>QNTS01000062.1:1055422-1087654 GCA_003317085.1 Hucho hucho | reverse complement strand
CCCCCACCGCCCAGGAGACCAGCTACACTCTTCTCAACCAGGTTGAACCCCCGATAACCCCCATCGCCCAGGAGACCAGCTACACCCAAACCAAACCAAAGAAGACAGGGAGAAAGACCTGTCACCCTCAAAAAACCCTCCAACCCCCTGAGCATGACACAGTCAACCCCATCCAACCCCGTCCAACCCCATCCAACCCCGACCAAGGAAGAGGAAATATGACTACATGCTAAAAGGTAAATCAGTATTTAACTTATATTGGTTATTCATAAATGTCAATGATGTCAATAACTTCAATTATGGTTTTAATAAATTAATTAAAGAATTCCAGTGATTGATGGTCCCCTACTTTTCAGGAGGCAGGCATACTGTACACTCTTAGAAAAAAGGGTTCCAAAAGGGTTCTTCAGCTGTCCCCAAAGGAGAACCCTTTTTGGTTCTAGGTAGAACCCGTTTTGGTTCCAGGTAGAACTCTATTGGGTTCCATGTAGAACTCTTTGTCTTAAGGGTTCTACATGGAAGCAAAAGGGTTCTACACAGAACCAAAAAGGGTTCTCCTATTGTGACAGCCAAAGAACCACTTCTAAGAGTGTGGTCTAAGGCTAGGCATAGATGTAAACTGAATAATGCAAATGACTGGCCCGCTAACTTTATTCATGTTCTGGTGGGTGTTGATTAAATAAATACATGGATTTGTTGTTTCAGAGTGTCCAGTGCATCCGGGGCAAACGGTTTTCCCTATTCTCAAGATTCTTGCCAATAGAACTTCAAAGGAGGTAAATCTGCAGAACATTGAAATTCCTGTGACTGTATTTACAGGCTAATCCTAGTGCAACACCAATTGTAGTTAACTTGCAGTGCAAAGACCTTGTAGTTAAAGTGGCAATACATAACTTTTTTGGTGTCCCAGCCAAATTCACAGAGATGTTAGTTACAGATCATCATTCTACTTGAAAGCAAGTCTAAGAAGCAGTAGATCTGTTCTACAGTGTGCGTTATTTCTATGCTTCCCGTTCTTAAGTTTTGTTATTGAGTCTTTTACTTTGGTTTTGTACAACAGCTGCAAACAGCTGATATTAGTTACCATGACATTGCGGAGCGATTTCTGCATAGTGCAGCTTTAAAATAAAACAGACATTTCTATTTGTTGCATAATAAAGGGTCAGGAGCAGAAAGTGAGGTGGAAGCCATGCTCTGGATGGTATGTTTACTTCAACTAATCTCCTAGAATGAATTGAGGACATACTGTACACTCAACACCATATGTATTTGGACAGTGAAGCATAAATGTACAATTTTACTCTAAACTCCAGCATTTTGGATTTGAGATCAAATGTTTCATATGAGGCGATAGTACAGGTCACCTTTTTACAATTTAGAAATGAAATCACTTTATGTATATAGTCCCCCCAATTTGAAGAAGCCATAAGTATTTGTGCAAATTCACTTAAAGTGTATTAAAGTTATAGTACATGAAACCTTTTATTTAAAATACTAAATTCTGGAGTACGGATCCAAATTTCACATTTTAGCTTCACTCTCCAAATACAATGGTTTTGGCTGTACCTTGGTATTGGACATTACTGTGCCTTGCAAAAGTAGTCATACCCTCTTGGAAATGCCTTTGACAGTGATTACAGCTGTGTCTTCTTGGGTAAGTCTTTTAGAGCTTAACACACCAGGATTGTCCAAAATGAGCCCATTATTCTTTTTATAATTCTTCAAGCTCTGTCAATATATTGGGGATCATGTCTAGACAACAATTTTTAAGTCCAAACTTGAACTTGGCAACTCAGGAACATTCACTGTCTTCTTGGTAAGCAACTCCAGTGTATATTTGTCATTGTGTTGTAGGTAAATGTCCTGCTGAAAGGCGAATTCCTCTCCCAGTGTCTGGTGGAAAGCAGGCTTTGCATTTAGGTCAAAAAGTATATTCCTTTGTAGTTTTTTTCAGTATTAACTGAGCCTTGTTACATAAGCTCCCTGGTCTTTGTTGTTGAATCTGTGCTTTAAATTCAATACCTGACTGAGGGACCTTACAGATGTTTTATGTATGGGGTACAGAAGTATGGGTAGTTATTCAGAAAAATGTCAACCCTTATTGAGTTCATATAACATATTTTGTGATTTGTTAAGCCAAATGTAACTCGTGAACTAATTTAGGCCTGCCTTTATAAAAAAAGATTTCTTCCACTTTGACATTAGAGTACACCATTTTGAGTTGCTTGTTGACAAAAAAATCTAAATTAAATCAATTTCAATCCAACGTTGTAACACAATAAAATGTGAAGAAATCCAAGGGGTATGAATACTTTTGCAAGGTACTTTATGTAGTTTAAATATTATATTTGAGAGGAGAAGAAGGCGCTTGACCAACGTGAGATTAGGTGCAACCAAAAATCATAAAACCCTTTGAAAGGAATAGGTGCATCCCTTGCTCACGATTACATATTGAATGATTTATTTTCTACTTCTGCTTAAAAACATGACATTCCTTTTTATGTTTTCTTTCTTGTGTTAGTGGCAAGAAATGGGACGATGACTGGATAAAGGCCGAGGACCGGGTTTAACCTACTTATGCACAAATGTATTCCTCACTCTCCCTTCACATGTATCACTTTCAATCATAAATGGTTGGCCAAATTCGCCATGATTTACCATTGAAAGATTCATGGAGCATCAGCATGCCAACCATTTGATCTTAATCAGTTTCATGAGAATATGCATTTAGATATTCTTCATATCTACAAAAGTATTGCAACAGTGACACATGTTTTGTTGTTTTGGATCTGTACTCCAGCACTTTGTATTTGAAATGATACAATGACTATGAGCTTAAAGTGCAGACTTTAATTTGATGTTTTTTTCATCCATATCTGGTGAACCGTTTAGAAATTACAGCACGTTTTGTACATAGCCCCCCCCCATTTTAGGGGACCAAAAGTATTGTGATGAATTCACTTATGTGTATTAAAGTAGTCAGAAGTAGAGTATTTTTGTCTTTTATGTTTGCATTGATTCATTTTACTATGTTATTAAATATATACGTTTAATTTCACTCTCTGTCCAATTTTTACCTTTAGCCTATTTCTATAACACAATGCACATAGCTGATTATCTTATGGAGTAGATACAATTATATTTACTAAAGAGACAGTTCATTTGCAAGTTTAATAGTATATGGGCTCCAGATCAAACGTGTTGGTCTTTCAGTCAAAGCGCCCCATACAGAAGCCATCAGTTGATATAATAAAGTATAAAAAAACAGGCTATATGAATCAGACAGTAGTAGGTCAGTTGGTTGAAAGCCACAGATTCATATCGTGATTTGAAATGGCAATGTTTACAGTAGGCAAAAATCATCTTGTGGTCTTCGTTTTTGTTGTTAGTGACGCTCTCCAGTCTCCACTGCCGTGGTTCTGAACTCGCCATGGCATACCTTGCATTTCTGCCGCACTAGCTAACAGTAGCTGTCTCTGGTCCTGAAATAAAACGCCGGCGCACTCGCCGGCGCACTGTTAGAAAAGGCGCACAGGTTAACATACACAGTTCTTCATTTTACCTGGGCCTTCCAATATAGTAAAGCTACAACATTCTGTTTGGAACAAATTAATGCAAATCTGAGACTTAGAGGTCACTTGTTTCCTTCTGTCTTTCTACTGGAAGAATGTTAGTTCAATGGATAAAAGCACTGGCCTAGGCACATAGTACAATGTTGATACATTAGTTATGAGCAGTGGATTGGGCTGATCAACTTTAGTACTTAGTGAATGTCTTATGAACATTGAGAATGTTGCATTTTGGAAAGCATTTTGGCCGACTGACCTTGAACTTCGCAATTCATATCCAAGTTTATTATAGGCCCATAGGCTAGGCGTAGCTAGGCTATATAATATACTACATAGGCCTACGTGTATATCAACATAGCTTACATATATATGGATTATATATACAGTATATATAATGCTATTACATATATTACTTTACCTGCATTTTTTCTGTTGGATATAGGCCTACCCCTGAGTCATATTGACATGCAGCATGTTTAGTGCATAGAGGCAGACCGTCTATCTGCTTGGTCTCTAGACTAGTTGTCCGCTGAAAATATTTAATGAAGGTGAAAGCCAAATCATTCCACACCTGCTTTTTTTTTAATAGGCAGTGAGAATTAATTTTCATCATTGTTGCTTATCAGGAATATGATGTGCTGAGGACCATGGCAATAGAGGTGCGGTTATAAGGCCATGTGGGTAATGGGTATAGGGGTTGAAAGGCCACATATAGACTGTTGAATGTCTATTTTTAACTTCTAGACGCATCAATATCGATGTAACAACGATAATATATAAGCATTTCTATACATACACTTGTTTTCTGCCATGAACCTTTATACACCCCTAGGAAACATTTTTAAGATGTCAACTCTAGTCCCCAAAAATATGTTTTTGTTGTTTTTTGTAGCTCAGTCTTATGGCTTGGCACGTATAATCCTATGCATGAATTAGACATAATTATGCAATCCCATACCCCTGGTGGCCATGGGGTGCTCAGTAGCGCCACCAACAGTTAACTTTTTCCCAAACTTTGATGATTTTTTTATCAAGAATAGATTAACATATCCGAATGTTATTTGACATGAAGGTTTAGTAAGGAGAACTTATTAAATCAAAAGAATCACACATCAAGCTTCAATAGTTATGACGAAAAACACATTTCAAAAAGTGCACTACTTCAGACATTGAATTGGCATGTGCTGATGCAGTACAGCGTTATGTATGTCCTAATGAATGTACATGTCATTCTACACATCAATTAGAATGATATTGGCGAAGATATTGATAAAGAACAAACCGGTTATGGTTAGGAAAAAACGGAATAGTTTATGAATAGTTTAAAAATGTAATCAGAAAATTCAGAAACAGTCTATTACGTCACGGCATTGCGACGCACATAACCAAAACAAACGCTGTGACAACACAGATCTATATACGTGCATGTTCACAATTCTCCCACTATGTCAGACCTGCCTGCATAAGTAAAAAGTTTTTCATCTAATTTAAAAAATAATACTGTGTTGCTAATAGTAACGTTAAGAGTATGTCACTTGCAACTGGCCTGTTCAGGATGGGACACCCCCCATTTCAATAGGAACATTTCCAAGTTTGCGGCTTAACACACAAGGGCTATGCATTATTCTTCCCAAAAGACGTCATGGGTCATAATTTGGTCAGCATAATAAAATACAATAATCACTTCAATCATTCTGTGTCCATACTTTTGATGATTAATTGAGAGTGCCTGAAGATTCTAGGCAACATTTCTTTTCAACTAACCTGTTTCATCTGCAGCTCGAAAACTACTTGAGAGTAAAGAAGTAACTGGTCAAAGTACTCAGTACTAGTTAAGCATTTGTACATATCATACATACATAAGGAATTGTTGACTTAAAAGCTGTAGCTCCATCAGGATGCAAATGATTACTTGAAGACAAGGATAACCTTTTTTAGTTTTTTATTAACTAAACTAATAAGCACACACAAGCACAGCACATTACAGTTTAACAATGTTTAAATCGGAAATCACCAGGTGAAACAATAAATCGTTCTCCCTGCCAATCTCCCTTCTGTAAAAAGTAGAGGGGTAGGGCTGGAGAAATGTAACCATAGTTTAAACCATGTTTCGAAGCTATAGTCCAATGGTGTCAATCTCATTCCACGGAGAGCCTAGTGTCTGCTGGTTTTTGTTTTTTCCTTTCAATTAAGACCTAGACAACCAGGTGAGGGGAGTTCCTTATTAATTAGTGACCTTAATTCGTCAATCATGGGAGGAGCGAAAACCCGCAGACACTCGACTCACCCGTGGAATGAGTTTGACACACGCTAGTGTTTGTTTACAAACATTGGAGTAGAAAAAAACTTATATTTTCGGATCTGATGGGGTACAGCAGTTGAACTATGTTCATGAGGCATTTATAAATTATATTCTTCAAGAATCCAAAAGTGGATGAAGCAACTGCAGATTGGCCATTTAAAAGGGTGCATCGGACCTGGACATGTAACCGGGCAAAAGCAGTAACAGATGAGCGCCCTTACTCAAATGATCACATTGTCAACAAGGAAGAAACAAACGTTTATTTTCCATAAAATGTTCAAACTATTTTTCCTTAGGAAGCCAGATAAAGTACATATGCAAAACAAATGGAATCACTTTTCACCCAATGCAAACTGCGCCCACCCAAACGAACACCTTCAGTCTGTGATAGATTCCTCGTCATCAGAGCTGTAGTGGATTCTGTCATAGAGAACAGAAAAAATACAGGAGGAATCTGTGGTCCTCTTCCAGGAGGTCATCTATTACGTTATCTTCTAGGAGGGAGGTGTTTTGGCCCATAGCTTTGCTGTATATCAGTTTGACAGAGTCCTGGTGTCTTCTGAGGCTGCTGACTCTCCTGTGAAGCATGGAGAAGAGACCTCTGCTCCCAGCTTCTGACTGATTCAATTGCCAGCCTAACACCAACAACCGTAATGTGTAGGGTAAATACAATGAAGTATTCCTTAAATACAATAGCAATTACTGGGTGCCAACATCAATTGTACATTTTAATGAAAGTTCCCCTACTTTGCCTGCTTAGGTCAAGTTCCACATGTGAAGCAAGGTCTTGCACATTCTCCGATTCCCTCTTTAGGCTTTCCCAGTGCTGCTTGACTTCCTTTAGGACAATTAACTCTTCCTCCTTCAGCCGTCTCAGGAGCATCACCCGATCAAAGGCTATTTTCTTTGTGAGTAGGTCAGCTTTAAATTCATAAGAATGCAATGTGGATTTGTAACTTTAATGGCAGTGCTGTCTGTGTTTGCGCAACTGAACAAACACAGATAGCAAAACAGAAACATAGTTATTGTGACACACAAACATACTACTTACTTTGTCCATGCAGCTCCCAAGGCCATGCATGAAGGTCTGCGGAAAGGATCTCATCTGCAGATGGTATTGCTGAATCTGGTACAAGGGTGTTGTACTCCTCTATGGCAGCTGTCAATTTGGCCTTTTCTTCCAATATCTTTCTGCACAGAGGGTGTCTTTTCTTGCATCCATCTGTCATCAAAACAAAAGGAGAATGGAATTATGTTAAATTGCATAGCTTTGAAATGAAAGAGAAATGAAGTGTGTGCAATTCAATATTCATGAAATGTAACAAACCTGTCTGATGGTAGAGGTTCTGTTTCCTTTGTTTGATGCTAAGAAACAGGACTTCAATTGTTCTCTGTAGTACCTGGGGACCATCCATGTTCTCATTTGTTTCCTCTGAAATACAATAAATCTATAAATTAACAACGTATCTCCAACGGTGAGTAGTTGCACTCACTTCCTGGAGGAACATAGGGCCTGTGAAGGTTTCTGTAACAGATGATTTGTTATGTGGGGGGTGAGTGAGCCCAAACCTGGAGAACCAGGGAATGTTTTGTCTGCCTACCCTTCCACCTGTCCGGCTTGATTGCACCTGCTGGTGGAATACACCCTCAAAGGGTTAGCTCTCAGGGTCATTGAAGTACGCAAGCCTCTCCACTACGTCAAGGTGATAGTCCAGGAGAGTTACATTTAGGATATTTAAAAAAATTAATTTACCTGTATTAGCCCATTGCTGAACTTCTGTTGTCCAGTTGTACAGAGTCTCATCGCCTACACCCAAATCACTCATCGCCTACACCCACATTTTTCGAGAGTCTGGGTCTCCTCCTGTATTTTTGCTGTTCTCTGAGAATTATGTGAGCAGACCAAGTAATTTGGTGTTACTCTGAAGCGGAAAGGTGGAATAAACGAGTCAGGAGTAGGTTTGCTTAATTGAACAAAGTTCTCTACTGAGGGATTTCTTTCAACTCAAACACAATCAACGATAATCTCACAAGGAAAACATAAATCTTCTTCTTCAGACCAAAACGGAACATAAGACGATTATCTTTAAACTATAACATAAATCATGGATCTGTCAACGTCTTAGTGGTTCATTCGTGGATAGCTCCTCTCTCCTGGTGACCGTTCCCCATAGGTAGTTTAACTTCTTCTCCTCTTCGCCTTCCCAAAAGATAGGTCTTCCCCTTTGGAGGAGCAAACACTCTTTCCTTTCTTTGTCTTCCCCTTTCTCCCGGTTCCCTCCTCCCTCTTGTAGGAGAAAGAGAATAGGTCATTAGTACCGTCAGCTGTGCTTAATTGTCTCTGGTCTCCTTGACTTACATGCATGGTTGGGCTACTATACGTGAGCCCAGCCTGCCATCTGGTGGTCCTTCCACATACCTCCCCCCTCAGGACCGGACCAGAGGGTCGGACGCCACACGCACCATCTTGGTCGCGTCGGGATTGCGCGTCTGCATTCCCGTTCCTCGATCCGGCCCTGTGGATGACATGGAAAGAGAATGGTTGTAAAGCAAGAAACCATCTGGCTATTCTGTTGTTATTGTTTCTCTTGCCGGCCATCGAGGGGAGCATGGTCGGTAACGGGTGCAAACCTACGTCCCAGTAGGTAGTACCGGAGAAAGTCGAGGGCCCACTTAATGGCTAGGGCCTCTTTCTCTACGGTAGCATATCGCTTGTTACGCACGCCTCTTGGAGGAGGGAACGCAACTCCCTGCTGCTCTAAATTCCCCGCGGAGTGAAAGAGGTATGGGACTGTAGGTGCGAGTAAGGATGACAAAAGCAGTTGAGGCATGAGAGCCTGTAGTGGTTCCCGGACCCGACGTCATTGAGTGTTTTAATAAATAAATGAAACAAAAAACCACGAAACACAAACAACGCGCTGACATGAAACAGAGTTAATAACACCTGAGGAAAGAGCCAAGGAGAGTGACAGTGTCACGTCCTGGCCTGGGATAGCCGGCTGGCTAATCATTTGTGTTTAGGTCAGGAGGGGTTTTTGTTTCTAGGTTTGTATTTCTATGTTTGGTTTTGGTGGTTCCCAATTAGAGGCAGCTGATTGTCATTACCTCTAATTGGGGACCATATATATGTTTTTTCTTTTCACCATTTAGTTTGTGGGTTATTGAATGTTAGAATGTACATATGACTGTGTGTGTGTGTGTGTGTGTGTGTGTGTGTGTGTGTGTGTGTGTGTGTGTGTGTGTGTGTGTGTGTGTGTGTGTGTGTGTGTGTGTGTGTGTGTGTGTGTGTGTGTGTGTGTGTGTGTGTGTGTTCCACACAGTTTATATCAATCGTGGTGTTTTCTTTATTTTGTTTATTGCATATTTGTACGTTCCACTTATTTCTACCTCCCTCGTTCCACTTATTTCTACTTATTTCTACTTCTATGTGGAATGGCACACGCGCTGCAATTTGGTCTGCTCGTTCCGACGGTCGTGACAGACAGATATAGGGAAGATAATCAAGGAGGAGATGGAGTCCAAGTGAGTGTCATGAGGCGCAGGTGCGCGAGATAATCAACAGCCTGATGACCTAGAGGCCAGAGAGGGAGTACACGTGACATTCCTCAATAAATTTTGATTTGTTTAACACATTTTTGGTTACTACATGATTTAATGTGTTATTTCATAGTTTTGATGTCTTCACTATTATCCTACAATGTAAAAAATAAAGAAAAACCCTGGAATGAGTAGGTGTGTCAACTTCTGACTGGTAATGTATGTCATTTAGCTTGCTTCATCAGAGATTACGCTTTTGGAAAAAGCTTAACATCGGCAAGTCCTAGTCCTGGTAAAGTTGTCAGTTGGACTAACGTTAACAGAATCACCACTATAGATGGCAAGCAAATCAAACAATATTCGGATATAGCTAGCCTTATAGTTGATCCCCTGAAAGTTAGTTTGTTAACTAGCCATATTGACATGATCTGTTATTTGCTAGCTAGCCAATTGGACGTGCATCCTATCATGTCTGTCAGCAGCAATCACGATTAAACACCCTTAAAAACAATGTTTAAAAGGGCATAATGTTAGATAACTTTGCCAGGTAGGCCTACATTGGTTGGAGAAAATAGTACATTAGGTCTAATTACTAATGTTTAGCCAACTGTACAAAGTTTCTACCGGTAGCTAATTACTGATATGTTTTGCCAACTGTACAAAGTTTCTACCGGTAGCTTGCAAAGTAAACGTTAACAGTACATTGGCAAATGCACCTTTCTGCTGCTTTACAGGCAGAGCCCACAAAGGATGGGAAATGAACCTAAACCATTCATACGTGTCAGGTATAGTTCACTTTTATTTTATATCACTCAAATATCCAATTAATTGTGGCCAACATTGAGAGATATCATGAGGCTACCCTACATATCTGAAATTACATGATCAATTGATGTTAACTTGCTGTATAACTCTGATGATAGTGCTACTGTAAATGTGCCCAATTGTTTTGCATGGAAATGCTCCTCAAGAGGTGTTGATATTACAAATAGCTAACATTTATTTAACACTCAGTTTTCAATGGTTTTAGCGGAGCTGTGGGTCTCCTTTCCCTCCAGCAGGCAAATATAACGTTTATACCTTATTATGATGTTTATTGAAAAAAAATATAATGAAACAACCAACTTTTTAAAAACTATACAAATACAGTTTCACTGCTGGACAAGGATTGTCCCGACTTTCAAGAATCCCTGGCCCTGAAAAACAAAACATGCTCATAACATTTTTTATCATCCGCTCTCATCTTAAACGGCACCGACCTGCCACTGGCACTGAGTGGCAGGTTGGTGATGGCGCCGGAGGCTCCTATGATGCCGGAGGCTCCTAACCAATTTAGTTATTGTGTGTGGTTTTTCGTGTTATTAATGTTGTTAATGTTTCTGCCACCGTCTCTTATGACCGAAAATAGATATCAGGACAGCGATTACTCTCACCTGTTGCTGGCCGAAGATTTTTTCTTATAACGAGTCGGAGGCGAAGGATTTACTTCAGACACCCGACAAGGCCCAAATCCCCATCATTTGCATGATGAAGAGATGGAGATATTGGGGATGTAGGTCGTGGTGCCTTGTAAGGATCCGATGGCGAGTGAGTAATCCCCCTCTACCATCAGTCCTATTAGCCAACGTGCAATCATTGGATAACAAAATGGATAAGCTCCGATCAAGACTATCCACTGAACGGGACATTAAAAACTGTAATATCTTATGTTTCACCGAGTCATGGCTGAACAACGACATGGGTAACATACAGCTGGTTGGGTTTTCGGTCCATCGGCAAGATAGAACAGCTGCCTCCAGTAAGACAAGGGGTGGCCGTCTGTCTATTTGTAAATAACATCTGGTGCACAAAATCTAATATTAAGGAAGTCCCAAGGTTTTGCTCGCCGGAGGTAGAGTATCTCATGATAAGCTGTAGACCACACTATTTAGCAAGAGTTTTCATCTATATTTTTTGTAACTGCCTGTTTACCACCACAAACCGATGCTGGCATTAAGACGGCACTCAACGAGCTGTATAAGGCCATAAGCAAACAAGAAAAGGCTAATCCAGAGGCGGCGCTCCTAGTGGCCGGGGACTTTAATGCAGGGAAACTTAAATCCGTTTTACCTATAATTTCTACCAGCATGTTAAATATGCAACCAGAGGAAAAAAACTCTAGACCACATTTACTCCACACATAGAGACGTGGACAAAGCTCTCCCTCGCCCTCCATTTGGAAAATATGACCATAACTCTATCCTCCTGATTCGTGCTTATAAACAAAAACTAAAGCAGGAAGTACCAGTGACTTGCTCAATAAGGAAGTGGTCAGATGACGCAGATGCTAAGCTACAGGACTGTTTTGCTAGCACAGACTGGAATATGTTCCGGGATTCTTCCGATGGTATTGAGGAGTACACCACATCAGTCACTGGCTTCATCAATAAGTGCATCGATGACATCGTCACCACAGTGACCGTACGAACATACCACAACCAGAAGCCATGGATTACAGGCAACATCTGCACCTCTTTCAAGGAGTGGAAGAAAACTCTTAGAAGAAATTCCGCTATGCCCTCCGACGAACCATCACAGGCAAAGCGTCAATACAGGACTAAGATTGAATCGTACTACACCGGCCCCGAAACTCGTCGGTTGTGGCAGGGCTCGCAAACTATTATGGACTACAAAGGGAAGCACAGCCGCAAGCTGCCCAGTGACACGAGCCTGCCAGACGAGCTAAATAACTTCCCTGCTCGCTTCGAGGCATGCAACACTGAAGCATGCATGAGAGCATCAGCTGTTCCGGACGACTGAGTGATCACACTCTCTGTAGCGGACGTGAGTAAAACCTTTAAACAGCTCAACATTCACAAGGTAGCAGGGCCAGAGATTACCAGGACGTGTACTCCGAGCATGCCCTGACCAATTGGCAAGTGTCTTCACTGACATTTTCAACCTGTCCCTGACCGAGTCTGTAATACCAACATGTTTCAAGCAGACTACCCTGTCTAAATGACTACCGACATGTAGCACTCACGTCTGTAGCCATGAAGTGCTTTGAAAGGCTGGTCATGGCTCACATCAAAACCCTTATCCCAGAAACCCAAGACCCACTCCAATTTGCATACTGCCCCAACAGATCCGCAGATGATGCAATATCTATTGCACTTCACACTGCCCTTTCCCACTTGGATAAAAGGAACACCTACGTTAGAATGCTATTCATTGACTACAGCTCAGCATTCAACACCATAGTGCCCTAAACACCTCCCTCAGCAAATGTATCCAGACTTCCTGACGGGCCACCCCAGGTGGTAGGGGTAGGTAACAACACATCTGCCACGCTGATCCTCAACACAGGGCCCCTCAGGGGTGCATGCTCAGTCCCATCCTGTACTCCCTGTTCACCCATGACTGCATGGCCAAGCACGACTCCAACACCATTATTAAGTTTGCCGCCGTCACAACAGCAGTAGGCCTGATCACCGACAACGATGAGACTGACATCTCCCTATAGGCTGAGACCTGGCAGTGTTGTTCCAGGATAACAACCTCTTCCTCAACGTGATCAAGACAAAGGAGATTATTGTGGACTACAGGAAAAGTAGGACTGAGCACGCCCCCATTCTCATCGATCGGGCTGTAGTGGAGCAGGTTGAGCACTTCAAGTTCCTTGGTGTCCACATGACCATCAAACTACATTGGTCCAAACACACCAAGACAGTCGTGAAGAGGGCACGACAACGCCTATTCCGCCTCAGGAGACTGGAAAGATTTGGCATGGGTCCTCAGATCCTCAAAATGTTCTACATCTGCACCATCGAGAGCATCCTGATAGGTTGCATCACCGCCTGGTATGGCAACTGCTCGGCTTCCAACCGCAAGGCACTACAGAGGGTAGTGCGTACGGCCTAGTACATCACTGGGGCCAAGCTTCCTGCCATCCAGGACCTCTATACCAGGCGGTGTCTGAGGAAGTCCCAAAAAATCCAAAGACTCCAGCCATCCTAGTCATAGACTGTTCTCTCTGCTACCGCACGGCAACAGTACCTGAGCGCCAGGTCTAGGTCCAAAAGGCTTTTTAACCGATTCTACCCCTAAGCTATAAGACTCCTAAACAGCTAATCAAATGGCTTCCCGGACTATTTGCATTGTCCCCACCCCCATTTTTAAAAAGTGTTGCTACTCTCTGTTTATTATCCATGCATAGT
Source organism: Hucho hucho (assembly GCA_003317085.1). NCBI lineage: Eukaryota > Metazoa > Chordata > Actinopteri > Salmoniformes > Salmonidae > Hucho > Hucho hucho. The sequence continues at coordinate 1,074,050 of QNTS01000062.1, read as the reverse complement.
CACTTTACCTCTACCTACATGTACATATGTTACCTCGACTCACCTGAGCCCCCGCACATTGACTCTTTACCGGTACCCCCTGTATATAGCCTTGCTACTATTATTTTATTGTTGCTTCTAAATTATTTGTAATTTTTCTATTTTATTATTTTTTATTTGTATTTTTCAGTTTATTTTAGTAAATATTTTCTTAACACTTTTTTCTTAAAATTGCATTGTTGGTTAAGGGCTTGCAAGTAAGCATTTCACTGTAAGCACACCTGTTGTATTCGGCGCATGTGACAAATACAATTTGATTTGATTGTAAACTGTCATGATCAAAACATATTGATGCAATGGTAGCTAAGATGGGGAGAGGTCTGTCCGTAATAAAGCGCTACTCTGTTTTCTTGACATCACTATCAACAGAACAAGAACTACAGGCCCTTGTTTTCTCACAACCTGGACTACTGCCCAGTCATATGGTCAAGTGCCAAAAAGAGGGACATAGGTAAATTACTGTTGGCCCAGAACAGAGCAGCGCAGCACGCCCTTAAATGTACACAGAGAGCTAACATCAATAACATGCATGTCAATCTCTCCTGGCTGGAAGTAGATGAGAAATTGACTGCATCACAACTTGTCTTTGTAAGAGGTATTGACATGTTTAAATGACTAGCACAGAGACTCAACACCCATGCATACCCCACAAGACATGCCACCAGAGGTCTCTTCACAGACCCCAAGTCCAAAGCAGACTATGGGAATCACACATGACTACATGGAACTCTATTCCACATCAAGTAACTCATGCAAGAAGTAAAATCAGATTTAAAAAAAAAAACATATAAAACTAGTGCGGACTGTGAAGAGAAACACACACAGGCACATGCATGCTAACACACACACACTCTACACACACATACATTGCAATATTGTTATATTGCTGTATTATATATTTTGTATTGTGGATATGTTGTGGTAGAGTAGTGTGTAATAATGTGTTGTGTGATATACTGTTTTATTTTGTATGTAATTGCCTTAATGTTGTTTGGAGGAAGGCAGCAGCTAATTGGGATACATAATCAAATACAAATACACATGTAGTACTAAAAACAACATAAGAACAAAAACACGCGCGGAATAAAAATAAGAAATAATTTAAGAATAACAAGAACACGAGAAAGTAAGTAAGCTATATACAGGGTCAGTTCCAATACCATATTTACAATGTGCAGGGATACTGGAGTGATAGAGGTAGTTATGTATAGGGGTAAGGTGACTAGGCATGAGGATATGTAATAAACAGAATAGCAGCAGAATATGCTGTATATGCTGCACACGCTGTTCTCTCATCAAGTGATCATATTTTCACCCATCAGACTGTTCTCAATTTAATCTTTACTGATATGTAACATTAGTTTTGATTTAGAATCGCCCGTTATCAAATGGGCAGGAACAGGGGCAAGACAAAGAAGACATGTCATTCATATGCACTGGAATAGCGAATGGAGGCCACTTTCCCGCTGGGATGTTTTTCACTCATGTATGGTATAGGCTACTCCAGCACAACAGGTGACATTCCACCCAAAGTCTGTATGCCATGGGCTCCCCAACCCTGTTCCTCTAGCTACCCAGTGCTTCATTTGGGAAACCAAGTGAAATCTGTTCAGGAACATCGATAGTAGCATGTTTTCGCAACAAAACATATTTCATTAAGCATTAAACCTCTGCGCTCTGGACAAAGGAATGAAGGAGAGATGGGAGAAGATAGAAACTCACGGTGGTGAGATATTCTGTAGCTAATATGTCAGCCTATTAGTTATGAAAAAAAGCCCTATTACTAGGCTATTCAAAATGAAATAAATTCCCTATAATTGTAGGCTAACTCAGAATTTGTTTAATTTAGGCTAGACCAATTATGTACCAAAGACATCTTCAATCAGTATTTTCTTTTCATGTTTTTCTGCCATGTGTAATAGGCTATGTATTGCATAACGGCACAATCATTCTTTAAATGCAGGGTTGTTTTCGGGCTTGGACTCAAATAAAGGCTTATGCATAAGCTCTAATATGCATGGGGGTGTTTGGAATGAATCATCATGTTAGGTTTTGAAACAACCTCCACAACGACCATGTTTTCCACTTAGTTTCAACCTGTTGTTGAACTTCTTTCTTCAAATTGATCAATCACAGTGAGGTGAGTTTTAAAAGCACATACTGTTTTGATGATGAGTGTTTGATGTGATTTTAGATTGCATTTGCATTGCTGTCAGAGAGGTTAGAGGGACTAGAGACCTGAGTACCAGACCATTTGCGACCTGATGATCGAGCTGCGTACCAGAGTGCATTACTGCAGTCATGACTTCCGGTGTGGTGGTTATAGCTGTGTTCCTAATGTTTGGTATACTCAGTGTAAATGTGTGTGAGCAAATGGTTTGTGTGTTGGAGTGTCAGTGTGTTTGAAACTCATTCACCCAAGTTTTGTCAAAATAGTCCCAATGCTGTCTGAGATGTTGCGTGTGGCTAACGTATGAACGGAGACAGATCCAAAATCCCCTCCCCGATTTCATCTTGGGGGACAACTAGCTGAACCGAGCCACCTACAATTCCCCACATGGCAAATTCTTGTCATTGTTGCTTGCTTTCTGACCATCCAGAATCACAACAACACACGGCCTTCTGCCCCATTGAAGCGTGTGCATCGTTTTCGTGACATTGTCAGCTAACTCATCTATGGACAGCATACAACAAAAACTCATTAAAGGGCCAGTCCCTCCAAATGAAGATCGGTAAACCCATACAGCTCTGTGTAAACCCAGTCTAGGTTCCAAATGGCACCCTATTCCCACAAATGGCCCATATGGTTCTGGTCAAAAGTAATGCACTATATAGGGAATAGTGTGCCATATAGGACACAGCCTCGGTTAACCCACTGGTTTGAAGGTAGCCTTCACTATTATTGCTTTCAAATGACACTTGATGATGTCACTAAGGTCAGACTAGCTAGGTCAGTCTATTTTATCCCATAGCCTTTGATTTCTACGGTCATAGACTTGGCTGCGTCTGAAATGGGACCCTATTCCCTTTATAGTGCACTACCTTTGACCAGACCATAAGCTTTTCTAGTAGTTCAATCTAAATAATATAGTCTGCCTTCCTTCTCCATATTATAGGCCTTTTCCCTTCATCAGACTGCTTCATGGGTAAGGGCAACATTTTGAATGTGACCATGAGCAACTGTCAGGTTGGGGCTGTGCTGTTTGGCTGGAGCATTCAATTGACTTTCTTCTCTCATTCATGATAGAATAATTACAGTTGCATGTTGGCTGACCTAATGTAATAGAGACACCATACGGGGCTGGGTAATACATTTTCCTCAGCTTTTATTCTTTGAGTCTGTTGCTGAATAGAGAGGGAGATCAGATCAGAACTAGAGGGTGAAGGTTGGTAAAGAAAGTAGAATGGGAGAATGAGAGAGAGAGGGAGAAAGAGGGATGATGATGTGATACGGGAAAGTGGCAGAAGCAGGGTATTTAGTATTTTATTAGGATCCCCATTAGCTGAGGCGACGCTTCCTGGGGTCGACATAATACAGAGATTAATAAACATGAACAGCTCACGAACAGAACTACATTAATGTAAAGTTAAAACGTCACAGAGCCTACATATCAGTACATACACACAAAATATCTAGGTCAAATAGGGGAGAGGCGTTGTGTCGTGAGGTGTTTCTTTATCCGTCTTTTTAACTAGGTTTGCTGTTCACTTGAGCAATCTGAGATGGAAGGGAGTTCCATGCAATCATGGCTCTACTGCATATTTTCTTGCATTTGTTCTGGATTTGGGGACTGTAAAAAGTTCCCTGGTGGCATGTCTGGTGGGGTAAGCGTGTCTGTCAGAGCTGTGTGTAAGTTTACAATGCAAACTATTTGGAATTTTTTACACATTCATGTTTTTTATAAAAGGTAGACGTGATGAAGTCAGTCCCTCTACTTTTAGCCAAGAGAGACTGGCATTCTTTGTATTGATATTAGCCCTCTGATTACACTGAAGAACAAGACGTGCTGCTCTGTTCTGGGCCAGCTGCAATTTTTCTAGGTCCTTCTTTGCAGCACCAGATCGTATAACTGGGCAATAATCAAGATCAGATCAAATTAAAGCCTGCAGGACTTGCTTTGTGGAGTGTAGGGTCAAAAAGGCAGAGCATCTCTTTATCACAGAAACACCTCTCCCCTTCAGGGCATAAGGAGAGATAGAAAGCGATGGATGGGGTTGTGGGATGCGGAGAGAGGAGAAGATAATGGGGGGGAAGTGAGGGATGGTTTGGGTTCACACAAGGTCAAGAAAATGTAGATAAGGCTGCTATTTAGATGTGCCATTGAACTCTCCATTCAGATGGAAGGCGGCCCCACATAACATGCGCAGACCAGCTGGCTGGAGTGTTTACGGACATATTCAATCACTCCCTATCCCAGTCTGTTGTCCCCTCTTAATTTAAGATGTCTACCATTGTTCCTGTACCCAAGAAAGCAAAGGTAACTGAACTAAATTACTATCGCCCCGTAGCAATCATTTATGTCATCATGAAGTGCTTTGAGAGCCTAGTTAAGGATCATATCATCTCTACCTTACCTGACACTGTCACGCCCTGACCTGTAGGAGCCTTTTTATGTCTCATTTTGGTTTGGTCAGGGTGTGATTTTGGGTGGGCATTCTGTTCTAGTTTTTCTATTTCTTTGCTGTTGGCCAGGTAGGGCTCTCAATCAGGGACAGCTGTCCATCGTTGTCTCTGATTGGGAGTCATACTTTAGTAGCCTTTTTTCCCTCCTTTGGTTGTGGGAAGTTGACTCTTAATGTGTATGTGCTGTTGGTGTGACACCTTATGAGCTTTGTTTGTTGTTTTGGTTTGAGTGAGTTTACAAATAAACATGTTTAACTCTACCCGCCACGCTGCGCCTTGGTCCGTCCCTGAAGATCGTGACAGACACCCTAGACCCACTTCAGTTTGCATACCACCCCGATAGATCCACAGACGATGCAATCGCCATCGCACTGTACACTGCCCTATCCCATCTGGACAAAATGAATACCTATGTAAGAATGCTGTTCATTGACTATAGCTCAGCCTTCAACACCATAGTACCCTCCAAGCTCATCATTAAGCTCAGGGCCCTGGGTCTGAACCCCACCCTGTGAAACTGAGTCCTGGACTTCCTGACGGGCCACCCCCATGGGTTGAAAGTAGGAAACAACATCTCCTCTTCGCTGATCCTCAACACAGGGGCCTCTGTACTCCCTGTTCACCCATGACTGTGTGGCCATGCACGCCTCCAACTCAATCATCAAGTTTGTAGACGACACAACAGTGGTAGGCTTGATTACCAACAACGACGAGACGGCTTATAGGGAGGAGGAAAATAACCTCACCCTCAACATAAACAAAACGAAGGAGCTGATCGTGGACTTCAGGAAACAGCAGAGGGTGCACGCCACTATCCACATCAACGGGACCACAGTGAAGAAGGTGAAAGTTCCTCTGTGTACACATCACTGACAATTTGAAATGGTCCACCCACACATACAGTGTGGTGAAGAAGGCGCAACAGTGCCTCTTCAACTTCAGGAGACTGAAGAAATTTGGCTTGGCCCCTAAGACCCTCACAAACTTTTTAAGATGCACAATTGAGAGCATCCTGTCGGGCTGTATCACCGCCTGGGACGGCAACTGTACTGGCCACAACCGCAAGGCTCTCCAGAGGGTGGTGCGGTCTGCACAATGCATCACCGGGGGCACACTGCCTGCCCTCCAGGACACCTACAGCACCCGATGTCACAGGAAGGTTAAAAAGATAATCAAGGACATCAACCACCCGAGCCATGGCCTGTTCACCCCGTTATCATCCAGAAGGCGAGGTCAGTACAGGTGCATCAAAGCTGGGGCCGAGAGACTGAAAAACAGCTTCTATCTCAAGGCCATCAGCCAGCTACCACCCGGTTACTTAACCTTATAGAGGCTGCTGCCCTATATACATAGACATGGAATCACTGGTCACTTTAATAATGGAACACTAGTCACTTTGCATACTGCTTTACCAATTTCATATGTATGTACTGTATTCTATTCTACTGTATTTTTGTATTTTTTTTACTTTTATATTTGTGTGTATTGTGAATTGTTAGATACTACCGCACTGTTGGAGCTAGGAACACAAGCATTTCGCTACACCGGCAATAACATCTGCTAAATATGTGTATGTGACCAATATAATTTGATTTGATTAGCCTATCACTTGTGAATGATGTATTATCACTTGTGAATCATGCCCAGCGTGTGCAGTAAGGCAAGAAACTGTTGCGACTTTTTCAAATCATAGGTCGCACACTTCATGTAGCCTGCCTAGCACATAGGCCTAAAGAGGCCAAATAACTTCTTAAAATTAAGCACATTAATCCGCTTTACAACCGGTGTAGAGCCTAACTGGCATACATAAGCGGCTTGTGAGTTTTCACCATAAAAATGCACCTTTTTAATAAAGCATTACATGCATAGTTGCATTTGCGGTCACTTTTGAGAACAGTGTTTACACGCTAATTGATTGCATTTGGGAACATTTGCACTAATAGCCTACTGCCGTGTGTACTGCTGTGCTTATAATACGAAGAAATAGCCTAATAGTTTATCAACATTTTAAGATAAACGTTCTGATCTGTTGCATCTGCCTCACTGCTTTAAAAAAAAATCTATCGCATCCCTCAACTGTCCAAGAGTATGTTTGGAGTATTTATTTCTTGCACAGGAGGACAAGTTGACCAATAGAACAAGTCTACTTTTGTACTATGTGGCATAGTAGATTGACATAGGCTAGTGCCTTTTCTGTTTGTTAGGCCTACTCATCTTGTTGGCTGAAGAAAAATAGGCTATATGTGGACAGTTCTTCTAACATCTTTAATATGCGCCTCACTTCTTACAGTTGAAGTCGGAAGTTTGCATACACCTTAGCCAGATACATTTAAACTCAGTATTTCACAATTGCTGACATTTAATCCTAGTAAAAATTCCCTGTCTTAGGTCAGTTAGGATCGCCACTTTATTTTAAGAATGTGAAATGTCAGAATAATAGTAGAGAATGAATTTTTTCAGCTTTTAATTCTTTCATCACATTCCCAGTGGGTCAAAAGTTTACATACACTCAATTAGTATTTGGTAGCATTGCCTTTAAATTGTTTAACTTGGGTCAAACGTTTCAGGTAGCCTTCCACAAGCTTCCCACAATAAGTTGGGTGAATTTTGGCCCATTCCTCCTGACAGAGCTGGTGTAACTGAGTCAGGTTTGTAGGCCTCGCTTTTTCAGTTCTGCTCAGAAATTTTCTATAGGATTGAGGTCAGGGCTTTGTGATGGCCACTCCAATACCTTGACTTTGTAGTCCACAACTTTGGAAGTATACTTGGGGTTATTATCCATTTGGAAGACCCATTTGCGACCAAGCTTTAACTTCCTGACTGATGTCTTGAGATGTTGCTTCAATATATCCATATCATTTTCCTGTGTCATAATGCCATCTATTTTGTAAAGTGCACCAGTCCCTCCTGCAGCAAATCACCCCCACAACATGATGCTGCCACCCCCGTGCTTCATGGTTGGGATAGTGTTCTTCGGCTTGCAAGCCTCCCCCTTTTTCCTCCAAACATAACAATGGCCATCATGGCCAAACAGTTCTATTTTTGTTTCATCAGACCCGATTACATTTCTCAAAAAAAAATCTTTGTCCCCATGTGCAGTTGCAAACCGTAATCTGGCTTTTTTTATGGCAGTTTCGGAGCAGTGGCTTCTTCCTTGCTGAGCGGCCTTTCAGGTTATGTCGATATAGGACTCGTTTTAGTGTGGATATAGATACTTTTGTACCTATTTCCTCCAGCATCTTCACAAGGTCCTTTGCTGTTGTTCTGGGATTGATTTGCACTTTTCGCACCAAAGTACATTCATCTCTAGGAGACAGAACGCGTCTCCCTCCTGAGCGGCATGACGGCTGCATGGTCCCATGGTGTTTATACTTGCGTACTATTCTTTGTACAGATGAATGTGGTACCTTCAGGCGTTTGGAAATTGCTCCCAAGGATGAACTAGACTTGTGGAGTTCTACAATATTTTTTCTGAGGTCTTGGCTGATTTCTTTTGATAAAGGGTACTACAGTTCGTTTCTCCGTGACTCAAACTTCCATCCGGAACTTTATGTAGGTGTCCATGTGGAGGTTAACTGAGTTTACAACAGTTAATCGGATAGTCTTCGAAGATTTCGGTACTGTAGTAAAAGACCTTAAAAGGTTCGACAAATTTCCGTGTCAGTTGAATCAGTATGTAAACTTCTGACCCACTGGAATTGTGATGTAGTGAATTATAAGTGAAATAAATAATAATTGTTGGAAAAAAGTATTGCATCATGCACAAAGTAGATGTCCTAACCGACTTGCCAAAACTATAGTTTGTTAACAAGAAATTTGTGGAGAGGTTGAAAAACAAGTTTTAATGACTCCAACCTAAGTGTATGTAAACTTCCGACTTCAACTGTAGCTGTGAGAAGGATTTTGATATCTGAGATAGCCATATGAGTGAGAGGTGCTTCGGAGCATGGCAGCCAGGAGAATGGAATTATAATAATTATATTCAGCCCATGGGTACAACAGCAACTTTGGCCACAAAAGGCATGGATCTTTTAGGGGGCATTACAGCCACACAAGGGGAATGCCGCAGGTACTTGTCAAATTGTGAATGAGAGACTAATGAAGTGTGTGCAGCCTGCACAAGAATCAAATCAGAGCTCATGTTTTTTCAAATCATCATTAGAGTCGCATCATGCAGCATCATGTATTTCAAGTATTGAAAATCAAAACATATAGCCCTTTGTTTGTTTCACAACTTAAGTTGCATAAATAACTCTAAATTAGGCATATAGGAGCAAACATGATGCAACCACTACTATGCTTGAAACTATCTAGAATGGTACTCGGTAATTCAATATGATTCTTTGGATTTGTCCCAAATATAACACTTTGTATTCAGGACAAAAAGTGAATTGCTTTTCGACATGTTTTGCAGTATTGCTTTAGTGCCTTGTTGCAAACAGGATGCATGTCTTAGAATGTTTTTATTCTGTACAGGCTTCCTTCTTTTCACTCTGTCAATTAGGTTAGTATTGTGGAGTAACTACATTGTTGTTGATCCATCCTCAGTTTTCTCCTATCACAGCCATTAAACTTTGTAACTGTTTTAAAGTAACCATTCGCCTCATGGTGAAATCCCTGAGCGGTTTCCTAACTCTCTGCCAACTGACGCCTGAATCTTTGTAGTGACTGGGTGTAATGATACACCATCCAAAGTGTAATTACACTGATCAAAAATATTAACACAACATGAAAACATGTCAAAGATTTTACTGAGTTTCAGTTCATATAAATAAATATTGTCAATTGAAAGGCCCAAAACTTTCACATGGCTGGGAATATAGATATGCATCTGTTGGTCACAGATACACTACATTACCAAAAGTATGTGGACACCTGCACGTCAAACATCTCTTTCCAAAATCATGGGCATTATTATTGAGTTGGTCCCCCCTTTGCTGCTATAACAGCCTCCACTCTTCTGGGAAAGCTTTCCACTAGATGTTGGAACATTGCTGCGGGGACTTTCTTACATTCAGCCTCAAGAGAATAGTGAGGTTGAGCACTGATTTTGGGCGATTAGGCTTGGCTCGCAGTCGGCGTTCCAATTAATCCCAGAAGTGTTCGATGGAATTGAGGTCAGGGCTCTGTGCAGGCCAGTCAAGTTCTTCCACACCGATCTCGACAAAGTATTTCAGTATGGACCTCACTTTGTGCACGGGGGCACTGTCATGCTGAAACAGAAAAGGGCCTTCCCCAAACAGTTGCCACAAAGTTGGAAGCACAGAATCATCAAGAATGTCATTGTATGCTGTAGACTTAAGATTTCCCTTCACTGGAACAATGGGGCCTAGCCCAAACCATGAAAAAAAACAGCCCCATACCATTATTGCTTCTTTATCAAACTTTACAGTTGGCACTATGCATTTGGGCAGGTAGCTTTCTCCTGGCATTGGTCCAAACCCAGATTTGTCTGTCGGACTTTCAGATGGTGAAGAGTGATTAATCACTCCAGAGAAGCGTTTCCACTGCTCCAGAGTCCAATGGCAGCGAGCTTTACACCACTCCAGTCGACTCTTGGCATTGTGCTTGGTAATCTTAGGCTTTTGTGCTGATGCTCGGCCATGGAAACTTATTTCATTTCGTGTGTCCTACCACTTTGCATCTGTTGCGTTGTTGCTCCTAGACATTTCCACTTCACAATAACAGCACTTACAGTTGACCGGGGCAGCTCTACCAGGGCAAAAATTTGACGAACTGACTTGTTGGTAAGGTGGCATCCTATGACTGTGCCACGTTGAAAGTCACTGAGCTCTTCAGTAAGGCCATTCGACTGCCAATGTTTGTCTATGGAGATTGCAATTTTATACACGGGTGTGGCTGAAACTGCCGAATCCACACATTTGAATGGGTGTCCACATACTTTTCTATGTACTGTATAGTGTACCTTTTAAAAAAATAAAAGTAGGGGCGTGGATCAGAAATCCTGTTAGTATCTGGTGTGACCACCATTTGCATCATGAAGCAAGACCCATCTCCTTCGCATAGAGTTCATCAGGCTGTTGATTGTGGCCTTTGGAATGTTGTCCCACTACTCTTCAATGGCTGGATATTGGTCGGGTACTAAAACACACTGTCATACATGTCGATCCAGAGCATCCCAAACATGCTCAATGGGTGGCATGTCTGGTGAGTATGCAGGCCTTGGAAGAACTGGGACAGCTTCCAGGAATTGTGTACAGATCCTTGCGACATGGGGCCATGCATTGTACTTCTGAAACATGAGGTGATGGTGGCGTATGAATGGCACCACAATTGGCCTTAGGATCTCACCACGGTATCTCTGTGCATTCAAATTGCCATCGATAAAATGCAACTGTGTTCGTTGTCTGTAGCTTATGCTTGCCTATACCATAACCCTACCACCACCATGGGGCACTTTGTTCACAACATTGACATCAGCAAACCACTCACCCACATGATGCCATCTACCTGGTACAGTTGATGCCATCTACCCGGTACAGTTGAAACCAGGATTCATCCAGGAAGAGCACACTTCTCTAGCGTGCCAGTGGCCATCGAAGGTGAGCATTTACCCACTGAAGTCGGATACGACGCCGAACTTCAGTCAGGTCAACACCCTGGTGAAGACGAAAAGCATGCAGATGAGCTTCCCTGAGACGGTTTCTGACAGAAATTATTTGGTTGTGCAAACACAGAGTTTCATCAGCTGTCCTTGGTGGCTGGTCTCAGACGATCCCGCAGGTGAAGAATACGGATGTGGAGGTCCTGGCCTGGCGTGGTTACCTTCCCCAAACTGTTGCCACAAAGTTTGAAGCACAAAATTGTCTTGAATGTCATTGTATGCTGTTGCGTTGATTTCCCTTTACTTGAACTAGCCCGAACTATGAAAAACAGCCCCGGACCATTATTCCTGATCCGCCAAACTTTACAGTTGGCACTATGCATTGGGGCAGGTAGCGTTCTCCTGGCATCCGCCAAACCCAGATGTGAAGCGTGATTCATCACTCCCAAGAACACGTTCCTACTGCTTCAGAGTGGGATGAGTTGGACTGCATAGTTATTGTGCTGATGTTGCTCCCAGAGGCAGTTTGGAACTCGGTAGTGTGTTGCAACCGAGGACAGAAGATAGTTACAAACTACGCGCTTCAGCACTTGTCAGTGTCATTTTTGCTCCTAGACGTTTCCACTTCACAATAACAGCACATACAATTGACAAGGGCATCTCTAGCAGGGCAGAAATTTGAAGAACTGACTTATTAGAAAGGTGGCATCCTATGACGGTGCCACGTTGAAAGTCACTGAGCTCTTCAGTAAGGCCATTCTACTGCCAATGTTTGTCTATGGATATTGCATGGCTGGTTGCTTGATTTTATACACCTTTCAGCAACAGGTGTGGCTGAAATAGCCGAATACACTAACTTCTGTACTTATAGTGTATATTGGCTATATACAGTTGAAGTCGGAAGTTTACATACACTTAGGTTGGAGTCATTAAAACTTGTTTTTGATCCACTCCACAAATTTCTTGTTAACAAACTATTGTTTTGGAAAGTTGGTAAGGGCATCTACTTTGTGCATGACACAAGTAATTTTCCCAACAATTGTTTACAGACAGATTATTTAATTTATAATTCACTGTATCACAATTCCAGGGGCTCAGAAGTTTATATACACTAAGTTGTCTGTGCCTTTAAAAAGCATGGAAAATTCCAGAAAATGATGTCATGGCTTTAGAAGCTTCTGACATTCTCTGAGTCAATTGGAGGTGTACATGTGGATGTATTTCAAGGCATACCTTCAAACTCAGTGCCTCTTTGCTTGACATCATGGGAAAATCAAAAGAAATCAGCCAAAAATAATTGTAGACCTCCACAAGTCTGGTTCATCCTTGGGAGCAATTTCCAAACGCCTGAAGGTACCACGTTCATCTGTACAAACAATAGTGTGCAAGTATAAACACCATTGGACCACGCAGCCATCATACCGCTCAGGAAGAAGACGTGTTCGATCTCCTAGACATGAACGTACTTTGGTGCGAAAAGTGCAAATCAATCCCAGAACAACAGCAAAGGACCTTGTGAAGAAGCTGGAGGAAACAGGTACAAAAGTTTCTATATCCACAGTAAAACGAGTCCTATATCGACATGACCTGAAAGGCCGCTCAGCAAGGAAGAAGCCACTGCTCCAAAACCGCCATAAAAAAGCCAGACTATGCTTTGCAACTGCACATGGGGACAAAGATCGTACTTTTTGGAGAAATGTAATCGGGTCTGATGATACAAAAATAGAACTGTTTGGCCATAATGACCGTTGTTATGTTTGGAGAAAAAGGGGGAGGCTTGCAAGCCGAAGAACACCATCCCAACCGTGAGGCACGGGGGTGGCAGCATCATGTTGTGGGGGTGCTTTGCTGCAGGAGGGACTGGTGCACTTCACGAAATAGATGGCATCATGACGCAGGAAAATTATGTGGATATATTGAAGCAACATCTCAAGACATCAGTCAGGAAGTTAAAGCTTGGTCACAAATGGGTCTTCCAAATGGACAATGACGCCAAGCATACTTCCAAAGTTGTGGCAAAATGGCCTAAGAACATTGAAGTCAAGGTATTTGAGTGGCCATCACAACGTCCTGACCTCAATCCCATAGAAAATGTGTGGCCAGAACTGAAAAAGCGTGTGCGAGCAAGGAGGAATGGGCCAAAATTCACCCAACTTATTGTGGGAAGCTTGTGGAAGGCTACCCGAAACGTTTGACCCAAGTTAAACATTTTAAAGGCAATGCTACCAAATACGTATTGAGTAAACTTCCGACCCACTGGGAATGTGATGAAAGAATTAAAAGCTGAAAGAAATCATTCTCTCTATTATTATTATGACATTTCACATTCTTAAAATAAAGTGGTGATCCTAACTGACATAAGACAGGGAATTGGTAGTACAGGATTAAATGTCAGGAATTGTGAAATACTGAGTTTAAATGTATCTGGCTAAGGTGTATGCAAACTTCCGACTTCAAGAGTGTTACGACTTCCGCCGAGGTCGGTCCCTCTACTTGTTCAGGCGGTGTTCAGCGGGCGACGTCACCGGTCTTCTAGCTACCGCCGATCTACTTTTCATTTTCTATGCTTTTTTGTCTTCATTTTTCACACCTGGTTTCTCTCCCATAATTACATGTTCCTTATTTAAACCCTCTGTTTCCCCCATGGTGTTGTGCGTGTTTATTCTATGTTAGAGGTTCTTGTTTATCTACTTAGGGAGCAGCGCCCCGTTCCCAACACTACCCGGTGAAATGTAAGGCGCCAAATTCAAAATCCAAAAGTTGAATTATTAAACATTCATCAATATACAAGTGTACGTATCAGTAGTTTTCGAGACTAAGAACCGTTATAGTGTCGCAACAGTCTAAAGTTTTTCCGAAATGCCGCTTTCGTGTTGTAAACTAACAAACTCCTATCGGGGAGAGTATAAAATACGTAATCGTTAAATCCATAACCAACGCGGGTCTCAAAAAACGCATAAAATCGCTAATATAAAATCCCTTACCTTTCGAAGAACTTCTGTATAAGATCTTCAGCATAAGGCGCTCGTAGATTCAGGCGCAGATGGGAACTTTATTGACCGTTAATTTGCCCATAGTTTAGGGATCCCCATTGTTCCTGTTTATATCCCCTTCCCTGTGCATGCCTTAGATAGTCGCCATTGCGGTCGGGGCTGATTAGGGAGGCCACCGCTCCACTAAGTATGGTTACGCAGGAGGGTCATGAGGAGATAATTAGTCTCTACCTTATTGATTCTCCTGCGTTTCAAGTGGTGCTGGGCCTACCCTGGTTGGCCTATCATGACCCCAATATTTCGTGGCAACAGAGGGCTCTCAAGGGATGGTCACGAGTGTGCTCGGGGAGGTGTGTAGGTGTTTCTATCGGTACGACTACGGTGGAGAGTCCAGACCAGGTCTCCACCGTGCACATCCTCTCAGAATATGCTGATTTGGCTCTCGCCTTCTGTAAAAAGAAGGCGACTCAATCCCCCCCGTCGATGGGGTGGTAATTGTGCGATAAATCTCCTGGTAGACGCAGCACTTCCCAGGAGTCACGTGTATCTTCTGTCACAGGAGGAGACGGCGGCTATGGAAACATATGTCTCTGAATCCCTGAGACAGGGATACATTCGGCCCTCCACTTCACCTGCCTCCTCGAGTCTCTTTTTTGTGAAGAAGAAATGTCGAGGTCTGCGCCCGTGTATTGACTATCGAGGTATCAATCAGATCACTGTGAGGTACAGCTACCCGCTACCTCTCATAGCCAGTGCGATCGAGTCAATGCACGGGACGCACTTCTTCACAAAATTGGATCTCAAGAGCGCTTAAAATCTGGTGCGTATCCGGGAGGGGGACGAGTGGAAGACGGCATTTAGTACCACCTCAGGGCACTATGAGTACCTCGTCATGCCGTACGGGTTGATGAATGCTCCATCAGTCTTCCAGGCATTTGTAGACAAGATTTTCCGGGACCTGCACGGACAGGGTGTGTGGTGTATATCGACAACATTCTGATTTACTCCACTACACGCGCCGAGCATGTGTCCCTGGTGTGCAAGGTGCTTGGTCGACTGTTGGAGCATGACCTGTACGTCAAGGCTGAGAAATGTCTGTTCTTCCAACAGTCTGTCTCCTTCCTAGGGTACTGCATTTCCACGTCAGGGGCGGAGATGGAGAGTGACCGCATTTCAGCCGTGCGTAATTGGCCGACTCCCACCAATGTGAAGGAAGTGCAACGGTTCTTAGGGTTTGCCAACTACTACCGGAGGTTTATCCGGGGCTTTGGTCAGGTAGCGGCTCCCATTACCTCACTGCTGAAGGGGGGACCGGTGCGACTGCAGTGGTCAGCTGAGGTGGACAGGGCTTTTGGTCACCTGAAGGCTCTGTTTACCTCGGCTCCCGTGCTGGCTCATCCGGACCCCTCTTTGGCATGTATAGTGGAGGTGGACGCGTCCGAGGCTGGAATAGGAGCTGTGCTGTCTCAGCGCTCGGGTACGACACTTAGACTCCGCCCCTGTGCCTTCTTTTCGAAGAAGCTCAGCTCGGCGGAGCGTAACTATGATGTGGGGGACAGGGAGCTGTTGGCTGTCATAAAGGCTCTGAAGGCGTGGAGACATTGGCTTGATGGGGCTAAACACCCTTTTCTCATCTGGACTGACCACCGCAATCTGGAGTACATCCGGGCGGCGGGGAGACTGAACCCTCGCCAGGCAAGGTGGGCCATGTTTTTCACCCGCTTTGTTTTCACCCTATCCTACCGACCAGGTTCCCAAAACACTAAGGCAGATGCACTGTCCCGGATGTTTGACACAGAGGAGCGGTCCATGGATCACACTCCCATACTTCCGGCCTCTTGCCTGGTGGCTCCGGTGGTGTGGGAGCTGGACGCGGACATCGAGCGGGCGTTACGTACAGAGCCCACTCCAGCTCAGTGTCCAGCTGGGCGTCTGTACGTTCCGTCTGCTGTCCGCGACCGTTTGATCTATTGGGCCCACACGTCACCCTCCTCTGGTCATCCTGGCATCGGTCGTACAGTGCAATGTCTTAGTGGGAAGTACTGGTGGTCCACCTTGGCTAAGGACGTGAGGGTTTATGTTTCCTCTTGCTCGGTGTGCGCCCAGTGCAAGGCTCCTAGGCACCTGCTCAGAGGGAAATTACAACCTCTACCCGTTCCACAACGGCCATGGTCGCAACTGTCGGTGGACTTCTTGACGGATCTTCCTCCATCACAGGGAAACACCATGATCCTGGTCGTTGTGGATAGGTTTTCTAAGTCCTGCCGTCTCCTTCCTTTGCCCGGTCTCCCTACGGCCCTACAGACTGCGAGGCTCTGTTCACCCACGTCTTCCGGCACTACGGGGTGCCTGAGGACATATCTCTGATCGGGGTCCCCAGTTCACGTCCAGGGTCTGGAAGGCGTTCATGGAACGTCTGGGGGTCAGCCTCACCTCAGGTTTTCACCCCGAGAGTAACGGGCAGTTGGAGAGAGTTAACCAGGATATGGGTAGGTTTCTGCGGTCATACTGCCAGGACCGGCCGGGGGAGTGGGCGGCTTTCATCCCCTGGGCAGAGATGGCTCAAAACTCACTCCGCCACTCCTCCACTAACCTATCTCCCTTCCAGTGTGTACTAGGTTACCAGCCGGTTCTGGCACCATGGCATCAGAGCCAGATCGAGGCTCCTGCGGTGGATGAATGGTTTAGGCGCTTGGAGGAGACCTGGGACGCCGCCCATGTGCATCTGCAACGGGCCGTGAGGCGGCAGAAGGCGAGCGCCGACCTCCACCGTAGTGAGGCCTGGCTCTGGCTCTCGACCCGAAACCTGCCCCTTCGCCTGCCCTGCCGGAAGCTGGGTCCGCGGTTTGTGGGGCCATTCAAAGTCCTGAGGAGACTGAACAAGGCTTGCTATAGGTTACAACTTCACCCAGATTACCGTATTAACCCCTCGTTCCATGTGTCTCTCCTCAGGCTGGTGGTGGCTGGTCCACTCCAGGAGTCTGAGGTGCGGGAGGTTCCTCCTCCCCCTCTGGACATCGAGGGGGTCCCGGCGTATGCTGTTCGAGCCATCTTGGACTCGAGGCGCTGGGCGAGGGGGCTTCAGTACCTCGTGGAGTGGGAGGGGTACGGTCCGGAGGAGAGATGCTGGGTGCCGGTGGAGGACATCCTGGACCCTTCGTTGCTACAGGAGTTTCACTGTCTCCGTCCGGCTCGCCCTGCACCTCGTCCTCCAGGTCGTCCCCAAGGCCGGTGTTGGCGCGCTGCTGCAGACGCGCGTCAAGGGGGGGGGGGTACTGTCACGACTTCCGCCGAGGTCGGTCCCGCTCCTTGTTCGGGCGGCGTTCGGCGGTCGACATCACCGGTCTTCTAGCTACAGCCGATCTACTTTTCATTTTCTATGTTTTTTTGTCTTCTTTAAACACACCTGGTTTCTATCCCATAATTACATGTTCCTTATTTAAACCCTCTGTTTCCCCCATGGTTTTGTGCGTGTTTATTCTATGTTAGAGGTTCTTGTTTCTGTGAGCTTGTATTTGTACTACCAATTTTGGTAGTTTTGTATTTTGAGTAAATATACATGATTACTCATCTCCGTTGTCCTGTGCCTGACTCTGCCTACCTGCTACATTGAGACTTCTGACAGACAGGGAATTTTTACTAGGATTACATGTCAGGAATTGTGAAAAACTTAGTTTAAATGTATTTGGCTATGGTGTATGTAAACGTCCGACTTCAACTGTACCACAAACCCCCGGGGTGACTTATTGCTATTATCAACTGGTTACCAACGTAATTAGACCAGTAAATATTACTTTTTGTCATACCATGGCTGTCAGCCAATCAGCATTCAGGGCTCGAACCACCCTGTTTATAATTCGCTATAATGCAGGGCAATAACCAACAGCTATGAGTTTGTTGGTTATTTATAAACAATTTAAATATTTTTAGGTAATAATAGGGCATAGATAATAGATAATATTTAGGAGGACTGATGGTTTGGTTAGCTTAGGGATGGGCAACTGATGTGAGTGGGGTCTACAAAAAAATCTGAGCTCATCATGAGGTGCCGCAGTGGCTCACGGGCAGCGTTTGGGTTGTAACTCAAAAAAAGTTACACATATTACTCATTACTTCTTTCAACCAAAACAAATTACATTACTTATTACTGCCTAGTTACACTACTCGTATCAAACCCATTTTTTGTTTATATTTTAGTCATATATCAGACACTTTTATCCAGAGACTTATAGTAGGGAGTGCATACATTTTATTCTTACTGGTCTCCTGTGGGAATCAAACTCACAACCCTAATGTTGTGCCATGCTCTACCAACTGAGCCACACAGGACCCAAAACTTTGTGTGTCTTCACCCAACCTAAACAATGAAAAACTTTCCATTAAGTAGGCAGGCTACACCAACACAAG
>QNTS01000062.1:912145-1054824 GCA_003317085.1 Hucho hucho | reverse complement strand
TTATTTTATTTTTATTACTAGGCAAGTCAGTTAAGAACAAATTCTTATTTTCAATGACAGCCTAGGAACAGTGGGTTAACTGCCTGTTCAGGGGCAGAACGACAGATTTGTACCTTGTCAGCTCGGGGACAACTTGCAACCTTTCGGTTACTAGTCCAACGCTCTAACCACCAGGCTACCCTGCCGCCCCATCTAAGCAAAGTGTTGAAAATGTATACACTCACTACTGGAAGTTGCTCTGGATAAGAGTGTCTGCTAAAATGAAGAAAAAAAAGGTTTAATCCATGGAATGTAATAGCCCCTCCTTGATTATCTGTTACTTCATTGATATGTTATTATAGGCTCATAACGTAACAACATACTGTATGCGACCAACCGGCTGGATTCGGTCTTATGTAGCAACATTTGAAATTATGATTTTTACATGAAATAAAAGTAGAGACTCCGATCTAGAAAATGGTATATCATACACTACAGTTGAGGACCAATGGGAAACCCCACTTATAACCCCACTTTTGAGAAAATGGCCCTTGAATATTTTGGTACACCAACTGGAGAGCTCTTCTTTGTCTACACCCATTCAGCATCGTTCACACCCTCTTAAGCCTTAGCCCTACCCATCTCTTTAAGGTTTCACATGTGAGGCCATGTGCTAAACAAAGTGAGTAAGGTAGTGACCTAAACAACCAAAGATTTCAAGACTAATGGCTGGTTTATACTACTATGTCTATTGACATGTCTGTATACAGTTGTCGCAGTGACATCATGAACATTCTATTGTCGTCCGACATCAAACTCGTCGTTGTCGTTATGAAAAAGTATAAACACAAAAACGACAGGCTGCATGACATCAGCAGCTTGTTGGTCCAAAAAAGTATAACTGGTGTATTTTAACACCAATAAACCCATCTGTTTTAAAAATGAATGTAGTATTTGTCAATCTAGTAAATCAGGCAACTAAAAGCCACTTTCTAAATGTTTTGGTTAGTTTCTAGCTTGTTATCTAGCTAGCTAACGTTAAGTTAGCTGGCCAGCCAGTTCAAATAGTGAACATATCATATCGCTGACAACGTCTTAACTTTAGCTAATTTGTATTGATTATTACAGGAAAAAAACTCACAACAAGATAATTATTTACAAGTTAATGGCAAGCTAATTACAGAAAATAGCTTACGGTTGTGAGTGTGACTAAATAAAAGCAGGGCATTCTACCTGAGAATTTTCAAACTTGGACAATGTCTCGTTGGCCTAACATTATATCCTAATTTGGTGCAGGTCATGTTGTTCTTCACATTACCGTCTCACATTTATTTGTCACATGCACAGGATACAGAAGGTGGCTCCCGAGTGGGGCAGTGGTCTAAGGCACTGCATCTCAGTGCTTGAGGCGTCTGTACAGACACCCTTGTTTTAATCCAGGCTGTATCACAACCAGCCATGATTGGGAGTCCCATAGGGCAGCGCACAATTGGCCCAGCGTCGTCCGGGTTTGGTGTAGGCCGTTATTGTAAATAAGAATTTGTTCTTAACTGACTTGCCTAGTTAAATAAAGGTTAAATAAAAAATACAAAATAAATACAAGGTACAGTGAAATGGTTACTTGCATAGTGGAGTCATTTGTTTACACATGTAGCTAGCTAGCTAAACAATGAACCATAATCCCAACTCATATCGCTGCATGAATCTACAGGTAGCTAAAGTTAACCAACTAGGTTCAATGTTAGCTAGCTAGCTAACATTAGGCTAAAACTAGCAATTCAAATGGCTCTGAGATACAAATAATATTAGTACACAGATCATACACATAACATTAGCTAGTGAGCCAGCCAGCTAACGTTTTACGGACAAAATTTGAAATGTATAATATCTGAAAATGTAGCTAGCTAGACTCTTGTAGTGGAAGAATCAGAATTAGTTAGGTAACATAGATAATTAAGATGTCTTATCTGCACAATATGCTGATATGATATGCTTCTAATTAGACTGTATCCCTTCGGACTCTGGCGTTGGCAGTTGCACTTCTTTCTTCAGCTGGGGCTCAGTCACCTGGGACCCAGAGAGGGGAGAAGTCAGGCTTGTCTTTCACATGTCCCTGGTGCTATGCAGAATACCAGAAAGAGAAGAGGACAGGAGGGAACAATGTCTTCATATGTGAATGTGTCTTTACCTATTCTTTAAAAACCTGTTCGGGCTAGGGGGCAGTGTTCGGAGAGTCTGGCGTGCCCAAAGTAAAATGCCTGTTACTCAGGCCCAGAAACTAAGATATGCACATAATTAGTATTGGATAGAAAACACTCTGAAGTTTCTAAAATTGTTAAAATAATGTCTGAGTATAACAGAACTGATTTGGCAGGTGAAAACCTGAGGAAAATCCATCTGGAAAATGGGATTTTGTGATGTCACACTTTTTCCATTGACATGCTATTCAAAGCAGGGGGATCTAGCTCCCAGATTGCAGTTCCTATGGCTTCCACTAATGTCAACAGTCTTTAGACAATGTTTCAGGCTTGTTTTTCGAAAAACCAAGGAGTAAGAGCTGTTTTTCCAAGTGGACTCAGGAGTGGACTATACTGTTTAGCGCGGAGATCGCACGCTTCGTTTTTTTCTTTTTCTATCGACCAGGTTATTATCCGTCTGAAATATTATCATTTATATACATAATAGGGTACCTGAGGATTGATTAGAAACGTTGTTTGGGCAAAGTTTATAGGTAACTTTTGCAAATTTTCTTCGTCTTGTACAAAACGTGCCAAACAAACTGAGCTTTTGGGATATAAAGAGGAACTTTATCAAACAAAAGGACCATTTATTGTGTAGCTGGGACCCTTTGGATTGCCATCAGAGGAAGATCTTCAAAGGTAAGCAATTTATTTTATTGCTTTTTTTGAGTTTTGTGACACCCGTGCTGGTTATGTTATTATGCTAATTGAATATGTATGCGGAGCGCTGTCCTCAGACAATCAAATGCTATGCTTTTGCCGTGAAGCCTTTTTGAAATCTGACAACGCTGTGAGAGTACCAAGATTCTATGCTTTTGAATGGTGTGCAACACTTGTATTTTCATGAATTTTTAATATTACTATTTTTGTAATTTGAATTTGGCGCTCTGCATTTTACCGGATGTTGTCGCAGGTGGGAAGCTAGCGTCCCACCTAGCCCTAAGAAGTTTTAACCATGTGAAGGGATGGCGTGATTAATGGGGAACCAATTATTTGTCTCCACAATGTCTGTGCGCCAGTCACTCCCTCCTTTGGCCTTGGGGGAGATAAGGTTTGAGACAACATATGTGTGGGGTAGTGTCTGGAACCATTGTCTGTCATCTCTGATGTTGTATTTATCCTGGGATAGTGTATGACCTAGAGGCTGACTCCCCTCAGTAAGCTTGTCCAGGCGTGTGGTCAAGAAGGGGTTTTACTTGAGATGGGAGCATCTGGAGTTGACAATTGATTTATGCCATAGAATGAGTTGGTGTTTTTGTGCTATGAAGTACCAGGAACGAGATCGGAGCCTCGTCTTAAAGGCCAAACTGAAAAATAAGAACAGAATTTATAACAAATGCTATCTGGCTGCGGGATACTCCTTTCTCATTTAACCTGTTACAGATCCAATCCCGTGAACTGGAAGCTAAAACTGTTGTAGGCCACTTTACGTCTCGCGGTTTAAGTTTAATGTTTTTATGAGTAAAGTTTGTAAGTACTTTTATGTTTACGACGTGTGGGAAGTTTTCGAATCTGAGAACAATTAGATTGTCGTAACAGTCTAAAGTTTTTCCGAAATGCCGCTTTCGTCTTGTAAACTAACAGACTCCTGTCGTGGGGGTGAGTTTAACCTAATTAGCATAATAACATAGCCAGCAGAGGTGTCACAAAACTCAAAAATAGCATAAAATAAATCGCTTACCTTTGATGATCTTCCTCTGATTGCATATCAAAGCGTCCAGGATACACAATAAAAGGTCCTTTTGTTCGATAAAGTTCCTCTTTATATCCATATAGCTCCGTTTGGTTGGCGCGTTTTGTTCAGTAATCCACTTGCCCAAAGGCTTTCATCCATGCAGACAAACGATATCCCAAAAGTACCCATAAAGTTCGTCGAAAAAAGTCAAACAGCATTTGTAATCAATACTCAGATACCCTAAAATGAATATACACTATAATATTTCAGACGGAATATAACCTGCTGAATAGAAGAGAAAAAGAACTGAACGCGCATTCCCTGTTACACGCAGAATCCAAAACAGTACACTTGACGTGAACCCAGGAACTAGTGGTCTTACTCCCTTGATTTTCATGATTGAACGTTCCAACCTTTTTCTGAAGACTGTTGACATCTAGTGGAAGCCATAGGAACTGCAATCTGGGAGTTAAAATACCCAGCATTGAATAGCATGCCAATTGAAAACATTGTGACATGACTGATTCAGACATCCCGGATAGATTGTGCTCGGGTTTTTGCCTGCCATATCAGTTCTGTTATACTCACAGACATTATTTTAACAGTTTTAGAAACTTCTGAGTGTTTTCTATCCAAAGCTACTAATTATGCATATCCTAGCTTCTGGGCCTGAGTAACAGGCAGTTTACTTTGGGCACATTTTTCATCCGAAGTTCAAAATACTGCCCCCTAGCCCTAAGAAGTTAACAAGTCTCACCTTGTGACCCGTTCCAAACATCTGTGGTTTGTTATGTAGACTAGGGTGTGGATCTTTGCTACAAAATATTTTAATAGCCTTTTTGTTATGGCTCTCAACAAATTGTTAATATGTGTTCCTCCATGAACCGTTAATTTTGTTTATTGAACAGACATATTTCACCCGGAGGTGACACAATTGTGAATCATACATAATGCAGTGGCTTTGTAGCTCAATGAACCACTAGCAATAGGCTATGGGACCTCATATTTTATGAGGCCTTCCTAAATCTCTCTCTTTGTGTCACGCCCTGGCCATAGAGAGCCCTCTAGGTTTCTCTATAGTGTGTTGGGTCAGGGCGTGACTAGGGTTATCTAGGGAACTCTATGTTAGTTTTGAGTTGGTTCCCAATTAGAGGCAGCTGGTTGTTGTTGCCTCTTAAGTTGGTTCCCTTCCCCACCTGCTTTGTGGGTTATTGGTTGATGTATGTTTGAATGTAGTGTTTAGTGCCGATCGTTGTTGTTTTCTTTTGTTTTTGTATGTTTCACTTCGTCTCTATTAAACATGTGGAACTACACCCGTGCTGCACTTTGGTCCGCTCATTCCAGCGATCGCAACAGAATAACCCACCAAACCAGGACCAAGCAGGGTGCCCCCAAGGAGAAGACGTTCTGGACCTGGGAGGAGATAATGGGGGGCAGCGAGACCCTTCCATGGCGGCACTCACCAGGGAGAGAGAAGAAGCAGCCAGGACACCGGGGTCCAGGGCCACAGCAACAACGCCAGGGGCCGCGTACCCATGCAGCCCAGGGACAGCCCCAAGATTTTTTTTGGGGGGGGCACATGGGGCATTCGGGTGAGCTGAGGAGAGAGTCAATGCCCCGTTGGAGAAATTA
Source organism: Hucho hucho (assembly GCA_003317085.1). Taxonomy (NCBI): domain Eukaryota; kingdom Metazoa; phylum Chordata; class Actinopteri; order Salmoniformes; family Salmonidae; genus Hucho; species Hucho hucho. Next base: position 1,049,298 of record QNTS01000062.1, on the reverse strand, counting down.
TCAGGAGCTTAAGGAGGATTATGAGAGGGAGGTAAAGGCAAGGAGGGAGCTACAGCGCAGGCGCCAAGAGGAGCGTCTGTCCAGCCCGATACATCCTGCGGCAGCTCCCCGCACTCGCCCAGAGGTGCGTGTCGTCAATCCGGAGAGCTACGCCAGATTCACGCATCCAGAGTCCAGTGCGCCTCCACAGCCCTGTGCGTCCAATGCCAGCTCCCCGCACTCGCCCTGAAGGGAGTGTCAGCAGTCCGGTGGGACCTACGCCGGAGAGGGGAAGTTGAACTACTTAGGGAGCAGTGGGGCGCTAGTTGTTTGAGGATAGCCCCTCTCATATTTTATGCATTAGCATAAATCCATAACCAACGCGGGTCTCAAAAAACGCATAAAATCGCTAATATAAAATCCCTTACCTTTCGAAGAACTTCTGCTGAGGGCAACGAAGACATCCAATGGTTCTTTTGTTAGAAAAAGTCATTTATTATATCCATAAATCTCTGTTTGGTTGGCGCGTTATGATCATAAAATCGTGAAGAGAACACGTTCACACGTTGCTCCACGCACCAGGCTCCCTGTGCGCCTTCAGAGCCCAGCACGACCTGTTCCTGCTCTACGCATCAGGTCCCCTGTGCGCCTACAGAGCACGGCACGTCCTGTTCCTGCTCCACGCACCAGGTCCCCTGTGCGCCTTCAGAGCCCAGCACAACCTGTTCCTGCTCTACGCATCAGGTCCCCTGTGCGCCTTCATCAGGTCCCCTCTGCGCCCCGGGCCTCCGGTGCGTTTTCTCGGGCCAGCACGCCCGCACCGGAGCCGCCACCGACAAAGGCCCACCCGAATTCCCCCCCATTTTTCACTTCGTCTCTATTAAACATGTTAAACATGTGGAACTACACCCGCGCTGCACTTTGGTCCGCTCATTCCAGCGATCGCAACACTTTGAGAAAATAATATAGCCTATCGATTGAAAGATTAGGCTATTACAAGGATTTAGCAAAGGGGCAAAAGGGGGCTAAAGTACAAAATAACCATAAAATACCACATAAGCCGCAACTAAGCAACATAATGAGGCCCACTTGATTTTAGGATATGTCATTTTCAATTGCTTAACCACTCTCGAGAAGTCCTAGCCTCCACTACTCAAATCGGAGTGTCTAAAAATAGAGCGCACTGTCACAACTGTTGCGCTGCATGCATGGGATCTGACCCATAGTGAATGAATCACTGCCATATCATATCATATCGGCCAATCCTGACTCCTCCCGTTATCCACATATAGAGAGTAGTCTTTGATTGTAGTTATGACATGGTGGTCTACGACGGGTGTGACGTAGTCCCATGGTCCCTTTATATACTCCACTCTTGCCCACCTCACACCATTCAAGTTTAACTGACTTTCATACAGAACTCAATGAACTACTGTGCGTGAAACCATCTGCTGCTCTACTACTCACCAGCTATAGAACGAACTGAACTGAAGCATCACTTCTCAAAAAGTGACATTATTCTCTGAGCCTATCTATTAAGAAGCAGAGACTACATTTGTCAAGCCACTGCCAATTAAAAACCAGCGACCGGCAGTAAATCGGACTGTAAATCGGACCATTTAATTCATCATTGTTCTACCTGACAAGAAGTGGCTTCTTCACATCCGAAAAGTCTTCGGGGATTTTTTTTTAAACTCATCTCTTCAAGTTTTGAACTTTTACCACAGCGAATAGTGCGCACGTTTGGCATCGACTTGCTAAACATTTTTGCAGATAATTTCACACATCGGTCTGACTTTCGGTGTAAAAAGCCACACACGGAAACCGCCAGCATGTCAAGCAATAATATACATTACTACAACGACAGCCATCCACCACAGTACTACCAGGGCACTGATAACTTTGAAGGGGACGAGAAAGACGAGATGCCGGCTACAGAAAAAGACCTTGCCGAGGATGCGCCATGGAAGAAAATACAACAGAACACTTTTACCAGGTGGTGCAATGAGCACCTCAAGTGCATCAACAAGAGCATCACTGACTTGCAGAAGGATTTTGGCGACGGTTTAAAGCTGATCGGGCTCCTGGAAGTTCTGAGTCAGAAGAAGATGTACAGAAAGCACCACAATAGACCCAACTTCAGACAGATGAAACTGGAAAATGTGTCTGTGGCTCTTGAATTCTTGGACAGGGAACACATCAGGTTGGTGTCTATTGGTAAGTGATAATTAAGCTTTTGTGGCAATTTTTTATTTATTGTTATTCATCTTTGAGAGAGAGGGGGAGAGAGAGAGAGGAGAGGGAATTAAATCAGTGCATAATCGGGACAGAGGGAATAACAGAACAGAACAATATATCAAAATAAATTGCTTTTTTACTGATTCATAAATCTGTTTTCTTTAGGTTACAATATAGACTATACAGAAATTAATTCATTAATTATTAATTAATCAATGGATAATACATTTATTATAGACTGTCAGTGTCATTTCACAAAAGATTTCTACTTTACATAACACAGTAGAATAATAGTATGTGTTTACACATTAGTGGATCTTAGATTGTCGACCACATATTATTGAGAGACCAATTTGAATCATTCAGCTGAGTGACTAAACATCCATCCACACTACAGTATTATGGCACCTCTGTAAATCCAGTTTGCAGTAGAGGTGCGTGGGCAAAATCACTGATGAAGCCAAGCCAAGCCAGTAAAAAAGCTATATTAGTTTGTGATAATTGCATTGTTTGCTCTATAACCCATTCGTTCATACGCCACCGTGATATACAATAAGGCCTAGACAACAAAAAGACAAGTCACACATAAATTCAACAACACATACGTTTGTTTCATCACAAAACTGGAGAGCAACATCTGTCCGGTGAAGTCCATGAAGCAAATATTGCACGTAGTTGTATCACCTACAGTATGGTCAAGCAAGATTTAGAACCACAGAGTTACCGCAAGTCAGCACAAAGACAACAGGAGCACTGCCTCCTCTATTCCAGCACCATTTCAATTTAAACATTTAAACATCATCAAATCAACAAGACTGTATGCTTAGTTACATCTAGGCTACATATTGAACTTCAGTCGTCTCAGGCCAGTGGCACAACATGGTTAGATCAGAATCGCTGTCATAATCATTGGCCTGTACAGAGAATTTAGTCAAAACCACAAGTCCAAATCCCCATCTCCATCCATGGCTTAGGAAAGGGCCAATTTAGCAAGCTAGCTACGGCAGGACATCAACACAAGCAGACCATAAACAGACAAATTTTTCTGAAAATTATGTTTTGCTTAAGAAGTGATTTGACTTGTTGAAGCCAAATCCAAACTGGCCAGGAGACCCATGAAGGGGCGCACAATTGGCCTAGCATCGTCCGGGTTAGGGGGAGGGTTTGGCCGGCTTGTCCTTATCCCATCGCGCTCTAGTGACTCCTGTGGCGAGCCAGGTGCAATGCACGCTGACACGGTCGCCAGGTGTACGGCAACGGTGTTGCCTCCGACACATTGATGCGGCTGTCTTCCGGGTTAAGTGAGCGTTGTGTCAAGAAGCAGTGCGGCTTGGCAGGGTTGTTGCGACAACATGTTATACTCTTTTGGTCCAGATAGTATCAGATACATGGGCTACACATACTGAGACAGAGATGCGCTGTTTCCCTCGCTCGGATGATTTCTCCAATGAGATTCAGCCACTTGCTAATTTACTGAAAATGATGTAAACACAGAGAGAGACGAAATAGAACTGATTTTATAATTTTATTTATACATCTTTTTTTCGGGGGGCCTGGCTTGAATACACATCCATGAATGCACGTCGTTGCCAGCTTGTCAGGTGCTCTACTGATGCATGGGTTTCACAAAGTAGGCATGGGTGAGTCAGCTCTCTGGAAACTCTTACAGCAGAGGTGCCGTTGAGATCACTTTTGCTGCCAGTTCGAATATCAGCAGAGATATAGGTTTTTCTTTTGAAATGTAGAATTAAATTTCTTGTGTTAGTGTGTTGAGCAGAGAAGTGCAGCCAAAATACATTTACTGAGAAGCTTCTTGTTGGAATCCCGCTTGCAGACCGACACATAGGCTGCTGGCACTGCTACATAAATAATCGTTGCTACTTTAGTACAGGCTATATTACATAGACGTGTAGAGCTACATTTACATGTACAACCAACGTTTTATACGCATTCTAATAATCATCCGCTTCGTCGCATATGCGTGGACCAGCAGTGAACAGTGTTTTCCTTAACAAGCCATGATTGAAATGCTTTAGCAGTGTTTCACAATGAAAGCAGTTATGAATACAGTACATGACAGGACGCATGGCTCACGACCTTCGCCTCCCCCGAGTCCATATGGGAGTTGAAGCATTGGGACAAGACTGCAACTACCAATAAAAAGTACAAAAAAAAAAAATATATATATATAAAAAAGATGTGCCTTTTACTGAGGAGTGGCTTCCGTCTGGCCACTCTACCATAAAGGCATGATTGGTGGAGTTCTGCACAGATGGTTGTCCTTCTGGAAGGTTCTCTCATCTCCACAGAGGAACTCTGGAGCTCTGTCACCTCCCTGACCAAGGCACTTCTCCCCTGATTGTTCAGTTTGGCTGGGCGGCCAGCTCTAGGAAGAGTCTTGGTGGTTCCAAACTTCTTCCATTTAAGAATGATGGAGGCCACTGTTCTTGGGGACCTTCAATGCTGCAGAAATGTTTTGGTACCCTTCCCCAGATCTGACACAGTCTTGTCTCTGTGGACAAGTCCTTCACCCTCATGGCTTGGTTTTTGCTCTGACATGCATTGTCAACTGTGGGACCTTATATAGACAGGTGTGTGCCTTTCCAAATCATGTCCAATTCATTTAATTTACAACAGGTGGACTCCAATCAAGTTTTATAAACATCTCAATGGGAACAGGATGCACCTGAGATCAATTAGTCTAATAGCAAAGGGTCTGAATACTGATGTAAATATGGTATTTCAGTTGTTTTTTTTAATTAAATTTGCAACAATTTCTAAAAACCTGTTTTCGCTTTGTCAGAATGGGTTATTGTGTGTAAATTGATGAGGATTTTTTAAATTTATTTACATTTTAGAATAAGGCTGTAACGTAACAAAATGTGGAAAAAGGGAAGGGGTTTGAAAACATATGTAGAATCTATGAATTAAATATCTGAGAACAGCAATATTTTACAAACACACACTTAAATGTACCCATAAGCAATCATTTCTGATGAAAAAAATGTGAAAAATTGGTGGATATAGCATTTTGGAAAGAAACTCTTCATATTTACATATTGAGTCATTTCAATATTGATGTGTCACAAAGACACAGACAGGGTTTTTGTTTAGAAGGAAATATGCCCTTAACTGTAGTTGACTGCTGAAGGGACACCCAACAAATGAGACATTAAAAGTGCTCTTTAAGCACCTTGGCTAGTTATTTCTTTAATTTTGTCTACTGTACAGTATTTTTACATAACCATCTTATGATATGATAAGGGTTTGGACTATGAGAAGCCTAGTTAGCGTTTTCCAGTTTCACATTTCGCTAAGTAGATGCGTTATTAAACCCATGACACTGGTGACTGATTTCTCTCCCCACACGGCCCGATGAAATTCCCAGTGTGACCGCCACTTTGAGCGGGTGGTTGTGAAGGGCTAGGCGTGTGTGTCGTGATGCCCGGGGGTACTCTCTATGGAGAGCGATGGACCTCATGCCTCTGGAATGTCCCAACGTCCTGCAGTATAGTGTCAGCAAAGAGGTTAGGGGTCATTCACACAATGCGCACCTCAAAGTGTGTGTGTTGGGAAGTGGCAGGCGGAGAAGGTGTCTATACTTGCGACCTTGTCAGTCTGATAGAAACGGGACACAATAACGGCAGCGCTGCCATTCCTCTCCTGACGCCTGCCTCTTGAGACTTGATGCAGCAACATTAAGTGAACAGTGAACACAAAAATTTAAATAACTTTTCTGTGTTGTCACAGCAACCTACGGATACTAAATTCATTGATACTGAGTACGTGTCACTGGCACACACTTTTTGATAGATGGTTGTTTAACCACATGGCACACAGTTGTCCAAAAAACCTGAGATGGCAGTATTAAAACCACATCAAGCCATACAACCCTCCTACCACACCACACCACCTGCTTATGCCAGTCAGTTTAATGGGCCTTATCAAACAGCCACTAAGCAGAGTAGAATAAATAATAATAGAATCAGAAATAAACAACTCACATGACCAGCCTCTTCACTTGCTATTGCCTACTAATTGACTACTAATTGGTTGATTATGTAATTGGAAACACTTACACTGAGTATAGCAAACATTAGGAACACCTTCCTAATATTCAGTTGCCCTCAGAACAGCCTCAATTCATCGGGGTTGGACACTACAAGGTGTTGAAAGTGTTCCGCAGGGATGCTGGCCCATGTTGACTCCAATGCTTCCCTCAGTGTCAAGTTGGCTGGATGTCTTTTGGGCGGTGGACCATTCTTGATACACATGGGAAACTGTTGAGCTTGAAAAACCCAGCAGCGGTGCAGTCCTTGAAAAAAAACGATGCGCCTGGCACCTACTACCATACCCCTTTCAAAGGCACTTCAATCTTTTGTCTTGCCCTCTCCCTCCCTGAATGGCACACATACACAGTCCTTAATGTTTTGTATACTCGCTGAATCTTCCTCTATCTTTTTTTACTACAAAACATAGAAACCTGCAATGTTCACATATGTTGATGAAAAATGGCCCTTATATATATACAGTAGAAGTCGGAAATGTATATACACTTAGGTTGGAGTCATTAAAACTAGTTTTTCAAACACTCCACAAATGTCAAGTCGGTTAGGACATCTACTTTGTGCATGACACAAGTAATTTTTCCAACAATTGTTTACAGACAGATTATTTCACTTATGATTCACTGTTTTACAATTCCAGTGGGTCAGGAGTTTACATACACTAAGTTGACTGTGCCTTTAAACAGCTTGGAAAATTGAAGCTTCTGATAGGCTAATTGACATCATTTGAGTCAATTGGAGGTGTATCTGTGGATGTATTTCAAGGCCTACCTTCAAACTCAGTGCCTCTTTGCTTGACATAATGGGAAAATCAAAAGAAATCAGCCAAGACCTCAGAAAACAAATTGTAGACCTCCACAAGTCTGGTTCATCCTTGGGAGCAATTTCCAAATGCCTGAAGGTACCACGTTCATCTTTACAAACAATAGTACGCAAGTTTAAACACCATTGGACCACGCAGCTGTCATACCGCTCAGGAAGGAGACGCGTTCCGTCTTCTAGAGATGAACGTACTTTGGTGTGAAAAAAGTGCAAATCAATCCCAGAACAACAGCAAAAGACCTTGTGAAGATGCTGGAGGAAACCGGTACAAAAGTATCTATATCCACAGTAAAACGAGTCCTATATCGACATAACCAGAAAGGCTGCTCAGCAAGGAAGAAGCCACTGCTCCAAAACCGCCATAAAAAAGCCAGACTACGGTTTGCAACTGCACATGGGGACAAAGTTTGTACTTTTTGGACAATTGTCCTCTGGTCTGGTGAAACAAAAACAGAACTGTTTGGCTATAATGACCATTGTTATATTTGGAGGAAAAAGGGGGAGGCTTGCAAGCCGAAGAACACCATCCCAACTGTGAAGCACGGTGGTGGCAGCATCATGTTGTGTGGGTGCTTTGCTGCAGGAGGGACTGGTGCACTTTACAAAATTGATGGCATCATGAGAAGGAAAATTATGTGGATATATTGAAGCAACATCTCAAGACATCAGTCAGGAAGTTAAAGCTTGGTCACAAATGGGTCTTCCAAATGGACAATGACCCCAAGCATACTTCCAAAGTTGTGGCAAAATGGCTTAAGGACAACAATGTCAAGTTATTGGAGTGGCCATCACAAAGCCCTGACCTCAACCAATAGAACATTTGAACAGAACTGAAAAAACAGAATAAGCGTGTGCGAGCAAGGAGGCCTACAAACCTGACTCAGTTACACCAGCTCTGTCAGGAGGAATGGGCCAAAATTCACCCATATTATTGTGGGAAGTATGTGGAAGGTTATTTAAAGGCAATGCTACCAAATACTAATTGAGTGTATGTAATCTTCTGATCCACTGGGAATGTGATGAAAGAAATAAAAGCTGAAATTAATCGTTCTCTCTACTATTATTCTGACATTTCACATTCTTAAAATAAAGTGGTGATCCTAACTGACCTAAAACATGGAATGTTTACTAGGATTAAATGTCAGGAGTTGTGAAAAACTGAGTTTAAATGTATTTAGCTAAGGTGTATGTAATCTTCCGACTTCAACTGTATATGGAATGTATTATCCTATTGCACAATGGATTTGGGTACACTTTACCATCTTCAGTTTGTCTACTCTTAATAAAAGTATGGTGCTATTGTTTGGTTTATGTGTAGTCTCTGAGTTTGGTTAGTTTTGAAGAGGTACGAAGAGAGATGACTGATCTAAGGACACACTGGTTAAGTTTGTTGGCATAATTACCAGCCTCTTTATTGTCCTACTACTTAGTATTTATCTCACACTAAGATAACTTACTTTAACTTCTTAGGGAGCGGCTCCCGAGGTGACGGTTTTGGAGAGTCTGGCGTGCCCAAAGTAAAATGCCTCCCATTCAGGCCCAGAAAATAGGATATGCACATAATTAGTACTATTGGATATGAAACACTCTGATGTTTCTAAAAGTGTTAACATAATGTCTGTGAGTATAACAGAACGGATATAGCAGGCGAAAACCCAAGGAATTTCTGTCCTGGAAAAAGTGTTTTTGACACATTGCCTCATTTTGAACCCCTCCCTATTGAAAACCGCCATATCTGGGAGTAAGATTGCAGTACCTATTGCTTCCACTGGATGTCAACAGTCTCTAGACAGTGTTTGGTGATGTTAGGTTGCTCTGGATGGTAATAGAAGAAGAATTTCGAACTAGTCACAGGATGTAAACAGAAGAGGAGGCGCGTTCACGGGCTCGCGCACGCTGTGGTTTTTTCCTTTCCTATCGTCCAGTTTATAATCCGGTTGAAATATTATAGTAAATATACATAAAAGTGTTCCTAAGGATACATTATCAATGATGTTTGATTGTTCTTGGACAAGTGTATAGGTATAGGTTGAACGCGTTCTCTTCACTGTTCAATGGGTGAGTGGACGCTGTATTTTATGATCATAATGCGCCAACCAAACGGAGATTTATGGATATAATGCATTACTTTTTCTAACAAAAGAACCATTGGATGTCTTCGTTGGACACTTGGGAAGCCCTCAGCAGAAGTTCTTCGAAAGGTAAGGGATTTTATATTAGCGATTTTCTGCGTTTTTTGAGACCCGCGTTGGTTATGGATTTATACTAATGCAGAAAATATGAGAGGGGCTATCCTCAAACAATCAAATGTTATGCTTTCGCCATAAAGCCTTTTTGAAATCTGACAACGCTGTGATATTGCCAAGAATCAGAGCTTTTGATGACTATGCAACACTTGTATATTGATGAATGTTTAATAATTCAACTTTTGGATTTTGAATTTGGCGCCTCACATTTCACCGCCCCACTACTCCCTAAGTAGTTTTAAAAGCAATTGAATGGGAAGTGCTGTTGACTTAGGGAAGGATTCCATATCAACATACTGTATGTCCTCAGCTGTTGAGCTGTTGTTGTCTCTGGTGCCCAACCATGCCCATTGTCTGTATGTGGAATACCAGGGATGCTCAGTCATTCTTCTGTTGGAGAGGAGTGTCTGGGGTGGGGTGGGGTGGGGTGAGGGAGTGTAAATCAGGTCAGACTCGATAGATGTGATAGTAAGTCGCTCTGGATAAGAGCGTCTGCTAAATGACTAAAATGTAGATGTAATCACAAGGCCATTTTGTTTATCTAAAGACTCAGATACCGAACAATAAATTTGGCCTGAGAAAAAGCCATACACATAACATTCCTTTTGCCATGATGAATGGGAACCAAAATCTGATCCCAGATCTGTGATTCTCTCCCCTCCAGACTCCAATGCCATCGTGGACAGGAACCTGAAGTTGATCCTGGGTCTGATCTGGACTCTGATCTTGCACTACTCCATCTCCATGCCCATTTGGGAGGACGAGGATGATGAGGAGGCCAAGGAACTGACCCCCAAGCAGAGGCTGCTGGGCTGGCTCCAGAACAAGGTGCCTGAGCTGCCCATCAACAACTTCCACCGCGACTGGAGGGACGGCAAGGCCCTAGGAGCCCTTGTAGACAACTGTGCCCCTGGTTAGTTCATGTGGATTTCTTGTTGCCCGTATATGTCCTCAGGACACACCTCCCTGCCAGACACAGCACTCTCCCATGGGAACTTTAGTTCCTGGTAGGATAACAACTCTTCATCAGAACACAATTACATGCAAAACATCACAAATGCTCAAGATATCAATTTCTGGTTGAGGCAGAAATCCTTGTAACATCTCGCAATGCTAAAGATACCAATTTCAATTTGAGGCAGAAATGTGTATAACATCTTGGTATGGTCAATATACACATTTTTGGTAGAGACAGAAAATCTTAAAAAAATGTAGGGTTTTTTTACAGCTTTTTCTCCCCAGTTTCATGGTATCCATTTGGTAGTTACAGTCTTGTCTCATCGCTGCAACTCCCGTACGGACCCGGCGAGGTAAAGGTCGAGAGCCATGCGTCCTCCAGGACACAACCCAAACTGCTTCTTGACACAATGCCCGTTTAACCTGGAAGCCAGCCACATGAATGTGTCAGAGGAAACACTGTACACCTGGTGACCGTGTCAGCGTGCATGCGCCCGGCCCGCAACAGGAGTTGCGATGTGACAAGGACATCCCTGCCGGCCAAACCCTCACCTAACCCGGACAACGCTGGGCCTGTTGTGCGCAGCCCCATGGGTCTCCCGGTCGCGGCCGGCTGTGACAGAGCCTGGACTCGAACCAGGATCTCTAATGTCACAGCTAGCAACTGCGATGCAGTGCCTTAGACCACTGCGCCACTCGGCAGGCCCGAGAGACAGAAATTCTATGTAATATCTCGGGATGCTCAAGATACCGATTTCCCTAACTGTGCTGACTAAAGGAGAATGGTAGATCCCTGGTATGTGCTGTGCCAGGTCATGTAATCTTCCATCAGACACATGGCTGGGCAGTTACTGTGGTGAGATGTCAGTGTCAGCTATGAGTCAGTTGTTGTACTCGATATGGTATCACTTACACAGCCTGGCAATGGCAGTAGGCCTCGGTGGCCCTGTTTAGCCATTGGGGCAGAGACAGAGAGTGGAGAGACATTGACAAGGTTATAAATAATGATTTTTAATTGAAATAATAATTGTCCTTCAAACTTTGCTTTCGTCAAAGAATCCTCCATTTGCAGCAATTACAGCCTTGCAGACCGTTGGCATTCTAGTTGTCAATTTGTTGGGGTAATCTGAAGAGACTTCACCCCATGCTTCCTGAAGCAACTCCCACAAGTTGGATTGGCTTGATGGGCACTTCTTACGTACCATACGGTCAAGCTGTTCCCACAACAGCTCAACAGTGTTGAGATCCGGTGACTGTGCTGGCCACTCCATTATCGACAGAGTACCAGGTGACTGCTTCTTCCCTAAATAGTTATTGCATAGTTCGGAGCTGTGCTTTAGGTCATTGTCCTGTTGTAGGAGGATATTGGCTCCAATTAAGCACTGTCCAAAGGGTATGGCATGGCGTTGCAAAATGGAGTGGTAGTCTTCCTTCTTCAAGATCCCTTTTACCCTGTACAAATCTCCCACTTTACCACCACCAAAGCACCCCCAGACCCTCACATTGCCTCCACCATGCTTGACCGATGGCGTCAAGTACTCCTCTAGCATTTTTTAAAAAATTCTGCGTTTCACGAATGTTCTTCTTTGTGATCCGAACACCTCAAACTTAGATTTGTCTGTCCATAACACTTTTTTCCAATCTTCCTCTGTTCAGTGTCTGTTATTTTTCCAATCTTAATCTTTTCTTTTTATTGGCCAGTCTGAGATATGGCTTTTTCTTTGCAACTCTGCCTAGAAGGTCAGCATCCCGGAGTCGCCTCTTCATTTTGGATGTTGAGACTGGTGTTTTGCAGATACTATTTAATGAAGCTGCCAGTTGAGGACTTGTGAGGCGTCTGTTTCACAAACTATACACTCTAATGTACTTGTCCTTTTGCTCAGTTGTGCACCGGGGCCTCCCAGTCCTCTTTCTATTCTGGTTAGAGCCAATTTGTGCTGTTCTGTGAAGGGAGTAGTACACAGTGTTGCACCAGATCTTCAGTTTCTTGGCAATTTCTCACATGGAATAGCCTTCATTTCTCAGAACAAGAATAGACTGACAAGTTTCAGAAGAAACCCACAAATGCTGACGCTCCAGATACTCAACTAGTCTGAAGAAGGTCAGTTTTCTTTAATCAGGACAACAGTTTTCAGCTGTGCTTACATCATTGCAAAATGATTTTCTAATGATCAATTATCCTTTAAAAATTATAAACTTGGATTAGCTAACACAATGTGCCACTGGAACACAGGAGTGATGGTTGCTGATAATGGGCCTCTGTACGCCTAATGTATTCCATAAAAAAATCTGCAGTTTCCAGCTACAATAGTCATTTACAACATTAACAATGTCTACACTGTATTTCTGATCAATTTGATGTCATTTTAATGGACAAAAAATGGCTTTTCTTTCAAAAACAAGGACATTTCTAAGTGACCCCAAACTTTTGAATGGTAGTGTATCTAAATAGACTTCTATTTTTGGTACAGCTAGAGAAATCAGGTAGAACAAGAGTCGTCCTCTCCTTTGTTTGAGAAAGTATTTCTCGTGTATCCCTGACAATATTCCAGCGTCAGATTAATGTAATGTAAACGTTAAAACGTCACGATAATGTTACTGTAACACAGCAGCTCCGAGGAGTCAGTAATAACGACATAATAGACTCTTCTTGAGCTCTGGGTTCTTTGAGTCAGTGAACTCACTGCATTGCTAACAGATAATTAAGCATTAGCAGCACAAGGCACATCATTTATGGCCTCCCGAGTGGCGCACCGGTTTACGGCAAAGCATCGCAGTGCTAGAGGCGTCACTACAGACCCGGGTTTGATCCTGGGTTGTATCACAACCGGCCGTGACCGGGAGTCCCATAGAGCGACGCACAATTGGCCCAGCGTCGTCCCTGTTAGGGAGGGTTTGGCTGGGGTAGGCCATCATTGTATATAAGAATTTGTTCTTAACTGACTTGCCTAGTTAAATAAAGGTTACATTTTTTTTAAATAAATAAGCACATAGAAATAGAATTACATTGCAGTCCACACATCAAGGAAAGTGAAAGGACGTCTGTTGCTTTTGTTGTTTTGATAATGAAGCCCTTCCATCAAGGACTAGTTAAACACCTATCTATACAAACTGAAGAGCAGCATTGGTAAATACATGGTCTCACAGGGTGGTAGGGTGTTAGTAGTAATTAGTAGGAGGGTAGTAATGATGATAATCTTAGTCTTAAGACACTTATTTAATTGTTAGAGGATGCCATCTTAACCTGGATTCCACTCTAAAACCCCTGTCACTCCCTCCTTCCTCCCTCTCTACTTCTCTCCCGTCATTTCCCTCTCTCTTTCCCTGTAGGTCTGTGCCCTGACTGGCAGGCCTGGGACCCTTACCAGCCTGTGGAGAATGCCAGAGAGGCCATGCAACAGGCTGACGATTGGCTGGGCGTGCCCCAGGTAAGACACACTACTCTGGGGACAACTGTCCACGGAAAGCCCCTTGAGGCTTGTCAAATTTGCAGTTAACATGTTAAAATCTCATGTTCACATGTGAAATGTTGTGAAACCACATACAGTTGAAGTTGGATGTTTACATACACTTAGGTTGGAGTCAGGCTAGGGTCCTTTTTTCTCAATTTCCACCTGACTGACGTGCCCAGAATAAACTGGCTGTTGCTTAGGCCCTGAAGCCAGGATATGCATATAATTGGTACCATTGGAAAGAAGACTCTTTGAAGTTTGTAGAAATGTTTAAATAATGTAGAAGACTATAACACAATAGATATGGTAGGAGACATTCCAAAGAAAAACCACCCAGAATTCTATTTTTTTTATTGAGAGCCCATGCTCTTACAATGGTAAGTATAGGGAAATAATTAAATCTAGCTCCCAGTATGCAATTCCAATGGCTTCCACTGAGTGTCAGCACTCAATGTTCAAGGTTTCAGGCTTGTTTCTTCCAAAACGAGTAAGAATAATGAGTTTTACTACAGGGACACAGTCTTGGAAATTCGTGTATGCGCACGCGATGAAGAGGATGACGCAACTGCTAATATCGTTTTCCTATTAAACATACTTCTACATACTTTTCTTCCCTAGCCACACATTTCTTGTTAACAAACTATTGTTTTGGCAAGTTGGTTAGGACATCTATTTTGTGCATGACACAAGTAATTTTTCCAACAATTGTTTACAGGCAGATTATTTCACTTATAATTCACTGTATCACAATTCCAGTGGGTCAGAAGTTTACATACACCTAGTTGACTGTGCCTTTAAACAGCTTGGACAATTCCAGAAAATGATGTCATGGCTTTAGAAGCTTCTGATAGGCGAATTTACATAATATGAGTCAGTTGGAGGTGTATCTGTGGATGTATTTAAAGGCCTACTTTCAAACTCAGTGCCTCTTTGCTTGACATCATGGGAAAATCAAAAGAAATCAGCCAAGACCTAAGAAAAAAATAGCAGACCTCCACAAGTCTGGTTCATCCTTGGGAGCAATTTCCAAATGCCTGAAGGTACCACGTTCATCTGTACAAACAATAGTACGCAAGTATAAATACCATGGGACCTCGCAGCCGTCATACCGCTCAGGAAGGAGACGTGCTCTGTCTCCTAGAGATGAACGTACTTTGGTACGAAAAGTGCAAATCAATCCCAGAACAACAGCGAAGTACCCTGTGAAGATGCTGGAGGAAACAGGTACAAAAGTATCTAATCCACAGTAAAACGCGTCCTACATCGACATAACCTGAAAGGTCACTCAGAAAGGAAGAAGCCATTGCTCCAAAACCACCATAAAAAAGCCAGACTACGGTTTGCAACTGCACATGGGGACAAAGATCGTACTTTTTGGACAAATGTCCTCTGGTCTCATGAAACAAAAATGGAACTGTTTGGCCATACTGACCATTGTTATGTTTGGAGTAAAAAGGGGGAGACCTGCAAGCCGAAGAACACCATCCCAACCGTGAAGCACGGGGGTGGCAGCATCATGTTGTGGGAGTGCTTTGCTGCAGGAGGGACTGGTGCACTTCACAAAATTGATGGCATCATGAGGCAGGAAAATTATGTGGATATATTGAAGCAACATCTGAAGATATCAGTCAGGAAGTTAAAGCTTGGTCACAAATGGGTCTTCCAAATGGACAATGACCCCAAGCATGCTTCCAAAGTTGTGGCAAAATGGCTTAAGGACAACAAAGTCAAGGTATTGGAGTGGCCATCACAAAGCCCTGACCTCAGTCCTATAGAAAATGTGTGGGCAGAACTGAAAAAGCGTGTGCGAGCAAGGAGGCCTACAAACCCGACTCAGTTACATCAGCTCTGTCAGGAGGAATGGCCCAAAA
This sequence comes from Hucho hucho, assembly GCA_003317085.1. Taxonomy (NCBI): domain Eukaryota; kingdom Metazoa; phylum Chordata; class Actinopteri; order Salmoniformes; family Salmonidae; genus Hucho; species Hucho hucho. Next base: position 1,033,666 of record QNTS01000062.1, on the reverse strand, counting down.
TTCACCCATCTTATTGTGGGAAGCTTGTGGAAGGCTACCTGAACAGTTTGACCCAAGTTAAACAATTTAAAGGCAATTCTACCAAATACTAATTGAGTGTATGTAAACTTCTGACCCACTGGGAATGTGATGAAAGAAATAAAAGCAAATAAATAATTCTCTCTACTATTATTCTGACCACATGTCTGACTCGTGAAAATGTCATGAGATTTTTTTATTTGTAGATTTATTTTTAATTATGTGAATTTTTTCATTTCATTTGTTCACATGTATTCACACGTGCCTGAAAACCACGTGTTTCTTTTGCGTGATTTATCACGTTTTTTTGTAACGGCACGTTGTGTAGCTAGCAAATTAAATGCAATGGATGTTTTAGTTAACAGAGGGACAATACATGGCAAGGTTTCATATTGTCTACTATGTTTCACTTTTACTGTAGATTAATTTCTTTGAGTGTTGAGTAGGTGCACGAGTACATGCATGATTATAGCCTATTATAGAGTTACATGCTGAGATGTAGATTTGCCAAATTCAATTCCAAGACTGACACTGTCAGATGTACTATTTGAGTGGGTGTTTATCTACTTGGTCACTTGTTTATCTGATACAACACGTCCATAGTCTCAGTGAAGCAGGGCCATTCGTGACATTGCATCACCCTGGGGTGTGATTCATGCTGAGATGGCCTAGGGTGTATATCGAGCTGGCCTAGGTTATACTGTATATTGAGCTGGGCTAGGGTGTGCATCATAGTGAGAGAGATGGCCTAAGGTATGTGTCTTGGATTCCCAGGTCCCAGGCCTAAGGGGCTGAGTTCTCCCCGGGCTGAGGGCTGTCTTGTGAGCTGTAGATGAGGTGTGGGAGAGGGCTTGACTCTGGGCTAAATCATGACTTACTGAGGCCACAGTGCTTAACCCTGCTGCACTGGGGTCAAGAAATCTACACCACACTGTGATACGGCCAACAAACAGGGAGGGAGGGAGAAAGAGTGAGTGGAGGAGGAGGCAGTCAATGAAATAGAATAGAAATAGTATCTATGCAATGTGGAAATGTGCCTTCACATTGGTTTACAGAACACATAAACAACAGAGACATCACATTTATTTTATGCCTGTCTGTTATGTCTATGTCCTTAAACAAACTTCTTCCATTTTGCCAAGTAGACAGACTATCTACTAGGCCTACTAAGTCATTTAGTCCTGTATCGATTTCTTAAAAACTATTTACAGTGAAGACCAGACAACAATCCTCTTTAAGGGTAAATACAGATGTGCTTTGACCTATGCTCCCCATGTGGCAAAAGGGTTTAAGTCAAGTAAGACAATTGTGGCTATATTGACCCATAACCCAATGTTTCCCAACCGTTTAAAAAAGAATTATGTGGCACACCTAAAATGTTCCTATTAATTAATTTAGTGGTAATGACCTCCTTCTCGTCAGATCCATACTGCAAATCCTCTATTTTTTTTTACAGATTAAATAGGGTTTATTTGAACTATTGTCATAGTTCTTTACTCATTAAGATTTATTTGTATGTACCTCTTTAAGAGTGTCCCGGGAATCCCCACTAGGAAGATATTTGTTTAGCTCTGGTAAAAAAGTAATTTCGTTTTGAACGGTTTTGTGCATTGGGGTGCAATCACGGACACAAAGCGTGTGTTTTGTTTCAGCTAAGCCTAATCAGACTTGCCTGTGCTAATGGTTCTCACAGGCTAAGTAAAATGATCAAATCACTTTGCTCATGATGCGCTCCCCTCAAATGATAATGTAACAACAGTCTGACTTGAAACAGCGATACAGATGTAACCATGTACCATTCAATGTATTATCTGAGTGGCACTGTTGCTCCCAAGTCAAAATTCCATATGCATTCCACATGTCACGTTTATAAGTGAGTGTTCCAAAAAATTACCAAGATCAGGAAATCTTTTGCGGCACCGGTCTTTCCTCAAGGCACCGGTTAAAAATCACTTCCCTAACCCATGACTTTCTGCTTGTTGACTAGATAAGTAACTTTTCACACTCTCCTTGTGGCCTAGGTGATCAACCCTGAGGAGATTGTAGATCCGGAAGTGGATGAACAGTCCGTGATGACTTACCTGTCCCAGTTCCCTAAGTCTAAACTGAAGCCTGGCGCTCCCCTCAAACCTAAAGGGGTTCAGCTGTACCCCAAAAAAGCCAAGTCTTACGGACCAGGTGGGTACCACTGGGATAGGGACCATACTTTACCACAGTGGTGAGTTAAATCTAGCACTGATTTTGTAGATAAAGAAAGTTTTACTTGCGATAGTTGTGAGGTTGTTTTACCTACTGTAGTTGAATGCACTTGAGGATAAAGCATCTGTCCAATGACTAAAGTAATGTAAGTGAATCAGGATCTCTGATAAGCATAATGTATTGTTTCATATACTTCCCATAGACTCAAATGTATCTAACTCTCTATTTTACACATATTTTTCTAACTATAAATTCTGCTGGAAATTCGTGGACTCTCCCATAGGTATTGAGCCAAATGGTAACATGGTTCTGAAGCCAGCAGTGTTCACAGTGGAAACTCTGGAGGCAGGTCAGGCTGAGGTGCTGGTGTATGTCACTGATCCTGAGGGACACACTGAGGAGGCTAAGGTGGTCTTCAACAACGACAAGAACAGGACATACACCGTCATTTACATCCCCAAGGTTGAGGGCGCCCACAAGGTAACTGATCACTACCATCAATATTCCATGTAGATTTATTTTACTTAACTTTACATTCTTACTTGACTTGACTATACACACATCTCATCATCACAATGTACTACTAGCCCATTGGAACTCTTTAAAGGAAAACTTAAAGGCCCAATGCAGTCCCCCTGTTTCGTATCATATTGTACAACAGCTGATGAAACTAACACTGTAAAAGTGTGAAAAGATTTTATCAGTGTTATTTCCTGATAGTTTCTCGTTGAAAATACAATCTACACAGGACCTTCTAATCACCAGGTTTGCATGGGCGGGAGTTTCAGCTTTCCATGGTGACATCACCATGCAGTTAATTGGTTAATAAACCAATAACAAAGTTCCAAACCTCTGCCAATAACAGCTAATTTTCACACCACTCCCAAATTTTCCCAATGTAAGTCTATTACAGTCATCGAATTAATTGTTACCCAGAAATTATTTTCATTATTATTATTTTTTTTATCTGCATTGGGCCTTTAAAGGAACATTTTACTGGTTCTCTCCTCAGGTGAAAGTGCTGTTTGCTGGGCAGGATATTAATAAGAGCCCCTACACAGTGAACGTGGCCAAGGCCATAGGTGATCCCAACAGGGTCCAGGCCAGAGGACCAGGGCTGGAAGCTACCGGCAACATGGCCAACAAACCCACCTACTTTGACATCTACACTGCAGGTGGGGACACACCAGAGAAGGAACACGTTAGTAGCAGTGATCAGATGAGTTCCTTGCAAAACTGCTAAAACTAGAGAAGGAATTTACTGTGAGGGCCCAAAACAATGTCCCATGTTTCTTTGTTTTGATCACATGGTTGGTTAACAGTGTTTGTTTGGTCTCTTCCTGTTATCCTGTCTAGGTGCTGGTAACGGGGATGTGAGCGTTGTCATCGTGGACCCTGAGGGGAAGAAAGACACGGTGAAACTGATCTTGGAAAACAAGGGGGACAGTGTTTTCCGTTGCACCTACCAGCCCATGTTGGAAGGCCCCCACACCATCCACATCCTGTTTGCCTGTCAGGAGATCCTTAAGAGCCCCTTCAAGGTTCAAATCTCAGAGGGTAAGTTAGCACTGAGCCAACTGTCACTAACAGTCACCAACTGTCACTACACAAATCACTGTTGTTGGCGCTACTGTTGCATTGTCATTCTGTTGTTGATCTATCACTCTCTAGTTCCACAGTTATTTCAATCACTCGCCGCAGCCAACATGTCGCCACGACGACCAGTCAGTGTTATGTTGAAGTTAAACTTCCTGTCTGTGATTTTTAGCTCCTCCCTCTATCGTGGGTCCTCTTCCAGTTCAGATAATCCCCCAGTCTGCATTCACCTCTCCCGGTGGGGAGAAGGGCCCAGAGGGCAAGAAGGGTGGTGTCCCTGCCCTCAGAGGCAAAAAGTGCAGACCAAGTTAGTATGGGTTGTCTAGGTGGAGGCCTGCGCCCGTTGGTATGCTAGCCGGTCCCCACCATCCATATGCACTATGTCCTGTGCCCTATGCCATTTTCCCGATGCCCTGTATGCTTCCTGTGGCAATGCCATGCCCTCTGAGGGCCAAGAAAGAGTGCCTTGCTTGGGCGGTTGCTGCCTTGCCTGTGGCAGCTTGGTGTTGGAGACAGATATCTCATACATTTCTATTATGTAGCGAAGTGAATGTTCTTGACTAGTAGGAAACTTTCCAGGAAAGTGATTTTAGTCTAAGTGAGTCAGTGCTTCCCAGATTGCATTATGAAATGTTTCCTTTTTAAATGTTTTGGCTTGATTTGGGTTAGTATTCATAGGTTTGATTGCTTCAAACATTTAAGTTTAACCAAGCCTGCAATCAATGTTTCTATTAGACTGAAATGTTGTTAAGTCAGTTGTTGCCTGGAAGTTCCATTAGTTTCTTCATGCTGCAACCAATACATGGTTGAATTGATATACAGTACTTGTCAAGTTTGGACACACCTACTCATTCAAGGCTTTTTCTTTATTTGTACTATTTTCTACATTGTAGAATAATCAGACATCAAAACTATGAAAAAACACATATGGAATCATATAGTAGCCCAAAAAGTGTTAAACAAATCTAAATATATTTTATATTTTTGATTCTTCAAAGTAGCCACCCTTTGCCTTAATACAGCTTTGCACACTCTTGGCATTCTCTCAACCAGCTTCATGAGGAATGCTTTTCTAACAGTCTTGAAGGAGTTCCCACATATGCTGAGCACTTGTTGGCTGCTTTTCCTTCACTCTGCGGTCCAACTCATCCCAAACCATCGTAATTGGGTTGAGATCGGTGATTGTGGAGGCCAGGTCATCTGATGCAGCACTCCATCACTCTCTTTTTGGTCAAATAGTCCTTATGCTTTGGGTCATTGTCCTGTTGAAAAAGAAATGATAGTCCTTCTAAGCGCAAACCAGATGGGATGGCGTATCGTTTCTCTATACCACCCCTACCTTGGCACAACACAACTGATTGGCTCAAATGCATTAAGAAGGAAAGAAATTCCACAAAGTAACTTTTAAGGCGGCACACCTTTTAATTGAAATGCATTCCAGGTGACTACCTCATGAAGCTGGTTGAGAGAATGCCAAGAGTGTGCAAAGCTGTCATCAAGGCAAAGGGTGGCTACATTGAAGAATCTGAAATTTAAAACACTTTTTTGGTTACTACATGATTTCATATGTGTTATTTTAAAGTTTTGATGTCTTCACTATTATTCTACAGTGTTGAAAATAGAATGAGTAGGTGTGTCCAAACCTTGTGTATTATACAATGTGAGTGTACTGCATTCAGCATTGGGATTTTCCTAAACTGCATTGCGTTAAAGTTCAAAGCTAGCATCCTATGGAATTGATTGACTGATTATGTTCATTGACCTTAATAATGAAATTCATTATAGCATCTTGTCTGCATCATGTTTGCATATGACATTGTATAGTATGTGAATGCTCCTGCCAGCTCCATTTGGTCCTATACTGCTAGGTTAGTCTGTCAATATGTCAGTCTGTTTACCACTCTCCTTAACCACCCCTTTCTTTCTCTCCAGCCATCAATGCCGGCACGTGTCGTGCCACGGGCCGAGGCCTTCAGCCAAAAGGGGTGAGGGTCAAGGAGGTGGCGGACTTCAAGGTCTTCACCAAGGGAGCTGGCAGCGGAGAGCTCAAGGTCTCAGTGACTGGACCATATGGAGATGAGGAGCCAGTGAAAGTAAAAGATATTGGTGATGGTGTCTATGAATGTGAATATCTTCCTAATCAGACTGGTAAATGCACCGTCAACATCACCTGGGGAGGACAGCCCATCCCACACAGGTAAGGACTTTCAATAAGCTGTTTTAAATGCTTATAATTGTGTATAAATGCTTATTAATTATAATGCTTTTTTAATGTTCTATTAGTGTTTGTTAATGATTAAATACTCATTAATAATAGCATATAAAGTTTTTATAAAGTTCATAATATGTTACTTCACATCATAATGTGTTACTTTACTACACTTCCCAATGTCCAGCACCTACATAGTCTACTGAAACACACCCTCCTTTCCTTCTCTTTACCTGTTTCTGTATGTCTCTTTCAGCCCCTTCGATGTGGAGGTGAGTGAGGTGGCAGGACCTCAGAAGGTGAGAGCCTGGGGTCCTGGTCTGGTGACCGGCCGGGTGGGCAAGTCAGCTGACTTCGTGGTGGAGGCCATTGGCACAGAAGTGGGAACTCTGGGTAAGCCAAGACATGAGGGACATGGGGCATTATGGGTAAAGTAGTTGAACAAGTAGAGTAATGGATTAGATGACAGTAACAAAATCAAACGTCTGTAGTGGAATTTATCTTTACATTTTCTAAGAAAAGGCACACTACTTCTTCTTCATAGTCACAAGTTCAGTTGGTATTCTAACACGTGTGCAATGACCTATATGCCTCTTGAGTGATTGGGAGACTAAAGTCAAACGTTCTCTCTCCAGGCTTCTCTATCGAGGGTCCATCCCAGGCTAAGATAGAGTGTGATGATAAGGGTGACGGCTCCTGCGATGTCCGCTATTGGCCCACTGAGCCAGATGACTACGCTGTCCATGTCATATGTGATGACGAAGACATCAAGGACAGCCCCTTCATGGCCCACATCCTCTCTGCAACCAATGACTGCTTCCCTGAGAAGGTTAGCTTCTCCCAACACACCAGCCTAGCTCCACCCTTACAGGAGTAGTTTTTATGACACACAAAAACACACTGATGTACAAACAAACACACACACATTTAATTGTACCTCTGTGCACCTCACATTAAAGTTTACCTCTCTGCTGCAGGTGAAAGCTTTCGGTCCAGGCCTGGAGACCATAGGGGTCATCGTAAACAAACCAGCAGAGTTCACCATCGATGCCCGCGGGGCTGGCAACGGCCATCTGAAGATCTACGCCAAGGATACAGAGGGCGTCACCATTGGCATTAAGATCACTGATAAGGGAGACGGGACCTTCTTGTGTGTGTACGTCCCCATCAAGCCCATCAAACACACCATCATCATCACCTGGGGAGATGTCAACGTGCCCAACAGCCCCTTCAGGGTGAGTAGGACCAACCCACTGGGATTTGAACCCAGGATCTCTTGTGTGTCCCTAAACCGTGTTAACCCACTGAGCTAAAGCCTAGGCATTAGGTAAGGGACGGGGAGCCAATGCAGTCTTCAGGTCTCAGACAAGTTTACATAAGCCCAGCCAGCCTACTCTTATTTAGGGAAATTGATACTCCACTAGAAATGGATATGAGTACTTTAGGTAGCAACAATAGTGTTGTGTGTCAAGTGTTGCCTCTGTCTGAATAACATTGTGTGTTTCTGTGTGTGTAGGTGATCGTTGGAGAGGGCTGCCACCCAGACAAGGTCAAGGTGAATGGTCCAGGAGTGGAGAAGACAGGACTCAAGGCCAACGAGCCCACCTACTTCACTGTGGACTGCGCAGCGGCTGGACAAGGTATGTGTGTTAATAGGAAATACTACTCAAAGTGTTCTTCGGCTTCTTCTGTAGAATAACCCTGTAGGGTTCCAGGTATAACATTTTCACCCTATTAGAACCCTTTTAAAACCATTTCTTCCATAGAGAAGGCAGTTTATTTATTTTTTATTTAACCTTTATATAACTAGGCCACAATTGGCCCAGCGTCAAATTCTTATTTACAACCCTAACCTGGACGACGCTGGGCCAATTGTGCGCCGCAATATGGACAAGCATCGTCTTGCACTTGTTCTGCCAATACCAACCTACCTTTAGTGCCTGCAACTGTAAGAGATCAGAAAGTTATTGATACTGATAGGCACAGTATTATGAGATTTCTTCATATGTAGATATACATATCTATTGATCTCCCACAGGAGACATCAGTATTGGGATCAAGTGTGCTCCAGGAGTGGTGGGTCCAGCCGAGGCTGACATCGACTTTGACTTCATCAAGAACGACAATGACACCTTCACTGTCAAGTACACGCCCCCCGGTGCAGGGAAATACACCATCATGGTGTTGTTCGCTGAGCAGGTGAGACTAAAACTACACTACCCAGTGTGCTTCAGTAGAGAGTTACTGTTACAAGGGACATCAAACATGGAGACACTATGGAGGCTCTAATCTAGAGTGCCCAGTTAAATTGTGTTTGAGAGCATTTTTTAACTCTCTAAATGGTTAAATGAGTGAGAAATAGATGTCATTGTTGCAATAGTTTGTGAGTGGGCAACATATACTATCATCTTAAATTGACATGTTGAATTATTTTGCCATATTCAATTACTGTATCTTGTTCACCAATTTCCCTAATGTGGACAGTTGTTTTACTACCTTACACAATCTTGCATTTTCACCTCATAAAATTGAGTGGAATTCAACATCTTTTTTTACCTCAGATTGGTGATGTTAGAATAAAAGTTTAGTCATCATGATAACATAAGATTGATTGCTTAAAACAGATCAATATCTTTGATTTTGTACCGTTGATTTTGTCACACGTGCTGGGATGCGCAGGACTTAGAATGCGGAGTGGCCAGGAAATGGCACAGAAAATTAGTGGGCGTTCTCTCTATAAAATGTACTAGCCACACACAATACATGGTTTTGACAGTCAAACTATCAGTTAAATAGCAGCCAACCGTTGTCACTATGCCGCGTCATGATATGTTGAAGTTAACTAACAGAAAAAGTGGTCTGTTCCCTTTTCCGTGATGGCAGCCTCCCAAAATCAACATCCGACATTTTAAAATATAGATATAAGCCTTCGACAAGTTCTCATCTAACCAACCATGTATAGGTTATTTCAAGTTTCCGTGTGGCCTTTGAATAGTGTTAGTTTAAACCCCAAACGTTTGTCCCCTTTTCTATAGATTTTGGCGTAATATCAATGGAAGTGATTAACAAAAAAAAGTGTTGTGTTACACTTACCGGGTTGGTAATACAAATGCAACACTTCAAAATGTAACTAGCTGTCTTACAAATTGTCCTCTAACCAGTATTGTACACATTATTTCGAGATTCCGTGTTTTCTCTTTTAGCTTTATTAGTTTCAACCTCATCTCCCCCCTCTAGCGCCATTGAACTCAACATGATATCGACATGAGTGATTGACAACCCCCAAATCAAAATGCATCACTCCAAAATGTAGCTGACTGCAGGTTGTTCTCTAATCAGCGACGTAAATAATAACTCCAGTTTCCATGTGTTTTTTTAGTTGTGTTAGTTTCAGCAACGTGTACAACCTGATTTCCCCCCTAATCGATAGGGTTTTTGGTGCGTGTGCAGTTATAAGGTGCTTGTTTACAAAAACACAAGTAATATGTTTACTATTACTATTGTTGCACATTTACTGTATGTGTAGATACAACATTTTATGTTTAGGTTTTCAATACAGTATATCACAAACTGTTTCTGCATATTGGTTATTGATTTGGACATGTTAAAACTGTGTTTTGACATTGGGATTCTTATCAAAATGTCTTCTCAACAGGAAGCAGCGACAGCATCATTTTCAACTTGAGTTTTAAGAATATAAATTGAACTTTCAACATTAATTTCCAGTGTTATTGTACCTGATCAGGTAAACATTGCTGAATGAGTCCAAAAACGTGCTATGGTATATTTATTTTGATGATATACCAGATATCACCAAAATGGGTTTGCCCTGCCTACTGTAAATATGTGGCTTAGCATTAGAACTATAATAATTCTAAATATTCATTCTAAGGATGACCCTAATCGCACAAAAGTTGCCGTAGTTGGGATCTCAATTTGTGTTCGAGTTTTTCTAAAAAAGTGTACATCAGCAAAACCATTCCATATTTGTGCTACAGGAAATCCCCATTAGTCCGTTTAGAGTGAAGGTGGATCCTTCCCATGATGCTGGCAAGGTGAGGGCTGAGGGCCCAGGACTCAACAAGACAGGCGTGGAGGTGGGCACTCCGACTCACTTCACCATCTTCACAAAGGGAGCAGGCAAGGCCAAGCCAAAGGTCCAGTTCACAGCAGTAGAACTGAAAGGAGAGGCTGTCAGGGACTTTGAGATCATAGACAACCATGACTATTCCTACACCGTTAAGTACACCGCTGTTCAACAGGGTCAGATGACCATCTCCGTCACCCATGGAGGGGACTCCATTCCCAAGAGCCCCTTCAATATTACTGTGGCTCCTCCTGTAGATCTGGGAAAGGTCAAGGTTACAGGACTGGACACCAGTAAGTTCTCAACATTGTACACTAACTTTGCAACGTAAAGCCCAAAATGTAATTGATTTGAAAACTGGATCTTATCTTATTCATTTTTCTTCTTCTTGGGACCATGTACATCTGACATTGCCCTAGGTTATAGCTATATGCCGTAGCTAATTCTTATCTGCAATGGTGTTGTCAATAATTTGAGTGAGTAGCTGTTAAAACTGATGAATAGATGATTTAAACATGTTTGTTCTTGTTATTTTACAGAGGTGGAAGTTGGCAAGGATCAAGAGTTCTACATCAACACCCAGGGAGCCGGAGGACAGGGCGAGGTGGCTGTCAAGATGACCTCACCCTCTGGCCGACCAATCCCTTACACGCTGGATTCGGACACAGCCAATGGAGCCCACTCGGTGAAGTACATCCCCCCAGAGGAGGGGCCTTACAAGGTGGACGTCAGCTATGATGTAAACCCCGTCCCTGGATCCCCCTTTGCTGTGGAGGGAGTGATGCCTGCTGACTCATCAAAGGTAAAAGTGACTACAACATTTGACCCTGTGAGCTTCAGTGGGATCTATTTTAATGTGAGGCTCATGAAAAGACAGTAACTGTCCACTGACTGATACTCCGAAATGTAATATGTACTGAAGCTTAGTGAAGCATTAATAATGTTTTTTGTCCTTCTGTTCACACCACTGGCATCAACTTCTTCTTGCTTCTTCCTGACATTATGAGTCTTTCTAACATCTATTAACTTTATCCTTCAGGTGCGCGCATACGGCCCAGGCCTGAAGGGAGGCATTGTGGGTAAACCAGCCCCCTTTGCCATTGACACCAATGGAGTGGGCACCGGCGGGCTGGGCCTGACTGTGGAGGGGCCGTGCAAGGCTAAGATCGAGTGCCAGGACAACGGACTCGGTACCTGCTCAGTGTCCTACCTGCCTACTGAGGCGGGAGAGTATGCCATCAATATCCTGTTTGGAGAGCAGCACATCCCTGGGTCTCCTTTCAAGGCAGCTGTTAAGCCATGCCTGGACCCCAGCAAGGTGAGATGAGATGATACTTCATTTAATATACTTCATGCCTTTGATATGCCTAGTTATTGATTTATTGACATGTCTATTGGTTGTGTACGATTTACTGATACACTGTCCATGTATTCAGGCTGATTATATCGTTTATATATTTTCCATGTTTTTTAAAGGAATGTATGACATCAAATTTGAGATTGTTTGTATGTTTCTGCATCTGAAAAATATAAAATAAATCTAACCTATCCCTAAACCTACAGGTAACAGCCAGTGGTCCAGGCCTAGATAAAGCCAAGGCAGGAGAACCAGCCTACTTTACAGTGGACTGCACCAGTGCCGGAGAGGCTGAGCTCACCATCAAGATTGTCTCTGAGTCCAGGGCTCAGGCCGAGGTCCACATCCAGAAGACAGCCGAGGGAACCTTCTCTGTCACCTACATCCCACCTTTCCACGGCACACACACCATCACCATTAAGTACGGGGGTCATGTGGTTCCCAAGTTCCCTGCGCTCATCCAAGTGGAGCCGGCTGTTGATACCAGCGGAGTGCAGGTCTATGGACCAGGAGTGCAGCCCAGAGGTAAGGAGGAGTAGTTGTGGAGTGGTTAGGGCATATTGCCCTTGCCTAGGTAAAGTAGGCAAAGGCTGCAATAGCTAAAGGCTACTTAAGCTATTTAACTACAATTTGGTAAATGCCTCAACCTGTGGCTAGCTAGCTACTATACACAGTAGTTCACGAGCAAAACAAAGCATAGCTTACTGATAAAGGCAATATAGCTAAGGCTACTATAGCATACTGGCAAAAGCTACTTTAGCTAAAGTATACTTTAGCTTACTGGAAAAGGTTACTCTACCTAACACTACTATAGCTAACAATTACATGCTAACAATTACAGTAGCTTGCGGTCCTTTCTTGTGATCATCTATGTCTATAGGAGTCATCAAGGAGGTCACCACTCACTTCATTGTGGATGCCCGCAAAATGACCAAGACCTTCGGTGACCACTTGAAAGCATGCATCATCAACCCTTCAGGCACCAACACGGACACCTACATCACAGACAAGGGAGACGGAACCTTCAGAGTGGAGTACACCGCCTATGAGGACGGTAAGAACATGTAGAAGATGAAACGTTTTCTGATAGCTTTCTGATAGCTAAAGTTAGGTTGCTTGGTAGGATATGTTTAATAGCTATCCAACTCCAAGGACCGTAAAGGGACACCGTAGATGTACACAGGGCAAGCCCATCACATGTTACTTGTTCTTTTATTCAGTTTTGTTCAACAAGGAATCCTTGAAAAGAGTGAAAGCGAGATATTATCAACAGGTGTTTGAGTGGAGGGTTCATTTAGGACTAGATAGATGGAGTAGGTAGAGAGGGTATGAATACAGAATGAGGCAGAGGAGGTGATCTGAGGGGTTTAGAGAAGAGAGGCAGAGAGGGGAGAGGGCTTTATAAATAGAGTTAGTGCTGGAACAGAACAGAACAGAAGCTCAGGTATGTATGCTCTGCTCTGTCCTGCTCTGAGCCTATTCTCTCAGATACAGGAGTAATGGCTAGCTGGAGTTATTAATAGATGAAGCCCTGCACAAAACGCTCTGACTGATATCACAGAACTGTTCTGGTCTAATATTACACACACACACACACACACACACACAGCACTGTGAGATACCATCTGGATGGTCTGTCTGTTCCAGGTATGCACGTGATTGAGGTGCTGTATGCCGAGGTGGCCATCCCTAAGAGTCCCTTCAGTGTGTCCGTGGTGGAGGGATGTGACCCCACCCGGGTCAGGGCCTACGGGCCAGGGCTGGAGGGAGGACTCATCAACAAACCCAACTGCTTCACCGTCGAGACCAGGTACAATCACAGCAAAGGAAAAGATTGCATACACACATCCAATGTTTCTGAACAGGTGCTGGATATCAAATAATATGTTCAGCAAATGCTAAAAAGAGACTGCACACTGCAATCTATGCTCCCATGTGGATTATTGGTGACAATGTTTCGAAACATTTTAGCTAGTTCAGCACATAAGAACACATGATCACAGGCAAATCATTCACAAATCCAATGTCTTTCAATTCTTCCTATAATGAGAAAGCCTTTCATATGAAAGCAATGTAATTGATGTGAAATTACCATTAAAGTTGAGCGTTGTCTGTGTTCTCTAGGGGTGCTGGTACTGGAAGCCTGGGCCTGACCATAGAGGGAGCGTCAGAGGCAAAAATTACCTGTAAAGATAACAAAGATGGCAGCTGCAGTGTAGAGTACGTTACCTTCACACCTGGAGAGTACGACGTCAGTATCAACTTCGGAGGACACCCCGTTCCAGGTAATGGCTCATACACATACAAATTCTAGTTTTATTAGTCGTATGTACAGGATACACATGGTATACATCAAGGATGGGCAGCTGATGGGGGTGGGGGCCACAAAACATCTGAAGTCATCATGAGGGGCCACAGTGGCTCGCGGGTCTGTGTACCCACATCCATACCCCCACATACAGTCAAAGCCAGCCATAGCCTGGCTGGCTAAATGACTGCGGAGAGAAAATAAAAGTTTTAAAATGAATTTCAGGGAGGAACAATTGATAGTCCAATAATTAATAGTCCCCATATAAACGCACATACAAACATACAGTGAGGGAAAAAAGTATTTGATCCCCTGCTGATTTTGTATGTTTGCCCACTGACAAAGAAATGATCAGTCTATAATTTTAATGGTAAGTTTATTTGAACAGTGAGAGACAGAATAACAACAAAAAAATCCAGAAAAACGCATGTGAAAAATGTTATAAATTGATTTGCATTTTAATGAGGGAAATAAGTACACTGCTCCAAAAAATAAAGGGAACACTAAAATAACACATCATAGATCTGAATGAATGAAATAATCTTATTAAATACTTTTTTCTTTACATAGTTGAATGTGCTGACAACAAAATCACACAAAAATTATCAATGGATATCAAATTTATCAACCCATGGAGGTCTGGATTTGGAGTCACACTCAAAATTAAAGTGGAAAACCACACTACAGGCTGATCCAACTTTGATGTAATGTCCTTAAAACAAGTCAAAATGAGGCTCAGTAGTGTGTGTGGCCTCCACGTGCCTGAATGACCTCCCTACAACGCCTGGGCATGCTCCTGATGAGGTGGCGGATGGTCTCCTGAGGGATCTCCTCCCAGACCTGGACTAAAGCATCCGCCAACTCCTGGACAGTCTGTGGTGCAACGTGGCGTTGGTGGATGGAGCGAGACATGATGTCCCAGATGTGCTCAATTGGATTCAGGTCTGGGTAACGGGCGGGCCAGTCCTTAGCATCAATGCCTTCCTCTTGCAGGAACTGCTGAGACACTCCAGCCACATGAGGTCTAGCATTGTCTTGCATTAGGAGGAACCCAGGGCCAACCGCACCAGCATATGGTCTCACAAGGGGTCTGAGGATCTCATCTCGGTACCTAATGGCAGTCAGGCTACCTCTGGCGAGCACATGGAGGGCTGTGCGGCCCCCCAAAGAAATGCCACCCCACACCATGACTGACCCACCGCCAAACCGGTCATGCTGGAGGATGTTGCAGGCAGCAGAACGTTCTCCACGGCGTCTCCAGACTCTGTCACGTCTGTCACGTGCTCAGTGTGAACCTGCTTTCATCTGTGAAGAGCACAGGGCGCCAGTGGCGAATTTGCCAATCTTGGTGTTCTCTGGCAAATGCCAAACGTCCTGCACGGTGTTGGGCTGTAAGCACAACCCCCANAGTCAGGCTACCTCTGGCGAGCACATGGAGGGCTGTGCGGCCCCCCAAAGAAATGCCACCCCACACCATGACTGACCCACCGCCAAACCGGTCATGCTGGAGGATGTTGCAGGCAGCAGAACGTTCTCCACGGCGTCTCCAGACTCTGTCACGTCTGTCACGTGCTCAGTGTGAACCTGCTTTCATCTGTGAAGAGCACAGGGCGCCAGTGGCGAATGTCAATCTTGGTGTTCTCTGGCAAATGCCAAACGTCCTGCACGGTGTTGGGCTGTAAGCACAACCCCCACCTGTGGACGTTGGGCCCTCATACCACCCTCATGGAGTCTGTTTCTGACCGTTTGAGCAGACACATGCACATTTGTGGCCTGCTGGAGGTCATTTTGCAGGGCTCTGGCAGTGCTCCTCCTTGCACAAAGGCGGAGGTAGTGGTCCTGCTGCTGGGTTGTTGCCCTCCTACGGCCTCCTCCACGTCTCCTGATGTACTGGCCTGTCTCCTGGTAGCGCCTCCATGCTCTGGACACTACGCTGACAGACACAGCAAACCTTCTTGCCACAGCTCGCATTGATGTGCCATCCTGGATGAGCTGCACTACCTGAGCCACTTGTGTGGGTTGTAGACTCCGTCTCATGCTACCACTAGAGTGAAAGCACCGCCAGCATTCAAAAGTGACCAAAACATCAGCCAGGAAGCATAGGAACTGAGAAGTGGTCTGTGGTCACCACCTTCAGAACCACTCCTTTATTGGGGGTGTCTTGCTAATTGCCTATAATTTCCACCTGTTGTCTATTCCATTTGCACAACAGCATGTGAAATTTATTGTCAATCAGTGTTGCTTCCTAAGTGGACAGTTTGATTTCACAGAAGTGTGATTGACTTGGAGTGACATTGTGTTGTTTAAGTGTTCCCTTTATTTTTTTGAGCAGTGTATTTGACCCCTCTGTAAAACATGACTTAGTACTTGGTGGAAAAACCCTTGTTGGCAATCACAGAGGTCAGACGTTTCTTGTAGTTGGCCACCAGGTTTGCACACATCTCAGGAGGGATTTTGTCCCACTCCTCTTTGCAGATCTTCTCCAAGTCATTAAGGTTTCGAGGCTGACGTTTGGAAACTCAAACCTTCATCTCCCTCCACACATTTTATATGGAATTAAGGTCTCGAGACTGGCTAGGCCACTCCAGGACCTTAATGTGCTTCTTCTTGAGCCACTCCGTTGTCCTGTTCCCTTAGCAGAAAAACACCCCCAAAGCATAATGTTTCCACCTCCATGTTTGACGGTGGGGATGGTGTTCTTGGGGTCATAGGCAGCATTCCTCTTCCTCCAAACACGGCGAGTTGAGTTGATGCCAAAGAGCGCCATTTTGGTCTCATTTGACCACAACACTTTCACCCAGTTGTCCTCTGAATCATTCAGATGTTCATTGGCAAACTTCAGACGGGCATGTATATGTGCTTTCTTGAGCAGGGGGACCTTGCGGGCGCTGCAGGATTTCAGTCCTTCACGGAGTAGTGTGTTACCAATTGTTTTCTTAGTGACTATGGTCCCAGCTGCCTTGAGATCATTGACAAGATCCTCCCGTGTAGTTCTGGGCTGATTCCTCACCGTTCTCATGATCATTGCAACTCCACGAAGTGAGATCTTGCATGGAGCCCCAGGCCGAGGGAGATTGACAGTTCTTTTGTGTTTCTTTTTTGCGAATAATCGCACCAACTGTTGTCACCTTCTCACCAAGCTGCTTGGCGATGGTCTTGTAGCCCATTCCAGCCTTGTGCAGGTCTACAATCTTGTCCCTGACATCCTTGGAGAGCTCTTTGGTCTTGGCCATGGTGGAGAGTTTGGAATCTGATTGATTGATTGCTTCTGTGGACAGGTGTCTTTGGACAGGTGCTCCTAATCTCAGCTCGTTACCTGTATAAAAGACACCTGGGAGCCAGAAATCTTTCTGATTGAGAGGGGGTCAAATACTTATTTCCCTCATTAAAATGCAAATAAATTTATAACATTTTTCACATGCGTTTTTCTGGATTTTTTTGTTGTTATTCTGTCTCTCACTGTTCAAATAAACCTACCATTAAAATTATAGACTGATAATTTCTTTGTCAGTGGGCAAACGTACAAAATCAGCAGGGGATCAAATGCTTTTTTCCCTCACTGTACACTTACACACTGCATGGAGAAGAAGAAGCAGAATCATCACGATAAATACAAGTTTCAAGTTTATTTGCTGTGCATAATAAATACAGTGAAAATCTTACCCCAGCTCTCACGTTAAAAACACCATAAAAATACAATCAAACTTCTCAATATCTCTCTCTTCTACTGGCTGCCTCTGGTTGCCTTCTTCCCTATCATCCTAATAAAAAAGCTGACCATACAGTGTCTCTCCATGTGTCATCCTGCAGGCAGTCCGTTCCGCCTGCGAGTGAGGGACGTGGTGGATCCCAGTAAGGTGAAATGTTCAGGCCCAGGTTTGGGTGACGGAGTCAGAGCCCACGTACCTCAGACCTTTACTGTTGACGCTACACAGGCAGGACAGGCACAACTGAAGGTCTGTCTCACAAGACCATCAGGTAAGAGGAACTCTACATACTTTACTTTACTCATGCATGCACACGCTCAAGCATAAAAAACACCCATAAACACACACACACAGACACGCACACACACACACACATGAATGTTTGCATACAGTGACTCATTTGAATGTAGCTAATCTGTCCTCTTTTCCCCATAGGTTCAGAGCCTGTTGCTGTAAAAAACAACAGTGATGGTACACACACAGTCAACTACACTCCAGTTCATGATGGCCCTTACACTGTGTCAGTTAAATATGGAGACCAGGAGGTTCCTCGCAGGTGAGACAGACTGGACAAAACTAGACTTACCAGAAACCCTTACTGTAATATCCTCATTTACTTTTCTGTTGGCATTTCATACA
The DNA here is from genome assembly GCA_003317085.1 of Hucho hucho. Classification (NCBI taxonomy): domain Eukaryota; kingdom Metazoa; phylum Chordata; class Actinopteri; order Salmoniformes; family Salmonidae; genus Hucho; species Hucho hucho. The sequence continues at coordinate 1,015,546 of QNTS01000062.1, read as the reverse complement.
TTTTCAATAGGGTAATGAAATATATATATATTTTTCGCTCTCTCCATTCACAGTCCATTCAAGGTGAGATCTCAGCCTGGTCATGATGCCAGTAAGGTTTGTGCAAGCGGTCCAGGTCTGGACAAGTCAGGTGTGCCCGCCAGCCTGCCAGTGGAGTTCACCATTGATGCCCGCGATGCAGGAGAGGGACTGCTCACTGAACAGATACTGGTGGGTAGAACCCCCCCCCCCCCCCCCACACACACACACACACACCCCACACACATTAACATCCTCTTTCCCTGTAGGACCCAGAAGGCAAGCCAAAGAATGCTACCATCTATGATAACAGAGATGGGAGCTACTCAGTGTCCTACGTACCAGACTCCACCGGCCCTTACGCCATCATCATCAAGTATGGAGGAGATGAGATCCCCTATTCTCCCTACCACATCTCAGCCCTGCCCACTGGAGACGCCAGCAAGTGTCTGCTCACTGGTACACCTCTCATTTTCCCTTCTCTTCTCTTCTATTTTATCTTCTCTTTTCTTTTCAATAGTCTGACAATTTTCTCTCTCCTTATTCCCAGTGTCTATCGGAGGACATGCCCTGGCATCGGGTCTGACTAAGATGCAGGTGCACGAGGAGGCCATCGTCTCTGTGGACGCAAAGGCTGCTGGGAAGGGCAAGGTGACCTGCTCGGTCACGACCCCAGAGGGGGTGGAGCTAGACATGGATGTGCAGGAGAACCGTGATGGAACCTTCGCCATCTACTTCACCGCTCCAGAACCTGGAAAATATGTAATCACCATCCGCTTCGGAGGACAGCACATACCCAAGAGCCCCTTCCATGTTACGGTTGAGTACATATTAGTAATATAGATTTGTGTGTTAATTAATATATATACACTACTGTTCAAAAGTTTGCGGTCACTTAGAAATGTCCTTGTTTTTAAAAGAAAAGCAAATTTTTTGTTCATTAAAATAACATCAAATTGATCAGAAATACAGTGTAGACATTGTTAATGTTGTAAATGACTATTGTAGCTGGAAACGGCAGATTTTTTATGGAATATCTACATAGGCGTACAGAGGCCCATTATCAGCAACCATCAATCAAATGTATTTATAAAGCCCTTCTTACATCTGCTGATGTCACAAAGTGCTGTACAGAAACCCAGCCTAAAACCCCAAACAGCAAGCAAATCAAATCAAAGTTTATTTGTCACGTGCGCCGAATACAACAGGTGTAGACCTTACAGTGAAATGCTTACTCACAGGCTCTAACCAATAGCGCAAAAAAACAATAGGTAAGTAAAGAAATAAAAACAACAGTAAAAAAAGACAGGCTATATACAGTAGCGAGGCTATAAAAGTAGCGAGGCTATTAAAGTAGCGAGGCTACATACAGACACCGGTTAGTCAGGCTGATTGAGGTAGTATATGTACATGTAGATATGGTTAAAGTGACTATGCATATATGATGAACAGAGAGTAGCAGTAGCGTAAAAAAGGGGTTGGCGGGTGGTGGGTGGCGGGACACAATGCAGATAGATAGCCCGACCAACCAGTGCTCCCGATGTGCGGGAGCACTGGTTGGTCAGCCCAGTTGAGGTAGTATGTACATGAATGTACAGTTAAAGTGACCATGCATGTATGATAAACAGAAATTAGTAGCAGTGTAAAAAAGAGGGGTTTGGGGGGAGGGGGCGGGTGGCACAATGCAAAAAGTCTGGGTAGCCATTTGATTACCTGTTCAGGAGTCGTATGGCTTGGGGGTAAAAACTGTTGAGAAGCCTTTTTGTCCTAGACTTGGCACTCCGGTATCGCTTGCCATGCTGTAGTAGAGAGAACAGTCTATGACTGGGGTTGCTGGGGTCTTTGACAATTTTTAGGGCCTTCCTCTGACACCGCCTGGTGTAGAGGTCCTGGATGGCAGGCAGCTTAGCCCCAGTGATGTACTGGGCCGTACGTACTACCCTCTGTAGTGCTTTGCGGTCAGAGGCGGAGCAATTGCAGTACCAGGCAGTGATGCAACCAGTCAGGATGCTCTCGATGTTGCAGCTGTAGAACCTTTTGAGGATCTCAGGACCCATGCCAAATCTTTTTAGTTTCCTGAAATAGGCTTTGTCGTGCCCTCTTCACGACTGTCTTGGTGTGTTTGGACCATTCTAGCTTGTTGTTGATGTGGACATCAAGGAACTTGAAGCTCTCAACCTGCTCCACTACAGCCCCGTCGATGAGAATGGGGGCGTGCTCGGTCCTCCTTTTCCTGTAGTCCACAATCATCTCCTTACTCTTGGTTACGTTGAGGGAGAGGTTGTTGTCCTGGCACCACACGGCCAGGTCTCTGACCTCCTCCCTATAGGCTGCCTCGTCGTTGTCTGTGATCAGGCCTACCACTGTTGTGTCGTCTGCAAACTTAATGATTGTGTTGGAGTCGTGCCTGGCCATGCAGTCATGTGTGAACAGGGAGTACAGAAGGGGACTGAGCACGCACCCCTGGGGAGCTCCAGTGTTGAGGATCAGCGTGGCAGATGTGTTGCTACCTACCCTCACAACCTGGGGGCGGCCCGTCAGGAAGTCCAGGATCCAGTTGCAGAGGGAGGTGTTTAGTCCCAGGATCCTTAGCTTAGTGATGAGTTCTGAGGGTACTATGGTGTTGAATGCTGAGCTGTAGTCAATGAATAGCATTCTCACATAAGTGTTCCTTTTGTCCAGGTGAGAAAGGGCAGTGTGGAGTGCAATAGAGATTGCATCATCTGTAGATCTGTTTGGGCGGTATGCAAATTGGAGGGTGTCTAGGGTTTCTGGGATAATGGTGTTGATGTGAGCCATTACCAACCTTTCAAAGCACTTCATGGCTACGGACGTGAGTGCTACAGGTCTGTAGTCATTTAGGCAGGTTGCCTTTTTGTTCTTCGGCACAGGGACTATGGTGGTCTGCTTGAATTATAACAGAAGATGTTCAAATGTTCATAGATGACCAGCAGGGTCAAATAATAATAATCACAGTGGTTATAGAGGGTGCAACAGGTCAGCAACCCGGACAGAAAGATCACTCAAGTGACGCAACCCACTCAAGTGACGCAACCCACTCAAGTGACGCACCCCTCCTAGGGACGGCATGGAAGAGCACCAGTAAGCCAGTGACTCAGCCCCTGTAATAGGGTTAGAAGCAGAGAATCCCAGTGGAGAGAGGGGAACCAGCCAGGCAGAGACAGCAAGGGCGGTTCGTTGTTCCAGTGCCTTTCCGTTCACCTTCACACTCCTGGGCCAGACTACACTCAATCGTAGGACCTACTGAAGAGATGAGTCTTCAATAAAGACTTAAAGGTTGAGACCAAGTCTGTGTCTCTCACATGGATAGACAGACCATTCCATAAAAATGGAGCTCTATAGGAGAAAGCCCTGCCTCCAGCTGTTTGCTTAGAAATTCTAGGGACAGTGAGGAGGCCTGCGTCTTGTGACCGTAGCGTATGTGTAGGTATGTACGGCAGGACCAAATCGGAAAGATAGGTAAGAGCAAGCCCATGTAATGCTTTGTAGGTTAGCAGTAAAATCTTGAAATCAGCCCTTGCCTTAACAGGAAGCCAGTGTAGAGAGGCTAGCAGTGGAGTAATATGATGGCCATTTTGAGTCTGTAATCGAACCCACAATGGCACGTTGTGTTAGCTAATCCAAGTTTATAATTTTAAAAGGCTAATTGATCATTAGAAAACCCTTTTGCAATTATGTTAGCACAGCTGAAAAATGTTGTCCTGATTAAAGAAGCAATAAAACTTGCCTTATTTCTACTAGTTGAGTATCTGGAGCATCAGCATTTGTGGGTTTGATTACAGGCTCAGAATGGCCAGAAACAAAGAACTTTCTTCTGAAACTTGTCAGTATATTCTAACACAACGTGCCATTGGAACACAGGAGTGATAATGGGCCTCTGCACGCCTATGTAGATATTGCATTAAAAATCAGCTACAATAGTCATTTACAACATTAACAGTGTCTACACTGTATTTCTGATCTATTTCCTGTTATTTTAATGGGCAAAAAATGTGCTTTTCTTTCAAAAACAAGGACATTTCTAAGTAACCCCAAACTTTTGAACGGTAGTGTACTTTATGTGGCGCTGAGCACATTTTTGCAGACGTTCTTACCCAGAGCGACTTACAGTTAGTGCATTCATCTTAAGATACTGTAGCTAGTTGGGACAACCACATATCACAGTCATAGTAAGGGAGTGCGACAGGGGGTGCTGTGGGATTATTTAAGATACTCTTTCAAGAGGTAGGGTTTCAGATGTTTTCAGAATATGGGTAGGGCCTCTGCTGTCCTAACTTCAGGGGGAAGCTGGTTCCACCATTGGGGTGCCAGGACAGAGAAGAGCTTGGACTGGGAAGAGCAGAGGTGGCAGAAAGGAGTGCTTGGATTTGGGTGTAGGGTTTGGGCATAGCCTGAAAGGGAGGGGCAGTTCCTCTTGCTGCTCAGTAGGCAAGTACCATGGTCTTGTAGTGGATTCGAGCTTCGAGTGGAGTGTGCGGAGGAGTGGGGTGACATGGGAGAACTTGGGAAAGTTGAACTCCAGGTTGGCTGCAGCGTTCTGGATTAGTTGCAGGGGTTTGATGGCACAAGCGAGAGCCCAGACAACATTGAGTTGCAGTAGTCCAGACGGGAGATAACAAGTGCCTGGACTAGGACCTGTGCCACTTCCTGTGTGAGGTAGGGTCATCATTTACGGATGTTGTAGAGCATAAACCTGCAGGAGCGAGTAACTGCTTTGATGTTGACAGAGAACGACAGGGTGTTGTCCTGGGTCATGGCAAAGTTATTTGCACTCTGGGAGGGGGACACTGTGGAGTTGTCAACCATGATGAAGAGGTCTTTGAGTCGGCAGGCCTTCCCCGGAAAGAAGAGCAGCTTCGTCTTGACGAGGTTGAGCTTGAGTTGGTGGGCCGACATCCAAGCTGATATATCTGCCAGGCACGCAGAGACGCATGTCGCCACCTGAGTGTCAGAAGGGGGAAGGAGAAAAGGATATGTGAGGATATGATTGAGCTGAGTGACTTGGTGCATAGAGAGAAGAGGAGAGGGCCTAGAACCGAGCCCTGGGGTACACCAGTCGTGAAAGTACGTGGTGCAGACATAGATCCTCTCCACGTCACCTGGTAGGATCGGCCTGCCAGGTAGGATGCAACCCAAGAGTGTGCAGAGACGCCCAGCCCTGAGAGGGTCGATTTGCTGTTTCAAGGTGTCGAAGGCAGTGGATAGATCTAGGAGGATGAGAACAGAGGATAGAGATTTAGCTTTGGCAGTGCGGAGAGCCTCCATGACACAGAGAAGAGCAGTTTCGGTTGAGTGACCCATCTTGAAGCATGACTGGTTAGAGTCAAGAAGGTTGTTCTGAGAGAGATAACGAGAGAGTTGGTTAGAGACAGCACGCTCAAGTATTTTGGAAAGTACAGAACAAAGGGAGACCGGTCTGTAGTTTTTGACGTCAAAGGAGTTGAGTGTTGGTTTTTTGAGGAGGGGAGCGACTCAGGCCATTTTGAAGCAAGTGGTCAGGGATGAATTGATGAGGGAAGTAAGGGATGGGAGAAGGTCTCCAGAGATGGTCTGGAAAAGTGTGTGGGGGGGGGGGGGTCGAGCGTGTAGGTTGTCGGGCGGCCGGACCTCATTAGTCGGAGAGAGAGGGGGAAAAGAGGTCAAGAAGTAGGGTAGTTCTGTGTGAGTGGGACCAGTGGACTCAATAGGCTGAGTGAATGAGGAGTGGATGTCATCAACCTTCTTTTCAAAGTGGTGGACAAAGTCTGCAGAGATGGAGGGGGAGGAGGTGGAGAATTAAGGATGGATGAAAAGGTGGAAAAGAGTTTCCTAGGGTTAGAGGCAGAAGCTTGAAATTTAGAGTAGAAAGTGGCTTTAACAGCGGATACAGAGGAAGAGAAGGTAGATAGGAGGGAATGGAAGGAGGATAGATCCTCTGGAATTTAAATTTTCCTCTTGTTTTGTTCAGCTGCCCACACGCTGTTTTGTAAGCTTGCAATGTCACTCAGGCACGGAGCAGGAGGGGAGGGCCGAGCCGGCCGGTAGGAAAGGGGACAGTACTAGTCATAGGATGCGGAAAGGGAGGAGAGTAGGGTTGAAGAGCAGAATTTAGCAGAAGGGAGGGATAATAGGATAAAATAGGAGAGAGTAGTTGGAGAGAGAGAGAGCGAAGATTGCGATGGCGCAGGAACATCTAGCTAGGGCCTGAATGGCGAGGTTTGGAAGAGACGAAGACAGAAAAGGAAACAAAGTCGTGATCAGAGAGCTGGACGGGGGTTGCAGTGAGATTAGTAGGCAAACAGCCTTTAGTAAAGATGAGGTCAAGCATATTGCCTGCCTTGTGCATGGGAGAGGACTGGGAAAGGGTGAGGTCAAAAGAGGCAATGAGGGGAAAGAGAGAGTTGGAAAGAAAATAATCGAAGGCAGACGTCGGAAGGTTGAAGTCAACAAGTACGAAGAGCTTGTGCCATCGTCAGGAAATTATCTTATCAAGGTGTCAAGCTCATTGAGGAAGGGCACCTGGTGGGTGATAGATGACAACAATGTTAAGCTTGAGTGGACAAGTGACAGTGACAGCTTGGAATTCAAATGAGGGGAGAGAGGGAGAAAAATAGAAAATATCCACTTAGGAGAAATGAGTAGCCATATGCCACCACCGCGACGACCAAATGCTCTCGGACTATGGAATTAAACATAATCAGATGAAGAGAGAGCAGCTAGAGTAGTAGTGTTGTCTGGGGTGATCCATGTCTCCATCAGGGCCAAAAAGTCAAGGGACTGAAGGGCAGCATAGACTGAGATGAACTCGGGCGTTCTGCAGATCGGTAGTTCCAAACGCTACCAGAGACCAGGAATTCCACATGGGTTTGTGCGCACAGGGTACACTAAATTAGAAGGGTTGCAGCCAAGGAGTGGGGAGCGTCTGTATAGCCTACAGGGAGAGGAGCGAACTGGGATAGAAAACATACACATAGTTGCCAAAGCTACAAAATAGCAAAAATGTGATCATCTGAAAATAACTAGGTAAGATACTCTTTTCTTTTTTTACATTAACATTTTAGTCAGCAGACGCTCTTATTCAGAGGGACTTACAATTAGTGTATTCATCTTAAGATAGCTAGGTGGGACAACCAAATATCACAGGCATAGAAATACATTTTTTCCAGAATCAGAGATACAAATTGTGGGGGGGTGGGGGGGGTCTGTTGAGAGAGTGGTGTGGAGCATTCTGGGGGACAATACTAACAATGGGTAATACTTTACTTAATGCTTCATAACTTGTTATCATGTATAAATCTTTATAATGTCTTTATAAGGGTTTAACAACATTTTAACTGACTCAAAAAGGCTGCATTAAAATTACATTTTTACTTTGTATAGACATAGCTTGCTATAGTTACTCATACGTGTATCATATTTCTCTCTTTGCCCTTTTAGGCAACAAAGGAGCCCGTTGTCCCTAGCGACGGCATGGATCAGTTCCGCCCTCTCAACCTGGTCATCCCAACCTGGTCATCCCATTCACAGCAAGGACCGATCACAGGTACAGGGACAAATTTCTCAGGTTTTCCCCCAAAACTCCAGGTAAAGGATTCCCTCTCTGCTTATGCAAGGATGCAAAGATTCCTTCCTGATTCCAGTAACTCTCCTATCAGGATTTTGGGGAAACCTTTACAGAATGTTGTAATCCTAACAGATACTCATTAACACATAAAACAGTACACAGGTACCTGTAGATACTCTCACTTCTTCAGACACAATGACACACTCACTTCCCTTTCCTGGAATTTCCAGGCGAGGTGCGTATGCCCTCCGGTAAGACGGCCCGCCCCTACATCACAGACAACAAGGATGGGACCATCACAGTTAAATTCAACCCTACTGAGAAGAGTCTGCACGAGATGGACATCAAGTATGAAGGAAGTCACATCCCAGGTACAGTAAGCTTCTGTCTGTCAAAACCAGAGGAGAAAACACCTTGTGTTAGCCTGTCTTCAAACTAAACCCAGACTCAATGTAAGCAGTTGATATATATATTTTTTTATGTAAACGATGTGCGCTGAGAGTCGGGAAGCAAGTTCAGGGAGTGAGTGTTTTAATAAATAAACACAACATAATACAAAAATAAGAAACACAAACAACGCACAGAACTGACACAGGAACAGAAACAATAACGCCTTGGGAAAGAACCAAAGGGAGTGACATATATAGGGAAGGTAATCAGGGAAGTGATGGAGTCCAGGTGAGTCTGATGATGCGCAGGTGCGCATAACGATGGTGACATGAGTGCACCATTATGAGCAGCCTGGTGACCTAGAGGCCGGAGAGGGAGCACACGTGACAGCTCAGGTGTTTAAACAGGCATATTTATGTAAATTAATGTTAAATAAACATTGATGAACATTGAACAAACTTTTCTATGATGCTCCATTCCCTCCATTATCTCTCTCCCCCTCGCAGGAAGCCCCCTCCAGTTCTATGTGAATGCTATGAACAGCGGTCTGGTGACAGCATATGGCCCTGGTCTCTGTCACGGCACCATCAACAAACCTGTCACTTTCACCGTGGTCACCAAGAACGCTGGAGAAGGTACTTCCTCTGACTATTTTTCTCATTTCAACCAATCATTTTGTAACAAAGTTAACACTTTTTAGTATTGACTTGTATTTCTCCCCCGCATCTCCCTCTCTCTCTCCCCTTCCCCACTCCTACCCCCCTACAGGTGGTCTGTCCCTGGCGGTGGAGGGTCCTTCTAAGGCAGAGATCACCTGTAAAGACAATAAGGATGGAACCTGTACTGTATCCTACCTTCCCACCTTACCAGGAGACTACAAGATCATTGTCAAGTTTGACAACAAGCACATACCTGGCAGCCCCTTCACTGCTAAAGTCACTGGTGAGTGGGTCTGGACCAGAACACTCAGGGTGCACCCACATACAGCCACAATGCCACTGATACTTTCGCCGTGAAGTCACTGGTATATTGATAAATCATATGTGTTGTAGGGCTATACGTGAAATGGTATTTGGGATGGTTAGTAAAGGGTTAGCAAATGATTTGTAAGTATAAGTAAATGGTCAGTCATTGTGAGTGAATGTTAGATATTGTTTGTACACGTTAGTAACTGTGCTTTGTACATGTTATTATGTAGTTAGTAAATGTTAATAAATGTTTTGTCAATCTATTTTCCATTTCTCTCTATCAAGGTGATGACTCTATCTGGACGTCCCAGCTCAACGTAGGGACAGCAGCAGACGTGTCACTGAAGATCACAGAGTCTGACCTGAGTCTGCTGATGGCTAGTATCAGAGCTCCATCAGGCAACGAAGAGCCATGTTTGCTCAAGAGACTGCCCAGCAGACACATAGGTGAAATAATACCCATTAGTCTGGCCTGAGCCTGTGACTTTCAATAACATGGCTCTGGTGGGTAGAATAAATGGTTTGGTTTCCTTACTCTGAAGCAAAGTAAACTTTCTCTCTGTGTGAACTATCAGTCTTGGGACTCATGACAGACAGACAGACAGACAGAGAGCACTGAGTTCAACTTTCTGGAAGCATAAAACGATGCAATGTCAGAATTTGTGAATCCTTTAACTAATCCCTGTTTAAATATTCTGTTAAAATATCTAGATACACACTCCTCTCCTCCATCTCTCCATCCGCAGGTATCTCCTTCACCCCTAAGGAGGTGGGAGAGCACGAGGTGAGCGTGAAGAAGAAAGGTAAGCACGTGACCAACAGCCCTTTCAAGATCCAGGTTGGCCAGTCAGAGATTGGCGAGGCCAGTAGGGTCAAGGCCTTTGGTAAAGGACTGGTGGAGGCGCACACCTTCGAAATGGCTGAGTTCTTTGTGAACACTAGGAATGCAGGTAAGGCATGTTAGACATATTAACAGAAGGATTCACCCATTTTGAATGTTGTATAGTTTTTGTGGATTTCTGAGTGATGTTCTATCGATTCCCAGAGTAATTTCAAGTGTTCATGTGTATCTAAGCTATTCGCCATTCAAGCATGCAGAAATACAGCCGGTATAACGAGTTTTGCATCAACATTCAAAATGGGTATCTTTCTTTTAAGCTAATCTAACTAATATCTGCTAAAGTTCATAGACAGATACAATGCTCTCTCCATTGCCTTACATCTTTATCTCTTTTTCTTAGGTTATGGTGGTCTGGGGTTGTCGATCGAGGGTCCGAGTAAAGTGGATATGAACTGTGAGGTTGTGGAGGATGGGACGTGCAGAGTCAGTTACTGCCCCACAGAGCCAGGCAACCACATCATCAACATCAAGTTCTCTGACAAGCACATCCCAGGTTAGTGTTTCTTTGTCTTACTTCAGTTTTGTAAATGTTATCAACAATGTGTAAAATCCATAAATTAACTTGGTTTAGGTGAGATTGCGTTTCATTATCGAACATTGTCAGTCACTGTTACCTGTGATTTTTTTCCTGCACCAATTCCAGTTTCAGACCTCTCATTGGCTAATACACTTCTCCCTGACCAAACTGGCTGTTGCTGGTACTCTCTTACCTCTGAATGGCTGATCCTCTGCCCCTACAGGAAGTCCTTTCACAGTGAAGGTGACAGGAGAAGGAAGGATGAAGGAGAGCATCACCAGGAAGAGAACTGCCCCCGCCATCGCTTCTGTCGGCAGCACCTGTGGCCTCAACCTCAAAATCCCTGGTGAGCACAGCCTAACAACAGCTGGTGCGCGATATCTAATGTTAAGGAAGTCTCAGGTTTTTGCTCGCCTGAATTTGAATACCTCATGATAAGCTGCAGACCATACTATTTACCAAGAGTTTTCATCTATATGTTTTGTAGCTGTCTATTTACCACCACAAACCGATGCTGGCACGAAGACCTCACTCAACGACCTGTATAGGGCCATAAGCAAACAAGGAAATGCACATTCAGAGGCAGTGTTTGTCATGGCCAGTGATTTTAATGCAGGAAAACTGAAATCCGTTTTACCTAATTTTTACCAGCATGTCACCTGTGCAACTAGATGTGACAAAACTCTAGATCACCTTTATTCCACACACAGAAACCATAATCAGACCATAACTCTATTCTCCTGCTTCCTGCTTACAAGCAAAAAGTCAAACAGGAAGTACCAGTGACGCGCTCAATACGGAAGTGGTCCGATGAATCTGATGCTAAACTACAGGACTGTTTCGCTAGCACAGATTTTAATATCTTCCAGGATTCATCCGATAACATTGAGAAGTTTACCACATCAGTCACCGGCTTCATTAATAAGTGCATCGACGACATCGTCCCCACAGTGACTGTACAGTACGTTCATACCCAAACCGGAAGCCATGGATTACAGGTAACATCCTCACTAAGCTAAAGGCTAGAGCTGCCGCTTTCAAGGAGCGGGACACTAATACGGACGCTAATAAGTAATCCCGCAATGACCTCCGATGAGCCATCAAATAGGCAAAGTGTCAATATAAGACTAAGATCGAATCCTACTACGCCCGCTCTGATGCTTGACGGATGTGGCAGGGCTTGCAAACTATCACGGATTTCAAAAGGAAACTGAGACGTGAGTTGCCCAGCGACACAAGCCTACCAGATGAGATAAATGCCTTCTATGCTCGCTTCGAGGCAAACAACACTGAGCCATGCATGAGAGCACCAACTGTTCCATACAACTGTGTGATCTTTCTCTCCGTATGTGAGTAAGTCCTTTAAACAGGTTGGCATTCGTAAGGACGCGGGGACAGACGGAATACCAGGCCACATACTTAGAGCATGCACTGACCAGCTGGAAAGTGTCTTCACTGACATTTTCAACTTATCCCTGACCGAGTCTGTAATACCAATACCATGTTTCAAGCTGAACACCATAGTCCCAGTGCTATAGTCCCCGTGCCCAAGGACACCAAAGTAACCTGCCTAAATGAATATCACCCTGTAACACTCACATCTATAGCCATGAAATATAAGAATGCTGTTCATTGACTACAGCTCAGCATTAAGCACCATAGTCCCCTCCAACTTCATCACCAAGCTCAGGACCCTAGGACTGAACACCTCCCTCTGCAACTGGATCCTGGACTTCCTGACGGGCCACCTCCTAGGCGGTGAGGGTAGGCAGCAACACATCATCCACGCTGACCATCAACACAGGGGTCTCTCGGGGGTGTGTGCTTAGTCCCTCCTGTACTCCCTGTTCACCGACTGCGTGGCCATGCACGACTCCAATACCATCATCAAGTTTGCTGATGATTCCCCGGTGGTAGGACTGATCATCAATGAGGATGAAGCAGCCTATAGGGAGGAGGTCAGAGACCTGGCAGTGGTGCCAGAACAGCAAGTTCTCACTCAACGTTAGCAAGACAAAGGAGCTGATCATGGACTACAGGAAACGGAGGAGTAAGCACGCCCCCATCCACATCGAGGGGGCTGTAGTGGAGTGAGTTGAGAGCTTCAAGTTTCTTGGTATCCAAATCACTAAGGAATTCACGTTATCCACACACACCCACACAGTTGTGAAGAGGGCACGACAGTGCCTCTTCCCCCTCAGCAGGCTGGCATGGGCCCTCAGATCCTCAAAACGTTCTACAGCTGCACCATTGAGAGCATCTTGACTGGCTGCATCACCACTGCTGCAGAGGGTGGTGGTGCGTATGGCCATTGCATCACTGGGTCCAAGCTCCCTGCCATCTAGGACCTCTATACCAGGTGGTGCCAGAGGCAGGCCCAAAGAATTGTCAAAGACTCCAGCCACCCAAGCCATAGACTATTCTCTCTGTTACCGGAAGGAAAATAGTACCAGTGCACCAAGTCTGGAACCAACAGGACCCTGAACAGCTTTTACCACCAAGCTAAACAATCAAGACTGCAAAATAGCTAATCAAATGGCTACCCGCTGCTGATACTGTCTATTATCTATCCTGTTGCCTAGTCACTTTAACCCTACCTACAGTGCATTTGGGAAGTATTCAGACCCCTTTGACTTTTTCCACATTTTGTTACGTTTCAGCCTTATTCTAAATTAAAAAAAAAAAATAATAATCCTCATCACTCTACACAAAATACCCCATAATGTCAAAGCAAAAACAGGTTTTTGTAGTTTATGCAAATATATATAAAAATACAAATTTACTGGAGTATTCCGACCCTTTACTCAGTACTTTGTTGAAGCACCTTTGTCAGTGATTACAGCTTGGTTTCTCCCATTCTTCTCTGCAGATCCTCTCAAGCTCTGTCAGGTTGGATGCGGAGCGTTGCTGCACAGCTATTTTCAGATCTCTCCAGAGATGTTCGATCGGGTTCAAGTCCAGGCTCTGGCTGAGCCACTCAAGGACATTCAGAGACTTGTCCCGAAGCCACTCCTGCGTTGTCTTGGCTGTGTACTTAGGTTCGTTGTCCTGTAGAAATGTGAACCTTTGCCCCAGTCTGAGGTCCTGAGCACTCTGGAGCAGGTTTTCATCAAGGATCTATCTGTACTTTTCTCCGTTCATCTTTCCCTCAATCCTGACTAGTCTCCCAGTCCCTGCTCCTGAAAAACATCCCCACAGCATGATGCTGCCACCACCATGCTTCACCGTAGGAATGGTGCCAAGTTTCCTCCAGATGTGAATCTTGGTTGGTCCAAACTTCTTCCATTTAAGAATGATGGAGGCCACTGTGTTCTTGGAGACCTTCAATGCTGCAGACATTTTTTGGTACCCTTCCCTAGATCTGTGCATCGACACAATCCTGTCTCGGAGCTCTACGGACAATTCCTTCGACCTCATGGCTTGGTTTTTGCTTTGACATGCAGTGTCAACTGTGGGACTTTTACAAATCATGTCATGTCCAATCAATTGAATTTACCACAAGTGGACTCCAATCAAGTTGTAGAAACATCTCAAGGATGATCAATGGAAACAAGATCCACCTGAGATCAATTTCGAGTCTCATAGCGAAGGGTCTGAATACTTATGTAAATAATATTTATTTTCTTTTTATAAATTTGCCAAAAATTCTAAAAACAGTTTTCGCTTTGTCATTATGGGGTATTGTGTGTAGATTAATGAGGATTCTTTTTTTTAAATCAATTTTAGAATAAGGCTGTAACGTAACAAAATGTGGAAAAAGTCAAGGGGTCTGAATACTTTCCCAATGCACTGTATTTGTACATAGCTAATTCAATAACATCATACCCCTGAACATCGACTTGCTACTGGTACTCCCTGTATATAACCATGTTATTTTTACTCGCCATTGTTATTCAGTATTCTCTGTGTATTTATAACTCTTCTCACTATTTCTATTTTTTCTTTAACTCTGCATTGTTGAAAAAGGACCAGTAAATAAGCATTGTTTACGAAGCATATGACAAATACATTTAGATTTTTATTTCATTTTAAACATGGTCACAATGTGGTCAAGTATTACTCTCATGGTGCTGAAGTGTGTTAATATCATCTATAGAAGAACACAACGGTGGTTGTTACCCCTATCGCTCGACTCTCAATCAACTTTCATACAGCTTTTGCTAGCTGGCTTAAAAGCTAAGCTAGTTAGCAGAAGTCTTCAAGTATCGCTTGCATCTAAGACTAGCCAAACACTAACCATCCCTGCTTTCTCTCCACCAATAGGAAACTGGTTCCAGATGGTGTCAGCCCAGGAGAGGATGACGCACACATTCACAAATAGCAGCCACACGCACACGCGCACAGAGCGCACGGAGATCAGCAAGATGCAGGGCGGTGAGACAAAGAGGGAGGTGAGGGTCGAAGAGAGCACCCAGACGGGAGGAGCAGGAGGAACCAGTCCATTCAAAGATGTTTTTGGAGAGTTCCTGGGCAGAGAGAGTCTGGCTAGCTTCGCTGGGATACCCTCTACAGTCACACTAGGTGAGAATGAATGAAGAAAAAATACAAATTTTCTAACACTCAACTGTTGTACTTGTTTTTTTCTTTTACTGATTTTACAGATAGCGACAATATTGAACAAGGTTTTACTTGCAATGATCATAATCAATATGTGGTTGTTTTACCTACACTCGTAAAAAAACGGATTACAAAAGGTTTCTTCAGCTGTCCCCAGATGAGAACTATTTTGGGTTACTTTCTCTGTGAAAGGGGTTCTACATGGAACCCAAAAGTGTTGTATTTGGAACCAAAAAGGGTTCTTCAAAGGGTTCTCTTATGGGGACAGCCGAAGAACCCTTTTTCTCCCAGACACCCCCTATCCTTCGCTCCTCCCTCCCCTAGGTGAGACCGCTACCCAGGGTAGTATGACGGCCCAGGTTACCAGCCCTGGGGGTAAAACAGAACAGGCAGAGATTATAGATGGAGGGGACAGCACCTACAGTGTCCGCTTCGTGCCCCAGGAGATGGGGGCCCACGCGGTCAATGTGAAGTACAGCGGGCAGCACGTCCCAGGTAGTCCCTTCCAGTTTACAGTGGGACCCCTGGGAGAAGGAGGGTCCCACAAGGTTCGGGCCGGAGGCACTGGGCTGGAGAGAGGAGTGGCAGGAGCACCAAGTAAGTTTCTGAGAAAAAAAACACAACTGTTGTGCTTGTCCTTTCCTTTACACTAACTAGCACTGATTTTGCATACAGCACATATATTTTTGAAGAATGTTTTACTTTCAATACGTGATTTTTTTTACCTACTTTAGTTAAACCAGGTTTCTACCCGTCTCTCTCTCTCTCTCTCTCTCTCTCTCTCTCTCTCTCTCTCTCTCTCTCTCTCTCTCTCTCTCTCTCCCCCCCCCTCCCCCTCCCCCCGTAGCTGAGTTTAGTATCTGGACGCGGGAGGCCGGTGCAGGCGGTCTGTCCATCGCTGTAGAGGGGCCCTGTAAGGCTGAGATCTCCTTTGAAGACAGGAAGGATGGATCCTGTGGAGTGGTCTACATCGTACAGGATCCAGGTGAGATAGGGTAGAAAATCCCCATCCAGCTCCAAGGACCAACAATTGAACAAAGTATTCGGACAGCGACACTTTTATTGGATATAGGGCGGCGGGCTCTGTACACCAGCACTTTCATATTATACTATGAGAATGAGGTTAAAGTGCAGACTGTCAGCTTTAATTTGAGGGTATATTCATCCATATCGGGGGAACTGTTTAGAAATTACAGCACTTTTGTTGATAGTCCCCACATTTTTTGGAACCTATTTGGAATTATTTGGACAAATTCACTTATACAGTATTGTATATTCAGGATTATCCATAATCATGGTAGCATCCGCATTAATGTAGAAGTGTTCCGAAACATATTCTATTCTTATTTACATTTAAAATGACACAACACATTATTTATCATTTATTTCTATTGGGAACAAAATTATCTGAAACACAACCAAAACAAACTGCAAATGCATCCAACAAATGTGTAGAGTCACAAGCTTGATGGAGTCATTGCGTGCTAGGAATTTGTGACCAAATACTAAGCTTTTGACTACACATATGAGTACACTTGTCCAAATTATTTTGGTTCCCTAAAATGGGGGGAACATGTACAAAAAGTGCAGTAATTTCTAAATGGTTCACCCACGTTGTATCATTTAAAATCCAAGGAAGTTACATAGCACTAAGAAGCTACATAGCAGTAGGCTAGGCAGTAGTTGGTCTAAGAAGCTACATAGCAGTTGTCCCCAGTTAGAGGAATGAGGACACAGTAAGAAGCAAACACACTGACTACAAGGCGTCAGTCTTTCCCAGAGCTTATCAAAGAAACAGATAAGCTCTCATATTCAGCTGAGACAATGACAGCTATTGATCTGATCATACTAAACTGAAATCTTTTTTTGTCATTTATGCCATGTTCCGCTGTGTATCCTCAGGTGACTATGAAGTGTCAATCAAGTTCAACAACGAGCACATCCCCGACAGCCCCTTTGTTGTTCCCATAGCAATGCTGTCTGATGAGGCATGCCGACTCACTGTCACCAGCCTGCAGGTAGGAACGCACGCACACACACACACACACACACACACACACACACAAACAGAATCACATAATTACTTATTGTGTTAGAACACTCCTCACAAGACCATAATTTAGCATAACAATAGTCACTTGTTGGTCGGGCTTTGTTTGTCCTTGGAAGTGTAACTGGAGGCGTGGGCTGTAGCAGTAACCAAGGCTATTTTATTGTGTTGTTGTTTAATGGTGAGTGAGAGGGATGTGGGGTCTTACTCATCACCACCCATTAGGAAACACATTAACACCTTTTCCCTCTTACACACACTCATCCCGGGAATCTCTCTACTTATCTCTTTACACATTCTACACACACAAGACAAGCTTACAGAGCTTTACCAGGTCCTGACCCTGTTTTTCCTTCCTCCTCCCCTCCTCCCCTCAGGAGAAGGACCTAAAGGTGAACCAGGAAGCGTCGTTCGCTGTGCAGTGTAACGGGGCAAGGGGCGTGGTCGATGCTAAGGTCCACACCCCCTCCGGCTCAGCAGAGGAGTGCTACATCACAGAGCTGGACAGTGGTAAGATATAAGGATAGGTTTGGTATTAGACCTCACAGTTATATGGTTCCTTACTCTGAAAGTAGTCCATGGGCCTGGAGAGACTGTAATTCGAGGTAAAGGATTTCTGTACACACTACTCCTAACTTCAGCTAACTACAGCCACCACTAACCAAAATTAAATGGGAGAGATGGGGACAAATGTGTTACTTAATGTTAAACAAAACATTATACTACTTTATACTATTACCATTATATTTATTTATATCTAATCACTATTCCCCAGACAAGAACGCCATCTGCTTCATTCCCCGTGAGAATGGCGTGCACTCCATCGACGTCAAGTTCAATGGCAGCCACATCCCTGGTAGTCCGTTCAACGTGAGGGTGGGGGAGGCCGGACAGGCTGGAGACCCAGGCATGGTGACAGTGTATGGGCCTGGACTGGATGGAGGATCCACAGGTACATACACTACTCTATATCTTCTACCTCCCGCTGAACACAGACCCTCTGCTACTGACAACACATACAGTATATTAATCATTGGTTGTAATCTGGTTGTAGTGACGTCATTTCAACCAGTTTTGCCTGTTGTGATTACGGCTGTTGCGGTGACCGTTTAGTCACGGTAATTAGGCTTTTCCAAGCTCTGATGCTGCTGCTGGTCATTAGGAGCCTACCAAACCTGCTAACTGCCTGGTACTCTATTGTCCCTCTAATCACTCTGACATCAATGCAAATGTATTCGAAAATCTAATCAAACACTTCATGGAAGCCCATGAACTCATGTTGCACAACATTTCTATGCAATTGTGCGAGACAACAGAGTGATGGCCAATAATAAAAAGAGGAGGATCCCATCAGCTTTCTATAGGCTAGGCCTACTATATTTATTCCTCAGCTTTCCTAATATTAAGCACATTGCTTATATTTATAACAGGAGTATACCCTACCTGGCTGGCATGAAAATAAACCACGGGGAAAAGCGTCCTCCATTTGCTATGTTTTTTTATGCTAGTGGTTGTATGACTTTGAGATCTATCGCATCCCACAACTGTCCCAGACTATGTTTGGAATATTTATTTTCTCGCACAGAATAGTTCGACTTTTGTACTATGGGGTAGTAGATTGACATAGGCTAGTGCTTTTGCTGTTCGTTAGGCCTACTCATCTTGTTGGCTGACGAAAAGTAAATGTGGACAGTTCTTCCATTATCTTCAATATGCACCTTGGAATTCAAATCAAATTAGACCAAATCAAATGTTGTTTGTCACATACACATGGTTAGCAGATGTTATTGCTAGTGTAGCAAAATGCTTGTGCTTTTAGTTCCGACAGTGCAGAAATATCTAACAATAATATCTAACAAGTAATCTATCAACCACCTAATACACAGAAATCTAAAGGGGTGAATGAGAATATGTACATGTAAGTATATGGATGAGCGATGGCGAAAGGTGCAATAGATGGTATAAAATACAGTATATACAGTTGAAGTTGGAAGTTTACATATACCTTAGCCAAATACATTTAAACTCGGTTTTTCATAATTCCTGACATTTAATCTTAGTAAAAATTCCCTGTCTTAGGTCAGTTAGGATCACCACTTTATTTTAAGAATGTGAAATGTCAGAATAATAGTAGAGAGAATTACTTATTTCAGCTTTTATTTCTTTCATCAAATTCCCAGTAGGTCAGAAGTTTACATACACTCAATTAGTATTCTGTAGCATTCCCTTTAAATTGCTTAACTTTAGTCAAACGTTTCTGGTAGCCTTCCACAAGCTTCCCACAATAAGTTGAGTGAATTTTGGCCCATTCCTGCTGATGTAGCTGGTGTAACTGAGTCAGGTTTGTAGGCCTCCTTGCTCGCACACACTTTTTCAGTTCTATAGGATTGAGGTCAGGGCCTTGTGATGGCCACTCCAATACCTTGACTTTGTTGTCCTTAAGCCATTTTGCCACAACTTTGGAAGTATGCTTGGAGTCATTGTCCATTTGGAAGACCCATTTGCGACCAAGCTTTAACTTCCTGACAATGTCTTGAGATGTTGCTTCAATATATCCACATACTTTTCCTTCCTCATGATGCAATCTATTTTGTGAAGTGCACCAGTTTTATTTAACCAGGTAGGCTAGTTGAGAACAATTTCTCATTTGCAACTGCGACCTGGCCAAGATAAAGCATAGCAATTAGACACATAGAACAACACAGAGTTACACATGGAATAAACAAAGCATACAGTCAATTATACAGTAGAAAAAAATGAAAACAAAAAGTCTATATACAGTGAGTGCAAACGAGGTAAGATAAGGGAGTTAAGGCAATAAATAGGACATGGTGGCGAAGAAATTACAATATAGCAATTAAACACTGGAATGGTAGATGATGCAGAAGATGAATGTGCAAGTAGATATACTGTGGTGCAAAGGAGCAAGATAAATAAATAAATAAAATACAGTATGGGGATGAGGTAGATAGATGGGCTGTTTACAGATGGGCTATGTACAGGTGCAGTGATCTGTGAGCTGCTCTGACAGCTGGTGCTTAAAGCTAGTGAGGGAAATATGAGTCTCCAGCTTCAGTGATTTTTGCAGTTCGTTCCAGTCATTGGCAGCAGAGAACTGGAAGGAAAGGCGACCAAAGGAGGAGTTGGCTTTGGGGGTGACCAGTGAGATGTACCTGCTGGAGTGTGTGCTACGAGTGGGTGCTGCTATGGTGACCAGTGAGCTGAGATAAGGCAAGGCTTTACCTAGCAGAGACTTGTAGATTACCTGTAGCCAGTGGGTTTGGCGACAAGTATGAAGCGAGGGCCAACCAACGAGAGCATACAGGTCGCAGTGGTGGGTAGTGTATGGGGCTTTGGTGACAAAACGAATGGCACTGTGATAGACTGCATCCAATTTGTTGAGTAGTGTTGGAGGCTATTTTATAGATGACATCGCCGAAGTCGAGGATCGGTAGGATGGTCAGTTTTACGAGGGAATGTTTGGCAGCATGAATGAAGGATGCTTTGTTGCGATATAGGAAGCCGATTCTACATTTAATTTTGGATTGGAGATGCTTAATGTGAGTCTGAAAGGAGAGTTTACAGTCTAACCAGACACCTAGGTATTTGTAGTTTTCCACGTATTCTAAGTCAGAGCCGTCCAGGGTAGTAATGTTGGACGGGCAGGCAGGTGCAGGCAGTGATCGATTGAATAGCATGCATTTAGTTTTACTTGCATTTAAGAGCAGTTGGAGGCCACGGAAGGAGAGTTGTATGGCATTGAAGCTCGTCTGGAGGTTAGTTAACACAGTGTCCAAAGAGGGGCCAGAAGTATACAGAATGGTGTCGTCTGCATAGAGGTGGATCAGAGAATCACCAGCAGCAAGAGCGACATCATTGATGTATACAGAGAAAAGAGTCGGCCCGAGAATTGAACCCTGTGGCACCCCCCATAGAGACTGCCAGAGGTCCGGACAACAGGCCCTCCGACACACTGAACTCTATCAGAGAAGTAGTTGGTAAACCAGGCGAGGCAATTATTTGAGAAACCAAGGCTGTCGAGTCTGCCAATAAGAATGTGGTGATTGACAGAGTCGAAAGCCTTGGCCAGGTCGATGAATACGGCTGCACAGAAATGTCTCTTATCGATGGTGGTTATGATATCGTTTAGTCCCTCCAGTCCCTCCTGCAGCAAAGCACCCACACAACATGACGCTGCCACCCCTGTGCTTCACGGTTGGGATGGTGTTCTTCGGCTTGCAAGCCTCACCCTTTTTCCTCCAAACATAACTATGGTCATTATGGCCAAACAGTTCTATTTTTGTTTCATCAGACCAAAAAGAACAATCTTTGTCCCAGTTGCAAACCATAGTCTGGCTTTTTTATGGCGGTTTTGGAGCAGTGACTTCTTCCTTGCTGATCAGCCTTTCAGGTTAAGTCGATATAGGACTTGTTTTACTGTGGATATAGTTATTTTTGTACCTGTTTCCTCCAGCATTTTCACAAGGTCCTTTGCTGTTGTTCTGGGATTTATTTGCACTTTATGCACCAAGTACGTTCATCTCTAGGAGACAGAACGTGTTTCCTTCCTGAGCGGTATGACGGCTGCGTGGTCCCATGGTGTTTATAGTTGCGTACTATTGTTTGTACAGATGAACGTGGTACCTTCAGGCGTTTGGAAATTTCTCCCAAGGATGAAGTAGACTTGTGTAGGTCTACAATTTCTTTTCTGGGGTATTGGCTGATTTCTTTTGATTTTCCCATGATGTCAAGCAAAGTTTGAAGGTAGGCCTTGAAATATATCCACCGGTACACCTCCAATTGACTCAAATTATGTCAATTAGCCTATCAGAAGCTTCTAAAGCCATGACATCATTTTCTGGAATTTTCCAAGCTGTTTAAAGGCACAGTCAACTTAGTGTATGTACAATTCTGACCCACTGGAATTGTGATACAGTAAATTATAAGCAAAATAATCTGTCTGTGTTAACAATTGTTGTAAAAATTACTTGTGTCATGCACAAAGTAGATGTCCTAACCGACTTGGCAAAACTATAGTTTGTTAACAAGACATTTGTGGAGTGGTTAAAAAAAAGAGTTTTAATGACTCAAACCTAAGTGTATATAAACTTCCGACTTCAACTGTACATGTGATATGACTAATGTAAGATATGTAAACATTATTAAAGTGGCATTATTTAGAGAGCATTGTATGAAGTGACTAGTGATCCATTTATTAAAGTAGCCAGTGATTGGGTCTCAATGTATGCAGCAGCCTCTCTGAGTTAGTGATTGCTGTTTAGCATTCTGATGGCCTTGAGATAAAAGCTGTTTCTCAGTCTCTTGGTCCCAGCTTTGATGCACCTGTACTGACCTCGCCTTCTGGATGGTAGCGGTGTGAACAGGCAGTGGCTCGGGTGGTTGATGTCCTTGATGATCTTTTTGGCCTTTCTGTGACATCGGGTGCTGTCGGTGTCATGGAGGGCAGGTAGTTTGCCCCAGGTGATGCGTTGTGCAGACCGCACCACCCTCTGGAGAGCCTTGCAGTTGAGGGCAGTGCATTTGCCGTACCAGGCTGTGATGCAGCCCGACAGAATGCTCTCGATTGTGCATCTGTAAAGGTTCGTCAGGGTTTTGTGTGACAATTTCTTCAGCCTCCTGAGGTTGAAGAGGCGCAATTTGTTGGATCCATTGAAACCCTCAAACATATGTTTGGTTATTTTGTTCAGTAGTGTGTATAGCAGCGGTTCTCAACCTTTTTTGGGGTACTGGAACCCCTGCATATTTTGAGGCAAGGCGGGCAAGGTTTTGAGCGGTCCTCAGGGACCTCCACCCTCTCTATAATACATGTAAAGTTACTGGAATCCTTGTGGTACTGAATACGTTCATTACACTTTTTTTATTGCACTGACCACTTGCAATTACACCAGGGACCCCTAGGGTGGTTTGAGAACCCCTGGTGTATAGTATGATATTTGTTCTTTTGTTTAGTCGTTTTTAGTACATGATAGTACACTTACTAATTATATATTTTATGTTATTTTATTTAAAATTGCATACTTGTCCATAGCTGCTGTTTGAAGAGTTGAGACACTGACTGAACAATAAATACGTCTTTTTGAAGGATATTTTGGTTGATTTATTTGGGTTATTCAGTGAAGTAGTTCTTTCGCTTTTAGAACTGTATTTATTTTGAGCTTTTTGTTTTTGTAAAGCTATTGTAGTATACTCAGGCCAGTGGCACATATTTAATGACTATATAAATGTATCAGAAAAAGTTGAATAAAAAGGTCAATTCAATACTGAGACCAACTTTGTGATGGTTCTCAATGGAGATTATTTTAGATGAGATCGCACCATGTTCATTGTATTTACAAAAACTGCACCCATACACAGTGCAAATTACCATTTCCACCTACTGGCCTTTCTTGGTATTGCTGGTTGTAAATACAAATACTTGCATGCATACTGGACTGATAAGGAACACTGCTATAACTATTATTAGTCTAAACAACTGTCCTGGTCAAAACGGTCGCCAAACTGAACCTCCACAACATCCAACACTTTAAAAAATTCTGCCCTATAGTGATCCACTGCTTTGCCAGCAAATCGTCTTGAGTGTGTCTCAATGGATTCAATGGAGCCAATCAATGTTGTTGCTTTCTCATACAGTGCAAGGTAGCTTTCGTCATTTCTCTTGCCCCTAAAAGAAGACCGCACACACTCGACTGCAGCCTGCATACCAGAGACAGGCTTTTCTTCAGTTTTCTTCTGCAGTGAAATGTTTAGGCTCTCCAAGAACAGGTATGAGACCCAACCCAGTCTTGCCTTTGCTGAAGTGCTCAAATAAGCCACTGGCAGTTGAAGCTGTCTTGGATGCAGTTTTTGCCATCTCCTCTAGGTTGCTTAGTACCCATACTGCCCTAGCACAGCTCTAATAGCAGTATTCCGCACAGTCCACCTTGTTGGACATTCGGGTTTCAGGGTGGTCAGATTTTTATCTTTGGACGTGGCTATTGATTCAAACATGCTCTTAAACTGCACTTACTGGCCATAGAGGACACCTAACTGATGGACCCAAGAAAGGGAATCCTGTATCAGTGGGGAGGCTGAGCAGCCAGCCTGTGTAATCAGATTTACACAGTGTGCTCCACAATGCACATAGAGGGCTAATGGCTGCTGCCTCCTCACAATTGCCTGTGCACCTGTGTATTTTCCTGCCATGTTTGAGGCACCATCGTAACTCTGCCCACGTAAGCCAGACATGGGCAAATTGAGCCTCAACAACACATCAGTTGCCACTTTCGCAATGCCCTTGCCTGTTGTCTCCGACACCCTGTATTGCCTAATAAACTCCTCGTGAGGGACAAGGTCATGGTCAACATAACGAAGGCAGAAACTCTCCTGTTCAGCACCAGAGACATCTTGAGTACCATCAACAGTTACTGAAAATTGTACAATCGGAAGAGACCTAATCTCAACTGAAATGCCTCGAATGACTGTATTGGCCGTGATGTTCAGAATTTCATTCTGTGCTTTGGGCCTGTGTACATTGTGGTACACTCTGTTAACCACTTCAGTAAAATGGGATCATCCTCTTCTGCCCTAAGTTTCAAACGCTGGTATAAATTCCCACTGTCATCCGTGTGGCCTCTAAAGGTCTGTCCCTGTCTTACTACATGCCGCACAGAACTAACTTTCATCAAGCAATGCCTTGCGTCCTCCTGCTGTTTACCCCACGCGCTGGATAACTGGACACTGATTGGATTTAGCTGGTGTGCTGTTACAGTTACAAAGTGGCGGTGGTTATGGCAGTTTTGATGTGCTGTGAATTTTACAATGGCTTTTCTCCAGTTCCTAAATCGTGCGCTAATGAAGGCAGCATCCGCTCTTTGGCCAAAATATGGCCGGCTAGAAAACCCTTGGCTACAGTGAAAACACAACCATCCTTTTATTGATGGATTATAATGTAGCCAGGGGAAATCGCAAGACCATTTTTCTTGAAACGTCAACACTCTGTTGGCAAGAGTTTGCGGTTCTATAAATTGTGGTTGTGACTGATATGGTTTTGTGCCATCACTGAGATAACTGGATAATGCTGTGCCACTGTCCTCTATACTGGTGCTGCTGGCAACAAGGTTGACACCTGGTCCTGCCGTGGCTGTGACACTGTCCTCTGAAGTCTCTCTCCCTGGCTCTTTCCCTTTCACCACCCACAACTGACTCACAGTCTGTCTCCTAGAAAATAATTAAAGTGTTTGCCATACTCCTTACTACCGGTACCCAAAACTACACAATTAATCACAACAGCAATACCATTGCCTTAAACTGGTGACTTAACTAAGATTTGTTTAAGTTCAGAGTGGGGGTATCCATGGCATTTTTCAATTATGTCCCTATTTTATAATGTTGCCAAACAAAGACTCAACAAACTTACCTGAGACTCCCTGTCTCTGCCAGTCTGTCCCTGCCTATCTGTCCCCAACTCTGCTGTCTGTGTGCCATCTGTTGCCTGCTCTGCCTAATGACATCATTATGAAACATTTCCATTAGCATTTCACTTCTTTCTTCTGAACATTTTATCAACTAGTCTTTGAGATACTAGGCTACTAAGGTTCTTACTTTGCATTTTGGTATACTGAAAAATGCTCTGATATCCGTCTTTTTTTGTTTTTCTGCCACACACACACACACACACACACACACAGTAGGAGATGGGCTTCTATCATCTTTTATCTTCTATCATTCTATAATGGGCTTCACTCCAAGGTAGCTAGCTAGTCAGCTAGCAAATGTGAAACGGATTGCAGTGACAAGGGTTGACAGCTGTATGAGTTCACCATTTACACAACGTATGCTGCAACCTTTTGTCATTTTAATATAGTTTATGTTTTCGTTTTATATTGGTTGGCTTCCCACAATAGCTGAATTTGCAGAGCTAGCGAGCACCAATTCCGTTTCTTTGGTGTTTGCTATAATCTTTGCTATCATCAGTTTACTACAAGATCGGCACACAGGTGCTTCAAAGTCCCCTAGCGACAATTTAGCTTTTGCAACGAGACCATTATTAAAGATATTTAAGACAATGGTAGAAGAGAGTGTAGTTCTGTTCAGTTTATCGCTAACCTTATCACAGGGACTTCAAAGCACTACAGCTGCATGCTGATCTTGGAATAAACTGACGATAGCAAAGATTCCATCTTTGACGACGACACATAAATGGAATAGGTACTAGCTAGCTTGCTAGCTAATGTTTGCTTTAGTTTGCTCGCTAGCTCTGCAAATTCAGCTATTGTGTGTGTGAACCCTGCCAACATAAAATGAAATTGCTATGGTGCGATTGACTGGATTAACCTCATGTTAGTTACGTGCATTGAGTGCCTTTCAGACGGTAGACACGAACACACTGTCACCTTGCCAGTTAAGGAACACTACATTGAATTTCTAGCTTCTCTCATTGACTCTAATTCAAATAGCTGCAAATCAAATCAAGTGTATTTATAAAGCTCTTCTTACATCAGCTGATGTCACAGAGTGCTGTACAGACCACCCAGCCTAAAACCCCAAACAGCAAGCAATACAGGTGTAAAAGCACGGTGGCTAGGAAAAACTCCCTAGAAAGGCCAAAACCTAGGAAGAAACCTAGAGAGGAACCAGGCTGTGAGGGGTGGCCAGTCCTCTTCTGGCTGTGCCGGGTGCAGATTATAACAGAACATGGACAAGATTTTTAAATATTAATAAAACAGGCAGAACAGTTGAAACTGGAGAAGCAGCACGGCCAGTTGGACTGGGGACATCAAGGAGTCATCAGGCCAAGTAGGCCTTGAGGAATGGTCCATAAACTACTGCAGCATAAATACTGAGGGCTGAGACAGGAGGGGTCGGGAGACACTGTGGCCCCGTCCGACGATACCCCCGGACAGGGCCAAACACTGGTTGATGTTACTGTAGCTAACTAGAAAACATCAGCTAACTGCTAGCTAACCGTTAACATAGAGAGTGACCTGTAATTTAATGCAACTGTCATGACGTTGGCCCTCTTTGGGGATAGAGAGCACCATCCCCCTCTATCTCCCAACTCTCTCCCTCCATCCCCCTCCCTTACACCCAGGTTCTCTTATCGCACGTCGTAAATCCCTCAGGGCCCTGCAGTATACAAAGAGGGTTTCATAGGGAGAACAAAGGCATTTCTGCCACATCACGGAACTTGAGAAATGAACAATATCCATATTCTGTAGAATGTATACACGGTCAGTGAAGAATCCAGCTACGACCGGTCCAATTCGTTTAATGTTTGTGAAACTCAGGAGAGACAATACAGCCACATTACCATAACCATGTTTATACAAGAGTCTCAGTTGTGAGACTTGCATCTAATTGTTGTATAAAATGAATGAGTTACGATGAAACTGTTCTTAACTTCTTAGGCAGCGGCAGCAGAGGTGACGGCAGACTCAACAGCCTTGGTTTCTCAAATGATTGCCTCGCCTGGTTCACCAATTACTTTGCAGACAGAGTTCAGTGTGTTAAATCGGAGGGCCTGTTGTACGGGCCTCTGGCAGTCTCTATGGGGGGTGCCACAGGTTTCAATTCTTGGGCCGACTCTCTTCTCTGTATACATCAATGATGTCGCACTTGCTGCTGGTGATTCTCTGATCCACCTCTATGCAGACGACACCATTCTGTATACTTCTGGCCCTTCTTTGGACACTGTGTTAACTAACCTCCAAACGAGCTTTAATGCTTACAACACTCCTTCCGTGGCCTCCAACTGCTCTTAAACACTAGTAAAACCAAATGCATGCTTTTCAACCGTTCGCTGCCAGCACCCGCACGCCCGACTAGCATCACTACCCTGGACGGCTCTGACCTAGAATATGTGGACAACTACAAATACCTAGGTGTCTGGCTAGACTGTAAACTCTCCTTCCAGACTCACATTAAACATCTCCAATCCAAAATCAAATCTAGAATCGGGTTTCTATTTTGCAACAAAGCCTCCTTCACTCATGCTGCCAAACTTGCACTAGTAAAACTGACTATCCTACCGATCCTCGACTTCGGCGATGTCATCTACAAAACGGCTTCCAATACTCTACTCAGCAAACTGGATGCAGTCTTTTACGGTGCCATCCGCTTTGTCACCAAAGCCCCTTATACCACCCACCACTGCGACCTGTATGCTTTAGTCGGCTGGCCCTCGCTACATACTCGTCGCCAGACCCACTGGCTCCAGGTCGTCTACAAGTCCCTGCTAGGTAAAGCCCCGCCTTATCTCTGCTCGCTGGTAACCATAGCAGCACCCACCCGTAGCACGCGCTCCAGCAGGTATATCTCACTGGTCACCCCCAAAGCCAATTCCTCCTTTGGCCGCCTTTCCTTCCAGTTCTCTGCTGCCAATGACTGGAACGAACTACAAAAATCACTGAAACTGGAGACAATTATCTCCCTCACTAGCTTTAAGCACCAGCTGTCAGAGCAGCTCACAGATCACTGCACCTGTACATAGCCCATCTGTTAATAGCCCAACCAACTACCTCATCCCCTACTGTATTCATTTATTTATCTTGCTCCTTTGCACCCCAGTATTTTTACTTTGCACATTCATCTACTGCACATCTACCATTCCAGTGTTAAATTGCTATATTGTAATTACTTCGCCACCATGTCCTATTTATTGCCTTACGTTCCTTATCTTACCTCATTTGCACACACTATATATAGACTTTTTCTACTGTACTATTGACTGTATGTTTGTTTGTTTATTCCATGTGTAACTCTGTGTTGTTGTATGTGTCAAACTGCTTTGCTTTATCTTGGCCAGGTCGCAGTTGCAAATGAGAACTTGTTCTCAACTTGCCTACCTGGTTAAATAAAGGTGAAATAAAAATTAAAAATAAATAAAAAAGGATTAGCATTTAAATGAATATAATTATCAACTGTGTAGTGACTCATTTGTGTAATTCCCGCCTTTCTCAATCCACACCCACTTCCCTTTGTTCACCAAGCCGCCATACCGGCTAAGCCCACTAGGGAACATCCCCTATTATTACCTTGTAACCATATCTACTTTGTTTGTTTACTGTTTGTTCCTGCATTTCTGTGATTATTTAGTTAGTTAATAAATGAGTGATTTAAGACAATTGGTCTATAGATAATTCATAGTAAAGACTGGGTTCGTGCAGATAACCAACAATTTACGACATTCGGAATGAGACTAACGTGAGGTAAAAATTAATGAGATGACTAATTGATCAGATATTAAAATATCTGAAAAGTTATATTAGGAAAATTATAACTTTGTAATCTGAATATTTTCCTTGGTGCCCCGACTTCCTAGTTAATTACATTTACGTGATTAGTTTAATCATGTAATAATAATTACAGAGAATTGATTTGATAAAATAACAGTCTTCACTTTAACTATTTAGGGAGCGGCAGCCGAGGTGTCGGTTTTGGAGAGTCTGGCGTGCCCAAAGTAAAATACCTGCCGCAGGCCCAGAAACTAGGATATGCACATAATTAGTACTATTGGATAGGAAACACTCTGAAGTTTCTAAAACTGTTAAAATAATGTCTGTGAGTATAACAGAACTGATATAGCAGGCGAAAACCCGAGGAAAATCCATTCGGATTTGCTGTTTTTTTTTAGATTACCTTTTTTTCCTGGCTGCCTATGGGATTTGCTGTTATCTAGGACTTAGACTGCAGTACCTATGGCTTCCACTGGATGTCAACAGTCTTTAGACAGGGTTTCATGACGTTAGGTTGAATTAGAAGCAAATAGAAGAAGAATTAAGAAGTGGACCCCGGAACTCAATAGAATGACATTCGCGTTCACGGTCTCGCGCGCTCTGTGTTTTTTCAAACATCGTCCTGTTGAAATATTATAGTAAATATACATAAAAGTGTACCTAAGGATACATAAAAAATTATGTTTGATTTGTTTGGACAAAGTTGATAGGTATAATTTGAACGCGTTCTCTTCACAGTTCAATGGGCGACTCGACGGTGGATTTTCTGAACATAACGCGCCAACCAAACGGAGATTTATGGATATAATAAATGACTTTTTCTAACAAAAGAACCATTGGATGTCTTCCTTGGACACTTGGGAAGCCCTCAGCAGAAGTTCTTCGAAAGGTAAGTGATTTATTTTAGCTCTTATATGGGTTTTGTGTGACCCGCGCTGGATTTGAATTTATGCTAATGCATAAATATTAGAGGTGCTATCCTCAAACAATCAAATGTTGTGCTTTCGTCGTGAAGCCTTTTTGAAATCTGACAACGCTGTGATATTGCCAAGAATCAGAGCTTTTGATGACTATGCAACACTTGTATATTGATGAATGTTTAATAATTCAACTTTTGGATTTTGAATTTGGCGCCTTACATTTCACCGGGTAGTGTCGGGAGCGGCCCGCTAGCGCGCCGTTTATCCTGATGCCAAAGACACGACACAACGAAAATGAAGACTGGTGATGGTTGTACATTTGTTTTCTTGTATGGAGTTGTAGAAGTAAAGAAATGTCTAACATATCCTTTGTTTGAACTACTTGCTGGAGGTCAGCCATCAACGACAGACTCTGTCAGATTCCCACACATGCACAGTACCTGCTTCATGTGCCAATGCTGAGGGCTGGGGAGGGCAGTGGATCAAACCATTGTGAGGCAAAGAGCGGGGGGGTCACAATCTTTTGAAACTTAAAAACGCGCTATTAACCTGTTTGAGCTAGGGGGTAGTATTTTGAAGTTCGGATGAAAAACCAAAGTAAACTGCCTGTTACTCAGGCCCAGAAGCTAGGATATGCACATCATTAGTAGTGGATAGAAAACACTCTGAAGGTTCTAAAACTGTTAAAATAATGTCTGTGAGTATAACAGAACTGATATGGCAGGCAAAAACCAGAGGGAAATCCATCCGGAAAATGTGATTCTGTGAGATGGCTCATTTTCCATTGAGTTGCTATTGGAAGGTTTCATGCGTTTATCTTGAAAAAATAAGGAGTAGAAGAAGATTATCCAAGTGGAATGAGGAAGTACCTTTTGGGTTTGGCGGCGGGACCGGGAGCGTGCGCCTCGGTTTTTTCCTTTTCTATCGCCCAGGTTATTACCTGTGTGAAATATTATAGTTAATATACATAATAGTGTACCTAAGGATCAATTAGAAACGTTGTTTGATTTGTTTGGACAAAGTTTATAGGTATATTTTTAACGCTCTGTATTTTCTTGTATAATGGACGAGTGGACGGTGTCTTTTCTGAACAGAACGCGCCAACCAAACTGAGCTTTATGCATATAAAGAGGGACTTTTTTGAACAAAAGGAACATTGATTGTCTTGCTTGGACACTTCAGATTGCCATCAGAAGAAGATCTTCAAAGGTAAGCGACTTATTTTAGCTATTTTTATGACTTTTGTGACACCCGTGCTGGTTATGTTTTTATGCTAACGCAGGAAGTACACTGGGTGCTGTCCTCAGACAATCAAATGTTATGCTTTCGCCATAAAGCCTTTTTGAAATCTGACAACGCCGTGAGATTGCCAAGATTCTAAGCTTTTGAAGAGTGTGCAACACTTGTATTTTCATGAATGTTTGAAATTAGTATTTCTGTAATTTGAATTTGGCGCTCTGCAATTTCACCAGATGTTGTAGATGTGGGACGTGACCATCCCACCTAGCGCAGAGAGGTTAAGTATCTATAATCAGCACAAGTGCTCTCATTGCGTATTATAAATTTTATTGAAATTACATAGTTATGTTTACAGTGATTACATAGTTATAGTTATGTTTACAGTCCCCCCTGGGATTTCCACCTATGGCCTTAGCTGACTCGAGAGATTTCCTTGCCTCGGTTGGCTCGGCAGGCACGTCGGGCTCCCAAACCTCATCCGGCTCGTCGGGCTCCCACGCCTCAGCCGGCTCGTCGGGCTCCCACGCCTCAGCCGGCTCGTCGGGCTCCCACGCCTCAGCCGGCTCGTCGGGCTCCCACGCCTCAGCCGGCTCGTCGCGCCCCTAGAGGGGGGGTACTGTCACCACTGCTCCCGCTCACCCTCTCGCACCAGGCTGCCCATCATTATGCACACCTGTCACTATCATTATGCGCATGGGTGCGTCTGTGGAGTCACCTGGACTCTTTCAAATCTCGTTTGGAGAAAATATCCTTTCTATTTAATTTAGCTTTGTTCAGTTGTATTCTTCATACTATAAAATCATGCCATGGAATTCTAAATCTTCTAAATGAACTAGTGTAGCCCACAGCCAATTGGCATAGGCAGTTCAGGACCTAACATAAGGATAACTCAGAGTATGCTATTCTGTTCTTCTGAAATAGACAACATTTTCTTCATATCATGTTTCTTTAGACCTGTCTAAAATAAATCATGGATTTATTCTGAAGGTGTAGGCTATATTACATCGATTTATTAGACTTTTCTAAATGTATATGTTCCAAATGTCTGCTTCAGTGGCTTGTAGGCTACGTGTGGAAGCCAGGAGATGCTACATGTGTTTATGTACCTCAGTGCAGGAGGTACATAAAGCCATGAAATCCTTAGATCAGAGAAAACCTGCAGGTCCTGATCTTTTGGATCCCTGCTTTTTAAATCTGGCAGCTGATTTCATTACTGAACCACTTGTATATCTGTTCAGTCTAACTCTGGAATGTAATGAAATTCCAAAGATCTGGAAATCAGCATTTGTCCTACCACTCTTAAAGGGGGAGATCCAACTCTTTTAAATGATTATAGGCCAATCTCAAAGCTGTCACCCTTGGTGAAAATACTTGAAACCCTTGTGAGTGAACAGCTAAAAGAGTTTTTATTTACTAACTCTATTTTCTCAATGCACCAATCGGGCTTCAGGAAGAAGCATAGCACAATTACAGCAGCTATGAAGCTTTTAAATGATATCACTGAAGCCCTTGACAAAAACTGCACTGTGTCTCACTTTTTATTGATCTCTCTAAGGCTTTTGATACAGTTGATCATGCTCTATATACTAAGGCAGAGATTGTCGAGTGTAGGTCTTTCGGAGCATGCAGTTGCATGATTTGCTAACTATCTGTCTGATAGAACTCAGTGCACTCAATTTGATGGTCTTATGTCTGTTAAATTGTCTGTTTGTAATGGTGTGCCCCAAGGCTCTGTACTTGGTCCTTTCTTATTCACTATTTATATAAATAATTTAGACAAAAATGTCAAATGCGCAACTTCATTTTTATGCTGATGATACTGTTATTTACTGTTGTGCCTCGTCTCTTACAAAAGCTTTCCAGAACTTGCAAAGTGCTTTTTATACTTTTCAACTTACCTTGTGTCAATTGAACTTTATCCTCAATACTGACAAAACTAAATTAATGGTGTTTTCTAAAGCAAGAAATAGACCTCTGAACCTTTCACCTATTGTTACCTGTCAGGGTAATGAGATTAAGACTGTAACCTCATATAAATATCTTGGAATTTTAATTGATGACGGCCTCACTTTTAAATTGCATATTCAACAACTTACAAAAAAATTGAAGCTGAAATTGGGATTTTATTTTATTTTTATGTTTTTCTTTTGAAGCCAGAAGGAGGTTAGTATCAGCTACATTTATGCCTTTACCAGACTATGGGGATATTTTATATATGAATGCTTCCGCTCAGTGTTTGAGATCACCCTTTACCATGGCGCTTTGAGATTTATTTTAAACTGTAAAACCCTTACGCACCATTGCACTTTGTATACCAGGGTTGGCTGGCTTTCTCTAGTCACTCGTAGGCTCAGTCACTGGTATACTTTTATTTAAAAGCCATTTTGGGTTTACTACCTTTTTATTTGGGCATTTCTATTGTTCAGAAATGTGGTGGGTACTCTCTTCGTTCGCTGGACTCTATCCTGCTAACTGTTCCAAATGTTCAAACTGAATTTGGTAAAAGTGCTTTTATGTACTCTACGCCATCATCTTGGAACACCTTACAAAATACTTTTAAACTGGAAGAACTTGTCCCGATTGGTATTTTTAAATCACTGATGAAGGATCTTGAGACTGATTCTCTGACCTGTCAATGTTTTTAAATTGCTGTTTTATGATTTTGTTATACTCTTGTGAATTCTTTGGTTTTTACTAGATTACTTGTATTTTTTTACGTTGTTTGTCTGTAGTTTTGTAATGACTTGGTGCTGCCTATCTTGGCCGGGTTAAATAAAGGTTAAATATTTTTTTTTTTTTAAGTTAATTAACGGTCAATTACCGTTAGACCGACAGTTATTTGATTGACAATCACCAGCTGATGACATTTGTGACCGCCACAGCCCTAGTTGTGATGCTGATTTAAAATTATGTATTATGAATGCTAGGTCTCCTCACCATGTAGTCTTTCTCTCTCCCTCTAGGTGTAGCCTCAGAGTTTGTAGTGAACACTGGTAACGCGGGGTCGGGTGCCCTGTCCGTGAACATCGACGGTCCCTCTAAGGTGAAGATGGACTGTTCTGATTGCCCTGATGGCTACAAGGTCATCTACACACCCATGGCCCCCGGGAACTATCTCATCACCATCAAATATGGAGGACCCAATCATATAGTGGGCAGCCCATTCAAAGCCAAAGTCACAGGTGTGTGTTCAGTGTGTGACGTCTGTGTGCAGCTTGACTGCCAGATCTTGATGAAAAGGATGTTCGAGGTTTTCGGTATGAATAAATAACTAATTACGTAAATATTACATATTTTTCTCTCATCGGGATTGTAAATTGAATAGTCACTGACTTCAGTGCTGAAGACTGAGTGAATCCTCTGAAGCACTGGCAAAATGTAGAAAATAATGCTAGATACTGTATGTTGTTGTGAAGTTACAAAGAAGCCCTCCGAGTATGAGGGATCTATGCTGTATGAATATGTTGAGATGGGGAAAACAGTAGCCTACAGGTTAACAGTGTTGTTCTAAGTAGCCTCCCACCCTCTCATAAGAAACCCCCATTCATGGTGCTCTTGTCTGTTCTGAGGAGGTGTTAGATTATGTAATGTCTGATTTGAGTCGTGACTGCAGCTCTTTTGTAACACGTCTCCCTCCTTCAGGTACCCGTCTATCTGGTGGTCACAGCCTTCACGAGACGTCCTCGGTCCTGGTAGAGACGGTCACTAAGACGTCCAAGGTGGCAGGAGCGTACAGTACCTCGTCCTCCTCCAAACTGACCTCAGATGCCAGCAAGGTGGTGTGTCGAGGCGGAGGGCTCACCAAGGCTCTGGTCGGACAAAAGAATTTGTTCAACGTGGACTGCAGCAAAGCAGGTGAGAAGGACAAACTCGAGGAATAGATACACACACCAACACGTAACACACACATACACACACTCCTCTAGCACCATTCCTAACCCTCCACTCCTCCAGGTACTAACATGTTGCTGGTGGGAGTGCACGGTCCCAGGACGCCCAGTGAAGAGGTGGACGTTAAACACATGGGTAACCGCCTGTACAACGTCACCTACACTGTCAAAGACAAGGGCAACTACACCGTTATCGTCAAATGGGGGGATGACAGTGTCCCTGGCAGCCCCTTCAAAGTAGCTGTGCCCTGAAAGAACTCTGTTCTCCAACCCTTGAAATCTCAGCCCTGACCCCCATTTCACACCCACCCTGCTACGCTGCTCCGCTACACTCCTCAATGGACGACTGTAGAACGAACCTCCTCTCCCAATGTGCACAAAAAAATGGAAGTTTTTCTCTTCCTCTCCCCTATAAGGAAAAAATAAGATTTCAACCTTTATTTAAAAATTATTAACTCTAACTGTTACTGTTTAGAGAAAAGTTGTCAGTGACTATTGTGGTGTCATAGAGTTGGAAAGAGGGCACTCCTATATTTTGCCATTAATCGTTTCTGTAACTGCATGGGCAGTGCACCCTCTATCGATCTCTATGTGTACTGTAGACGTGTTCCAAGTCATGTTGGTCAAAGTATTTTGATTGGTCCCAAGACCCTGTTCCACCAATAGAAAGGGATTGTTGTGTAGCAATGGATGACTTAATGTGTGAATGTTATAAACATGAGATAATTTGCTATTAAACAATATTAAATATCATATGGATTTGTATGCTTAAAAAAGAGAAACATGTCTTTTTGTTATATTAACCTATATTTTTTGGTAAACTCTTTGCAGATATAATAAAGATTTAACTGCCGCCTTGCCAAAACACCAGTGGGTTTATTTACTGATTTTCACTGAATGTGAGTGTCATTATGAACACGCCCTGGGGCTTTTCTAGAATTTTAAGACATTTTGGGCTTTCCTAGAATTTTGGACATTTTGCTCCCCTGGCAAAAAAAGGAATTTCAACAGTTAAATGCATGAATTTTGGGTCACTTTGAGATGAACATTGAGAGTGTAGAACATTGAGAGATGAGATATTTTTCAGGTAATTTGCACCTTCCCACCTGCCACAGCAGACACTGCCAGTACTCAATTAAAGTAACTACCATGGGTCTCTCTACTCTGGAACTCTCTGTACTCTGGAACACATCCATCTAGAGTGTACTGACAAAAACCGCTCAAACATAGACTCTGGCCTGTCCAATAAGCAAAACTGATTAAAGAATCACACACACACACACACACACACACAGTGCAGTAATTAGAATCCATAGAGCAGCTTAAAGTGATACAGTCTACAGCGTACTCACCCCTCCTCTGCCTCTCTCCATCGCTTTTTCCTTGTCATCTGTTGCTATCTCTATTGTCTGCCTTCTTTTGTTGCTGTTTCTTGTCTACCCTCCTCTCTCCTCCTCAAAATGGAACAAAATAACACGAGAGTACATGGGCTCAAAATACCCGTAACACACCAGTAAACATAACGTGCAACAAGCACTATACAGCAAACAAACAATTCCGGACAAGGACATGTGGGAAACAGAGGGTTAAATACACAACATGTAATGAATGGAATTGAAACCAGGTGTGTGGGAAAACAAATGGAAAATGAAAAATGGATCGATGATGGCTAGAAGACCGGTGACGCCGAGCGCCGCCCAAACAAGGAGAGGCACCAACTTCGGCGGAAGTCGTGACAGTACCCCCCCCTTGACGCGCGGCTCCAGCCGCGCGCCGACATCGGCCTCGGGGACGACCCGGAGGGCGAGGCGCAGGGCGATCCGGACGAAGACGGTGGAACTCCTGCAGCATTGACGGGTCCAAAATGTCTTCGACCGGAACCCAGCACCTCTCCTCCGGACCGTACCCCTCCCACTCCACGAGATACTGAAGGCCCCTCGCCCGACGCCTCGAATCCAGGATGGAGCGAACAGAGTTTGACGGGGCCCCCTCGATGTCCAGAGGGGGCGGAGGAACCTCCCGCACCTCAGACTCCTGGAGCGGGCCAGCCACCACCGGCCTGAGGAGAGACACATGGAACGAGGGGTTAATACGGTAATCGGGGGAAAGCTGTAACCTATAACAAACCTTGTTCACTCTTCTCAGGACTTTAAATGGCCCAACAAACCGCGGACCCAGCTTCCGCGAGGGCAGGCGGAGGGGCAGATTTCGAGTCGAGAGCCAGACCCGGTCCCCCGGTGCAAACACCGGGCCTCACTGCGGTGACGGTCTGCGTTCTCCTTTTGGCGCACCACGGCTCTCTGAAGGTGAACACGCGTAGCTTCCCATGTCTCTTCCGCGCGCCTGAACCAGTCGTCCACCGCAGGAGCCTCAGTCTGACTCTGATGCCAAGGTGCCAGAACCAGCTGGTACCCCAGTACACACTGAAAGGGAGAGAGGTTAGTGGAGGAGTGGCGAAACGAGTTCTGTGCCATCTTGGCCCAGGGCACGAACGCCGCCCACTCCCCTGGCCAGTCCCGTCAATAAGACCGCAGAAACCTGCCCACATCCTGGTTTACTCTTTCCACCTGCCCATTACTCTCGGGGTGATATCCCGAAGTAAAGCTGATCGAGATTCCCAGACGTTCCATGAATGCCTTCACACCCTAGACGTAAACTGGGGACCTCGATCAGAGACTATATCCTCAGGCACCCCGTAGTGCCGTAAGACGTGCGTAAACAAGGCCTCTGCAGTCTGTAGGGCCGTAGGGAGACCGGGCAGAGGGAGGAGACAGCAGGACTTAGAGAACCGATCCACAACGACCAGAATAGCGGTGTTACCCTGTGAGGGAGGGAGATCGGTAAGAAAGTCCACCGACAGGTGCGACCAAGGCCATTGTGGAACAGGTAAGGGGTGTAATTTCCCTCTGGGCAGGTGCCTAGGAGCCTTACACTGGGCGCACACCGAGCAGGAGGAAACAAACCCTCACCTCCAAGGTAGGCCACCAGTACCTCCCGCTCAAACAGTGCACTGTCTGACCAATCCCAGGATGACCAGAGGGGGGTGACGTGTGGGCCCAATAGATCAACCGGTCACGGACAACAGACGGGACGTACAGACGCCCAGCGGAACACTGGACAGGAGCGGGCTCTGCACGTAACGCCTGCTCAATGTCCACGTCCAACTCCCACACTACCGGCGCCACCAGGCAGGAGGTTGGGAGTATGGGAGTAGGATCCATGGGCCGCTCCTCTGTGTCATACAGCCGGGACAATGCATCTGCCTTCACGTTAAGGCCCACCTGGCCTGGCGAGGGTTCAGTCTCCTTGCTGCCCGGATGTACTCCAGATTGCGGTGGTCAGTCCAGATGAGTAAAGGGTGTTGAGCCCCCTCAAGCCAATGTGGGAGCTCAGTAAAGGCTCAGCCCCCTCCACGCCTTCAGAGCCTTTACGACAGCCAACAGCTCCCGGTCCCCAACGTCATAGTTTCGCTCCGCCGGGCTGAGCTTCTTCGAGAAGAAGGCACAGGGGCGGAGGTTTGGTGGCGTACCCGAACGCTGAGAGAGCACGGCTCCTATCCCAGCCTCGGATGCATCCACCTCCACTATGAACGCCAAAGAGGGATCCGGATGGGCCAGCGTGGGAGCCGAGGTAAACAGAGCCTTCAGGTGACCAAAAGCCCTGTCCGCCTCAGCCGACCACTGCAAACTCACCGGACCCCCCTTCAGCAGTGATGTAATGGGAGCCGCTACGTGACCAAAACCCCGGATAAACCTCTGTTAGTAATTGGCAAACCCAAGAAGCCACTGCACCTCCTTTACCGTGGTGGTAGTCGGCCAATTACGCACGGCTACAATGCGGTCACTCTCCATCTCTACCCCCGAGGTGGAAATGCGGTACCCTAGGAAGGAGACGGACTGCTGGAAGAACAGACATTTCTCAGCCTTGACGTACAGGTCATGCTCCAATAACCATCCAAGCACCCTGCGCACCAGGGACACATTCTCGGCGCGTGTAGCAGAGTATATCAGAATGTCATCAATATACACCACTACACCCTGCCCGTGCAGGTCCCTGAAAATCTCCTCTACAAAGGCTTGGAAGACTGATGGAGCATTCATCAATCCATACGGCATGACGAGGTACTCATAATGACCTGAGGTGGTACTGAATGCCGTCTTCCACTCGTCTCCCTCCCAGATACGCACCAGGTTGTAAGCGCTCCTGAGATCTAATTTGGTGAAAAAGCGCGCCCCGTGCATTGACTCAATCGCCGTGGCAATTAGAGGTAGCGGGTAACTGTACCTCACCGCAATCTGATTTAGACATCTATAATCAATACACGGGAGGACCGAATGTACCCCTGACGCAGGGATCTGGAGACATATGTTTCCATAGCCACCGTCTCCGCTTGTGACAGAGGATACACGTGACTCCTGGGAAGTGCGGCGTCTACCAGGAGATTTATCGCACGATCCCCTTGTCGATGGGGTGGTAATTGAGTCGCCTTATTCTTACAGAAGGCCAAATTGGCATATTCAGGGGGAATGCGCACAGTGGAGATCTGGTCTGAACTTTCCACCGTGGTAGCACCAACGGAAACCCCTAAACACCTCCCCGAGCACTCTCGCGACCACCCCGTGAGAGCCCTCTGTTGCCAAGAAACAGTGGGGTCATGACAAGCTAACCAGGGTAGACCTAGAACCACGGGAAACGCAGGAGAATCAATGAGGAAGAGACTAATTCTCTCCTTGTGACCCCCCTGCGTCACCATACCCAGAGGAACGGTGACCTCCCTAATAAACCCTGACCCTAATGGTCAACTATCTAAGGCGTGAACAGGGACAGGCACATCCATGAAAACAATGGGGATCCCTAAACTATGGGCGAACGATCTATCTATAAAATTCCCAGCCGCGCCTGAATCGACGAGCGCCTTATGCTGGGAATGCGGGGAAAAATCTGGAAAAATGACATACAAAAACATATGTGCAACAGAGGACTCTGGGTGAGAATGGTGCCGGCTCACCTGAGGTGACGCCAGAGCGCCCTGCCTGCTGCCTCGATACCCAGAGGAATCAACCCGGTACCGACAGGCAGTGTGACCTCTGCGGCCACAGATGGTGCACGAGCTGGAACCCCCTCCAGTCTCCCTGCTCACCGCCCCTCCCAACTCCATGGGTATCGGAGAGGGAGTGCGGGGGGATGGAACCAACAGACCCCGATCTGAACGTCCGCGGGTAGCCAGCAGGTTATCCAGCCGGATGGACAGGTCCACCAACTGGTCGAATGTGAGGGTGGTGTCTCTGCATGCCAACTCCCGTGGACGTCCTCGCGCAGACTGCAGTGATAATGGTCTATCAGGGCCCTGTCGTTCCATCCCGCGCCGGCAGCCAGGGTCCGAAACTCCAGGGCGAACTCCTGGGCGCTCCTTGTCTACTGCCTTAGATGGAAGAGGCGTTCACCCGCCGCTCTACTCTCGGGCGGGTGGTCGAAGACTGCCCGGAAAACGGCGGGTGAACTTCTCAAACTGATCCAACGCTGCATCTCCCTCTATCCACACGGCGTTGGCCCACTCCAGAGCTTTCCCGGTGAGGCACCATTCGAGAGCGGACACCCTCTCACAGCCCGAAGGAGCTGGGTGGACAGTTGCCAGGTATAAGTCAAGCTGCAGTAGGAACCCCTGGCAGTTCGCAGCACTCCCGTCGTATTCCTGGGGAAGGGAGAGACGAATCCCACTGGAACCAGGAGAAGGAGGGGCGAGTATGGGAGACCCCGGTTGTGCTGGTGGAGGCGCTGGTAGAACTCCCCTGTCTCTCCCAGCGGTCCATTGTCTGGACAACGCGGTCCATGGTGTTGCCTAGATGATGGAGCATTGCTTCGTGCTCCCGGACTCGCTCCTCCACCCCTATTCCCAGGGTACCAGCTCCTGCTGACTCCATATGTGTGGTCCGAAATTCTGTAAGGGTTGTGTAACTGGTGGCAGAGAAGTCAGGCGCAGGAGAGCAAAACTTTGTACTAACCGTAGTCGTTTAATATAACAACCAAAACGGTACAAAATAACACGAGAGTACATGGGCTTAAAATACCCGTAACACACCAGTAAACATAACATGCAACAAGCACTATACAGCAAACAAACAATTCCGGACAAGGACATGTGGGAAACAGAGGGTTAAATACACAACATGTAATGAATGGAATTGAAACCAGGTGTGTGGGAAGACAAGACAAAACAAATGGAAAATGAAAAATGGATCGATGATGGCTAGAAGACCGGTGACTCCGACCGCCGAGCGCCGCGCAAACAAGGAGAGGGACCAACTTTGGCGGAAGTCGTGACAGTGATGATTTGGTCAAATCAAATAAAAGTTTATTGGTCGCATACACAGATTTGCAGATGTTATCGCAGGTGCAGCGAAATGTTTTTCTATTCCCAACAGTGCAGCAATATTACCTAGCAATCGCATATTGTAAAAGGAAAAATAAAGAAATTAAGAAATATCAGATCGAGCAAGCCTTATTCTAAAATGTATTAAATAGTTTTTTCCCTCATCAATCTACACACAATAACCCATAATGACAGAGCAAAAACAGGATTTTAGAAATAAAAAACATAACTGAAATATCACATTTACATAAGTATTCAGATCTTTTACTCAGGACATTGTTGAAGCACCTTTGGCAACGATTACAGCCTCGAGTCTTCTTGGGTATGACGCTACAAGCTTGGGTATAGATGGAGTCAAGTCTGCTTGTCCCTTCTCCCAGCTCCTGAGAGTGATCCTGATTGCCTTGGCAGCAGCAGAGATTCATTGAACTCCTTTTACAAAAAAACACGTTTCATCAGGAGAAATGGGCCCTGGTTATTAATACAGTCCTTAGAGGGGAGAGGAGTCAAGGAGGGAGGGGGTTGCTGTGCGTGTGTACTTGTCACACGCACATGTACACACACACACATACAAAGGCACACGCGCACAGTCAGGCTTACACACACACAGTATGGATCATGTGCACTGTGGAATTGTGTAATAATGACATGCCCCCAATCCTACTGAAGTCCTAGACTTAGCATAAAGCTCATTCTCCTTATGTCCCCCCCCNCCCCCCCCCCCTCTCTCACACTCTCTCTCTTCAATTTCTCCCTCTTTACTGTAGCTCCCTTCCCCTAAACCTTATTCACAAAAATTCTCTACAGACCCAGTACTATACACTATTTGTTCTTGTGATCCCCATGTTTTCCCTATCCAACCTGTCTCTCTCCTCTTTGACCGGAGGCAACCTCCTCTTGACCCTTCACTCTAACCACTCTAACACAGCAGTTACCCAGGCATCCCTCTCCTCTCCTCTCTTATTCTGTTCTTCTCTCCTCTGACCTACATGTGATCCCACAGATACACCTGGAGGATGAGGGAGGGAGGGAAAACTCCTTGAGGCAGAGGAAACCATGTTACGGATGGATGAACGAACAAACAAACAAACACAAAAATATCAAATATAAACAAACGTAAATGAAAGGATGGATGGAAGGAGGTATAGATTGAGGAATAGGTGGATGAATGAAAGAAAGATACATAATGGATGAATGAATAACTGAATGGATGGATGAATGAGTGGATGGATGAAAACATGAATGGATAGTTGGAGGGAGGGAGGGATGGATGGATTAATAAAAGTATGAATGAATGGATGGTTGGAGGGATGGATGATCCAATGAGAAATTAATTAATGAATCCATTGCGTTATTTCAGGGATATGCTAAGAATAGCTGCTTATAATTCCCACACAATTTATCCATTAAATATGTATCAATAAAGATGAGTGAGACTGTAGATCAATAACTTTTTAATATGCTGTGCAGATATGTAGTCAATGTTGTTTCCTGAACACCGCAATTAGTTCAGAATGCTACCCTTGCTGCTGTAGCTAAAGGGCTGTAACAAGCCTGTAATTCATACAAAGGAGAAATGGTTATTCCCTTAGAATGCATCCCAAATGGCACCTTATTACCTACACAGTGCACAGCTTTTGACCAGATCAAAAGTAGTGCA
Source organism: Hucho hucho (assembly GCA_003317085.1). Taxonomy (NCBI): domain Eukaryota; kingdom Metazoa; phylum Chordata; class Actinopteri; order Salmoniformes; family Salmonidae; genus Hucho; species Hucho hucho. The sequence goes on along the minus strand of QNTS01000062.1, from coordinate 972,269 downwards.
CTATATAAGCAATAGGGTGCCATGTGGGATGCAACCTTACTATTGTTCTCTACACCTGCAGTTATTAGCTTCATTCACCTGAAGTAACAAAACCATTTCTCATCATGGCCTTTCTGTTGTCAAGTGCTACTGGGCTGGGCTGCTGACTGTCAAAGGGTTGTGTGTACAGATGCAGGATCCTAATTTGACCTGTATTGTCGCAGAAAAATAATCCTGCAGCAACAGGATTTGAACGTTTAGTCCATAATGTTGCTTGATTGGCGGTTAGGTTATTAGCTGGTCAAAATGAGACTACATTAAAATTGGAATACTGTTAATATAACTGTGTGTTAGTGCGGTTTTACAGTGAATTTCTGTAAATCACTAAGCTCATCTGCTTTTCCTGCGACACAGGAATCTCTCAGCAACAAAAGATTGATCAAATTAAGATATCTGTACAATGGACACTGCTGAGCAGCTAGTTCACACACACACACGCCAGCTATACTCTAATCGTTGGTAGTGGTGGTCAGCTAGTGAAGAGGTCCCTACGTAGTCACGTCACATAGCCTAGTCTAGTCGTCTCTCTACTGAAATCAGACTCAGTGGGAGAGGGAGATGGGGAGTTGGAGGGGAGGGGGGCAATGCATCCACCGGCGAAGTGCTCGGAGCTGGTGCAATTTGCAGTTCAAGAACAAGCAAACGTATAATCCCCTGGCTTGTCATGCAGAATTCAAAGTTGGGCTGTACAACATGCAAAAAGGTAGGGATCTTCGGTCTAGAAACAACTGGAGGGATTAAACTAGCAAAAGAGTGGTTGGAATTTACAGTAAATGAACATCCTATGCATTAGACGTAAAAACAAAAAAAGTTTTTTGATCATGAATGAACCAAGGTGCATTTGGAGGCAGCAAGCTTTGAAGACAAGGCTAAAGAGGACACCCAGATTAACACTCAAAATGTAAAAAAAAAATTGGACACTACAGAGAGAGTTTTCAGAACATTCTTAGGAGGCTAAACATCACAGCCACATGCCCGCTCATGGCTTTGAGCAAGAAGATGACACTCAGGAGTTAAATGGACTTGACATGGGGAAAGTTATTGTGTGAGGTTTTGAAAACTAAGGTAGGCCTTTTTTATCCTTTACCTTCACAGCACAGAACACATTTGTAATCTGAATATGTGCTTTATATTATTACATAAGCAGGAGACCTATATATTCTGCTGTAGCCTTCATCGATTTTTTAAATTTGGAGTTACAGTTGAAGTCGGAAGTTTACATACACTTACAGTGAGGGAAAAAAGTATTTGATCCCCTGCTGATTTTGTACGTTTGCCCACTGACAAAGAAATGATCAGTCTATAATTTTAATGGTAGGTTTATTTGAACAGTGAGAGACAGAATAACAAACAAAAAAATCCAGAAAAACGCATGTGAAAAATTTTATACATGGAATTGCATTTTAATGAGGGAAATAAGTATTTGACCCCCTCTCAATCAGAAAGATTTCTGGCTCCCAGGTGTCTTTTATACAGGTAACGAGCTGAGATTAGGAGCACACTCTTAAAGGAAGTGCTCCTAATCTCAGTTTGTTACCTGTATAAAAGACACCTGTCCACAGAAGCAATCAATCAATCAGATTCCAAACTCTCCACCATGGCCAAGACCAAAGAGCTCTCCAAGGATGTCAGGGACAAGATTGTAGACCTACACAAGGCTGGAATGGGCTACAAGACCATCGCCAAGCAGCTTGGTGAGAAGGTGACAACAGTTGGTGTGATTATTCGCAAATGGAAGAAACACAAAAGAACTGTCAATCTCCCTCGGCCTGGGGCTCCATGCAAGATCTCACCTCGTGGAGTTGCAATGATCATGAGAACGGTGAGGAATCAGCCCAGAACTACACGGGAGGATCTTGTCAATGATCTCAAGGCAGCTGGGACCATAGTCACCAAGAAAACAATTGGTAACACACTACGCCGTGAAGGACTGAAATCCTGCAGCGCCCGCAAGGTCCCCCTGCTCAAGAAAGCATATATACATGCCCATCTGAAGTTTGCCAATGAACATCTGAATGATTCAGAGGACATCTGGGTGAAAGTGTTGTGGTCAGATGAGACCAAAATGGAGCTCTTTGGCATCAACTCAACTCGCCGTGTTTGGAGGAGGAGGAATGCTGCCTATGACCCCAAGAACACCATCCCCACCGTCAAACATGGAGGTGGAAACATTATGCTTTGGGGGTGTTTTTCTGCTAAGGGGACAGGACAACTTCACCGCATCAAAGGGACGATGGACGGGGCCATGTACCGTCAAATCTTGGGTGAGAACCTCCTTCCCTCAGCCAGGGCATTGAAAATGGGTCGTGGATGGGTATTCCAGCATGACAATGACCCAAAACACACGGCCAAGGCAACAAAGGNTGTATCACAATTCCAGTGGGTCAGAAGTTTACATACACTAAGTTGACTGTGTCTTTAAACAAATTGGAAAATTCCAGAAAATTATGTAATGGCTTTAGAAGCTTCTGATAGGCTAATTGACATAATTTGAGTCAATTGGAGGTGTACCTGTGGATGTATTTCAAGGCCTACCTTCAAACTCAGTGCCTCTTTGCTTGACATCATGGGAAAATCAAAAGAAATCAGGCAAGACCTCAGAAAAGAAATTGTACACCTCCACAAGTCTGGTCCATCCTTGAGAGCAATTTCCAAATGCCTGAAGGTACCACGTTCATCTCTACAAACAATAGCACACAAGTATAAACACCATGAGACCTCGCAGCCGTCATACCGCTCAGGAAGGAGATGCGTTCTGTCTCCTAGAGATGAACGTACTTTGGTGCGAAAAAAGTGCAAATCAATCCCAGAACAACAGCAAAGGACCTTGTGAAGATGCTGGAGGAAACAGGTACAAAAGTATCTATATCCACAGTAAAACGTGCCTATATCGACATAACCTGAAAGGCCGCTCAGCAAGGAAGAAGCCACCGCTCCAAAACTGCCATAAAAAAGCCAGACTACGGTTTGCAACTGCACATGGGGACAACACATTTTGGAGAAATGTCCTCTGGTCTGATGAAACAAAAATAGAACTGTTTGGCCATAATGACCATAGTTATGTTTGGAGGAAAAAGGGGGAGGATTGCAAGCCGAAGAACACCATCCCAACCGTGAAGCACAGGGGTGGCAGCATCATGTTGTGGGGGTGCATAAAAAATACATAAAAAAGTACGATCTTTGTCCCCATGTGCAGTTGCAAACCGTAGTCTGGCTTTTTTATGGCGGTTTTGGAGCAGTGGCTTCTTCCTTGCTGAGCGGCCTTTCAGGTTATGTCGATATAGGACTCGTTTTACTGTGGATATAGATACTTCTGTACCTGTTTCCTCCAGCATCTTCACAACGTCTTTTGCTGTTGTTCTGGGATTGATTTGCACATTTCGCACCAAAGTATGTTTATATCGAGGAGACAGACCGCATCTCCTTCCTGAACAGTATTTTTTTTACCTTTATTTAACCAGGTAGGCTAATTGAGAACAAGTTCTCATTTACAACTGCGACCTGGCCAAGATAAAGCAAAGCAGTACAACACAAACAACAACACAGAGTTACACATGGAATAAACAAACATACAGTCAATAATACAATAGAAAAAACCTATATACAGTGTGTGCAAATGAGTTAGGATAAGGGAGGTAAGGCAATAAATAGGCCATAGTGGCGAAATAATTAAACACTGGAGTGATAGATGTGCAGCAGGTGAGTGTGCTAGTAGAGATACTGGGCTGAAAGGAGCAAAATCAATAAAATAAATAACAGTATGGGGATGAGGTAGTTGGATGGGCTATTTACAGATGGGCTATGTACAGGTGAAGTGATCTGTGAGCTGCTCTGACAGCTGGTGCTTAAAGCTAGTGAGGAAGATATGAGTCTCCAGCTTCAGTGATTTTTGCAGTTCGTTCCAGTCATTGGCAGCAGAGAACTGGAAGGAAAGGTGGCCAAAGGAGGAATTGGCTTTGGGGGTGACCAGTGAAATATACCTGCTGGAGCGCGTGCTACAGGTAGGTGCTGCTATGGTGACCAGTGAGCTGAGATAAGGCGGGGCTTTACCTAGCAAAGACTTGAAGATGACCTGGAGCCAGTGGGTTTTGCGACGAATATGAAGCCAACGAGAGCATACAGGTCACAGTGTTGGGTAGTATATAGGGCTTTGGTGACCAAAAGAATGGCACTGTGATAGACTGCATCCAATTTGCTGAGTAGAGTGTTGGAGGCTATTTTGTAAATGACATCGCTGAAGTCAAGGATCGGTAGGACAGTCAGTTTTACGAGGGTATGTTTGACAGCATAAGTGAAGTATGCTTTCATGCGAAATAGGAAGCCGATTCTAGATTTAATTTTGGATTGTAGATGCTTAATGTGAGTCTGGAAGGAGAGTTTACAGTCTAACCAGAAACCTAGGTATTTGTAGTTGTCCATATATTCTAAATCAGAACCGTCCAGAGTAGTGATACTGGACGGGCGGGCAGGTGTGGGCAGCGATCGGTTGAAGAGCATGCATTTAGTTTTACTTGCATTTAAGTGTACAGAGACTGCCAGAGGTCCGGACAACAGGCCTTCCGATTTGACACACTGAACTCTGTCTGAGAAGTAGTTGGTGAACCAGGTAAGGCAGTGACATCTCTTGCACTGAGATGCAGTGCCTTAGACCGCTGCGCCACTCAGGAGCCCAAAATGAAGGGGAGGAGACAGGTTAAAGAAGGATTTTAAGCCTTGAGACAATTGAGACATAACCTGTGTATGTGTGCCATTCAGAGGGTGAATGGGCAAGACAAAAGATTTCAGTGAACGGGGTATGGTAGTAGATGCCAGGCACACCGGTTTGAGAGTGTCAAGAATTGCAACACTGCTGGGTTTTTCACGCTCAACAGTTTCCCGTGTGTATCAAGAATGGTCCACCACCCAAAGGACATCCAGCCAACTTGAAACAACTGTGGAAAGCATTGGAGTCAACATGGGCCAGCATCCCTGTGGAACGCTTTTGACAACTTGTAGAGTCCATGCCCTGACGAATTGAGGCTGTTCTGAGGGCAAAAGGGAACAATAGGAAGGTGTTCCTATTGTTCCTACAGGTAAATAAATGTTTGACAGCACTGGGCCTTTAATAGCTATTAGCATGGGTAAAGATCCATGTCCTTCCATAGCTGACTGATCAAGACTGGTAAAGCTCTGTTTTTATTATGACTGGTCAATACTAAGCTTCTACTTCTTATCATTAAAGATATTCTGATACACATGTACACACTTGGAAACATGTCATTTTACTCACTGCACAGTCAGTCCCTTTGGATAAAAGTATCTGCTAAGTGGCATACATTATCATCCTCGTCACTTTGAGGAGCAATAATTTAACTGCTGTACCTACATGGGGCTACAGAAGCTCTCTTAGGTCACAATCCATCCCAATGCCTGGTGCATGGATTTCATGTAAGAGCGAAAACAGTTACAAATGGTTCTGGGACATAAGCTACCACCCCCAGCATGCCAACGATAACACACAGGTACAGTAGCCTAGAAGTTAAGAGTGTTGGGCCAGTAACCAAAAGGTTGCTGGTTCGGAATCCCTGAGCCGTCAATGTGGAAGAATCTGCCATTCTACCCTTGAGCAAGTCAGTTATTTCCCAACAATAATTGCTCCCCAGGTGCCGACAACATTGGTTAAGGCAGCCCCCCCACACCTCTGATTCAGAGGGGTTGTGTTAAATGTGGAAGACACATTTTGGTTTAATGCATTCAGTTGTGCAACTGACAACCATACTTCATTTTATGGTATGTATAATTCTGACTGACAGTGGTTTACACATACTGTTAAAAAGTCTGTCTGGAGACGCACGCACACACACACACACATTACAGGCCTGGCTGTTAATCAGTCTCTTTTTCACTCTCTCTTTCTTTGTGTATTTTGCTCTCTCGCTCTCTCTCTCTCTCTCTCTCTCTCTCTCTCTCTCCTTCCTCTTGCTCTCTCAGTGAAAGGCTGCATAGGAATGTCAGGGGAAACCCCCATTTAAAATCCATGTTGTTGCACACTCCGTGTCATGGATTGGATTAGTGTAAGCATTGGCTAGATGGACGTTCCACCATTGTTAAATCTATGATGGAGAATGTGCAAGTGCACACTTCAGGAGAAGGGTGGAGAATCAAGATGGAGCCCTTGACTGTTTCAGTTGGCTCACATTGATGAAGGGAAGTGGATGAGGGGAGATGGAAGGGAAGAGGGAACATCTTCCTGCAGTGAAACGCAACCCATAGGTGGATCTGAATTTTCATTCAGGATTCCTTGTGTGCTCTCTCTCCCCTGGGAGAAGAACATTAGATCTTCTCCTCCAATATGTTTTGAGAAGGAGGCGAGGGATCAAGGATTGATAATTAGGATTCACCCAGTGCCTCTTTTTGCGTATCATCTTTATGATAGAAGGATCATATTGCCATCTGGTGGTGTAGTTTGGGTCGTACACACAGCTGGCCTTCAGGTCTTGGCATTGCAGCTGAATCATATATCCATAAAAACATCAGACATTTCATAAGGAATACGATCCTACATATGAATAACACAATAGACACAACATAACATTTGACCCTTATTGTGTTATGTTTTTCTTTTTTATTGTATAGTTTTTTATACTCTACAGTTTGTTGTGGTTTTTAAATGCACAGTAAAGTTTGATTTTAGTTGATTTGGACCACACATTGCGCATAATGCCTTGCCTGCCCTCTCTCTCTCTCCCTCTCCCTCTCCCTCTCTCTCTCTCTGTCTCTCTCTCTCCAGAATCATGAGTTTATAGATGAGCAGACGTTTGAGACCAACTGTATGGATATAACCATGGAGAACAAGTCTCACACCTCGTTCCTGTTGTCATTTCCCCGCGGCCTGTCATCCTGTTGCTCCAGATGACACAGGAAGAAGAGCTTCAGTCCGCCAAACTCTAACAACCAGGAGCTATCCACCATCCAGGTCAGAGAGAGGCCTGTGGCCAACAAGTAGTCTCACATACAGACGCTTGCATGCATGCGTGCACATGTATGAATGCTCACATTCACACACACAAACACACTCACACAGCAAATGGACACACAAGCATAAACACTCAAATGCACGAACACACACACACTTTCATGCATGCGCACACACACACATACACACCTCACCCTCATCTCTCCACTCCCCCCTACAGTCGCAGCTGGAGAGAGAAAGAAATTGAATGGAAAATATTTTTTGGGACTATTAAGTGTGGTTATGTCATCTGTTTTATGACTCCAGGTGGAATGAGAGGGGAGGACTGTGTTTGGAGTTGTAAGTCAATTCCCTGTCTTTTGTTGAAGAGGTTAAACTCAAGACAAAGCACACATGCATTCAAGTTCTGACATGAAGCTCAATCATCCTTGTGAATATCAATACTCAGATCTGTCTATTAGTACGCACAAGTTTATGGTCCATACCTTGCCCTCCACTCATATCAAATATACACAGCCGGTCCTGGAAGCCCTTCATTGAACTGATCTCCCCATTACTCCTGTAAAATGTTTCAGCTGATATGTAATTTAAGCAGCATTCATTAATAGCAAAGTGCAGTCAAAAACATGATATCCTGTGTTTGAGATATATATATATGTATATGTACACTATGAGGTTGGAATAATACTGTGAAATTGTGAACATTATGATCATGCATTTTAGTGTCAAATCAAATCAAATTTTATTTGTCACATACACATGGTTAGCAGATGTTAATGCAGATGTGTAGCGAAATGCTTGTGCTTCTAGTTCCGACCATGCAGTAGTATCTAACAAGTAATCTAACAATTTCACAACAACTACCTTATACACACAGTGTAAAGGAAGGAATACGAGTATGTACATATAAATATATGGATGAGCGATGGCTGACCGGCATAGGCAAGATGCAGTAGATGGTATATAGTACAGTATATACATATGAGATGAGTAGTGTAGGATGTGTAAACATTATATAAATGGCATCGTTTAAAGTGGCTAGTGATACATTTATTACATCCACTTTTTAATTATTAAAGTGGCTAGAGAATTGAGTCGATGGCCGAACGGCATAGGCAAGATTCAGTAGATGGTATAGAGTACAGTGTATACATGTGAGATGAGTAATGTCGGATATGTAAACATTATATACAAAATTGTTTAAAGTGGCTAGTTATACATTTGTTACATCCAATTTTCTATTATTTAAAGTGGCTAGAGATTTAAGTCAATATGTTGGCAGCAGCCACTCAATGTTAGCTGTGGCTGTTTAACAGTCTGATGGCCTTAAGATATAAGCTGTTTTTCAGTCTCTCGGTCCCAGCTTTGATGCACCTGTACTGACCTTCCCTTCTGGATGATAGCGTGGTGAACAAGCAGTGGCTCGGGTGGTTGTTGACCTCGATGGTCTTTTTGGACTTCCTGTGACATCGGGTGGTGTAGGTGTCCTGGAGGGCAGGTAGTTTACCCCCGGTGATGCGTTGTGCAGTCCTCACTACCCTCTGGAGAGCCTTACGGTTGTGGGCGGAGCAGTTGCCGTACCAGGCGGTGATACAGCCCGACAGGATGCTCTCGATTGTGCATCTGTAGAAGTTTGTGAGTGTTTTTGGTGACAAGCCAAATTTCTTCAGCCTCCTGAGGTTGCGCCTTCTTCACCACGCTATACGTGTGGGTGAACCATTTCATTTTGTCCGTGATGTGTACGCCAAGGAACTTAAAACTTTCAACCTTCTCCAGTACTGTCCCGTCGATGTGGATAGGGGGGTGCTCCCTCTGCTGTTTCCTGAAGTCCACGATCATCTCCTTAGTTTTGTTGACGTTGAGTGAGAGGTTATTGTCCTGACACCACACTCCGAGGGCCCTCACCTCCTCCCTGTAGGCCGTCTCGTCGTTGTTGGTAATCAAGCCTACCACTGTAGTGTCGTCAGCAAACTTGATGATTGAGTTGGATGCGTGCTTGGCCACGCAGTCATGGGTAAACAGGGAGTACAGGAGAGGGCTGAGAACGCACCCTTGTGGGGCCCCAGTGTTGAGGATCAGTGGGGTGGAGATGTTGTTTCCTACCCTCACCACCTGGGGCCGGCCAGTCAGAAAGTCCAGGACCCAGTTGTACAGGGCTAGGTCGAGACCTAGGGTCTCAAGCTTAATGACGAGCTTGGAGGGAACTATGGTGTTAAATGCTGAGCTGTAGTCGATGAACAGCAATCTTACATAGGTATTCCTCTTGTCCAGATGGGTTAGGGCAGTATGCAGTGTGATTGCGATTGCGTCGTCTGTGGACCTATTGGGACGGTAAGCAAATTGGAGTGGGTCTAGGGTGTCTGGTAGGATGGAGGTGATATGATCCTTGACTAGTCTCCCAAAGCACTTCATGATGACGGAAGTGAGTGCCACGGGGCGATAGTCATTTAGCTCAGTTACCTTAGCTTTCTTGGGAACAGGAACAATGGTGGCCCTCTTGAAGCATGTGGGAACAGCAGACTGGGATAAGGATTGATTAAATATGTCTGTAAACACACCAGGCAGTTGGTCTGCGCATGCTCTGATGACACTGCCAGGGATGCCATCTGGGCCGGCAGCCTGGCGAGGGTTAACACGCTTAAATGTTTTACTCACGTTGGCTGCACTGAAGGTGAGCCCGCAGGTTTTGGTAGCGGGCCGTGTATGTTGTTATGATCACACCACGACTCGTTAATCATAAGACACACACCCCCGCCCTTCTTCTTACCAGATAGATGTTTGTTTCTGTCGGCGCGATGCGTGGAGAAACCAGATGGCTGTACCAACTCCGATAACGTGTCCTGAGTGAGCCATGTTTCTGTGAAGCAAAGAACGTTGCAGTCTCTGATGTCTCTCTGGGAGGCAATCCTTGCTCTGATTTCGTCTACCTTGTTGTCCAGAGACTGGACATTGGCAAGTAGTATAGTCGGGAGAGGTGCGCGATGTGCCCGTCTTCGGAGCCTGACCAGAACACCACCCCGTCTACCCCTTCTCCTCCGCCGCCGTTGTTTTGGGTCGCCGGCTGGGATCCAGTCTATTGTCCTAGTTGGTAGACCAAACAGAGGATCCGCTTCGGGAAAGTCGTATTCCTGGTCGTAATGTTGGTAAGTTGACGTTGCTCTTATATCCAATAATTCCTCCCGGCTGTATGTAATAAAACTTAGGATTTCCCAGGTAACAATGTGAAAAGTAATCCATAAAAAAACAAAATACTGCATAGCTTCCTGAGAACGTGAAGTGAGGCTGCCATCTCTGTCGGTGCCGGAAGTCTCAGAGCTGTTTGAAAAGACCGCCTGAATAAAAGACCGCCAGAAATTCAAGCCTGTTTTGGTGGGATGGAGTTTTGGCCTGCCTGGTGACATTACCAGGTGGTTAATTATTTAATAGTTCAATAAGAAAGAGTTCCAAACCTCTCTGCCAATAGCAGCTCAATTTTCAGTTTTCCCCTCCCCACTCAGGCAACTCCCAGACAGTCGTAGCTAAATTCTTGCTTGAGAAATTACTCTTGCTAAGAAGCTTTTTTTGTTTTTTTGTCTTTAATCAAAATTGTCAAAAAGAAACAATCACAGTAAGGTACTTAATTGTTACACAAAAATTATTTGATATTGAGATAAAAACTGCTGCATTGGGCCTTTAACTTCTTAGGGAGCGGTGGGGCGCTAGGCGCCAAATTCAAAATCCAAAAGTTGAATTATTAAACATTCATCAATATACAAGTGTTGCATAGTCATCAAAAGCTCTGCTTCTTGGCAATATCACAGCGTTGTCAGATTTCAAAAAGGCTTTACGGCGAAAGCACCACATTTGATTGTTTGAGGATAGCACCCCACATATTTTTTCCTTTACCATAATTTCATATGCCATCACGGTTCACACATAACACATTTCACAGCGAAAACAAATCAATTACCTTTTGAAGAACTTCTGCTGAGGGCTTCCCAAGTGTCCAACGAAGACAATCCATGGTTCTTTTGTTAGAAAAAGTAATGTATTATATCCATAAATCTCTGTTTGGTTGGCGCGTTATAATGAGAAAATACAGAGTCGACTCGTCCATTGAAACGTGAAGAGAACTCGTTCAACTTATACCTATAAACTTGTCCAAGAACAATCAAACATAATTGATAATGTATCCTTAGGAACACTTTTATGTATAAATAGTATAATATTTCAACCGGAATATAAACTGGGCGATAAGAAAGGAAAAAACCACAGAGTGGCCGGGAACGCGCCTTTTCCTCTATTGACATTCTGTGTGACCACTTCCTAATTCTTCTTCTTCTGCCTATATTTCGTAGATTTGTCTTAGTTTTGTGAAAGAGCTCTGACAACTGTAGGTCTCCTTCGTTATCCATGACGTAAGTATACGGGAATATACCCGTAAAAGTATTCCCTCCCCAAGGTTTACTCCGTTACACAGTTTTAGACTTTTTTCAGGACAGAAATTCCTCAGATTTTCGCCTGCCATATCCGTTCTGTTATACTCACAGACATAATGTTAACACTTTTAGAAACTTCAGAGTGTTTCCTATCCAATGGTACTAAATATGTGCATATCCTATTTTCTGGGCCTGAATGGGAGGCATTTTACTTTGGGCACGCCAGGCTCTCCAAAACCGTCACCTCGTGCGCTGCTCCCAAAGAAGTAAAATTATTTTACCTTTAACTAGGCAAGTCAGTTAAGAACAAATTCATATTTACACTGATGGCCTAGGAACAGGCCTTGTTCAGGGGCAGAACAACAGATGTTTACCTTGTCAGCTCAGGGATTTGATCTAGCAACCTTTCGGTTACTGACCCAATGCTCTAACCACTAGGCTACCTGCCACCCCAAAGAAGAATAGCCACTGAATATCCATCATCTACTGGTTAACGTCTTGCTCTATGAGTATATTTTCCCCCGTACTGAAACTGTTTGTGAAATGTTCAAAATGAAATTCTGATATTCTAAATTCTGATGTTCTCAATCGATATATAGCTTAACTGTAAGTGCATACCTGACTTACTGATAGGAACATTGATGTAGCATCAATTTCACAACAATTTCTCAGAATTAATTTTGACCTCAACTGACGTTCATTGAAGTTATAAAAAGTAATGTTAGCTACCAGGTAGAAATAAGGTTGTATAGTATAAAGAAGTTTTTACAAATAGGAAAGCACTGCCACTACTAGAAGCCATGTAGATCTGTCAATCAAAACCTGGAGATAAATCACTGTCCTATCTTTCTATGTATGAAGATCTAGACATAAGTATTAAAAAGTAAGTTCAGGATTTTAGAACATGCTCACATGCCCCTATCACTTCCATTGATTGTGGTGGCTAAAGTTAGCTGATGTTTGTAGTGGCTGTTTAATGAAAAGCAAATCATGGATTACAGTTAGATAGACTACAAGGGTGATGAACCATCTAACATCAGCTGTAAAATCCTGAACTTCCCCTTTTAAGGTTGGTTGTATTTGAATACTTGTCAAAAGAGGCCATAATGTCCTTTTTTTTTACATTCTTTAAAAGCAAGACCTAGGTAGACTTACTGTGTTAAAATAGTACAAGCTGTACATTGTTTGTAAATATATTTCTCAGTGTTATCTTCATAAAACACCCTTATGCCATAACTCCTCTGATTTCTAGGTTTAGTTAAGACAGTTGTAACACATAATATAGTAGTTCTGTTCATAACTGGTGGAGTTTTGCATTTTGCATGCTCTCACTGAATGTGTCTAAGACTCATGAGGTTTGTGAGTGACAACATGAGAGACTGAAGGGGGAGATAAATAAATATAAAATGGTACATGGTATGAAGATGTAAATTGGACACTGCGAATTTAATTGATCCTATTATGGACAAAATATATAGATTGATAAGGAGAAGATTGAATTGTGCGTTTTGGTGCAGTGGATAGAATAAATAAATAGTTATATTAAGTCTTTTAATTTATTTCTTACAGCTGATGTTTATAATCATGGTGGTGGTACTGGTTTCATTGCAGTTTAGAGATTTCACAAGTTATCTTATGCTTATGTGTTCATTCATTCTCTCTCTCTCTCTCTCTCTCTCTCTCTCTCTCTCTTTCTCTCTCTCTCTCTCTCTCTCTCTCTCTCTCTCTCATTGCATTGGTTTCATAACTTTAGCCCTTGATGCCCTGCTGTGAAGTTCTTGACATAGGCTGTCTCCCAAATTGCATCCTTTTCCCTATATAGTGCAGTACCTTTGACCTGTGCCCATAGGGTACCATTTGAGACACAGCGCAGGCATAGATGGACCCCAGGCTGTGAAACTTGGCCCAGTGAGTAAGACTCTGTACAGGGTAATAATGAGGTCTCCTAGCCTGTCTTTCCAGGGGGGCTGGAGGGCATGTGAGGCCCTACAGACCCAGTGGTTGGTTCAGGGTGGAGGGCCTACAGAGACAGACCAGGAGTCTTTGATTAACACAGGCAGACTCACACATGTGATTAAGAGACAGGGGATGAAGTAAGGCTCTGTCATGGCTGTAGCTCAACTGATCCGTATAACAACACTAGAGAGACTGAACCATAGCAGTAGAAAGCCTGTTTATTTTGGTACACATTTAGGTCTAGGTCCCACAGCACAGCAGGTAACACCTCAGTGTTCATTAACTGCTGAAAATGTGTGACAGCTTTTAACCCACCTGAGAGGCAGCCAGCCAGCCTGGTACCCAAACAAGGACACACTTTATATTACCTGAGAGCCTGCTACCCCTCTTGATTTGACACATACTGAGGGGCACAGCCAAAACTAATGAAGGCATAAACACTTTATTGATCTGGCAAAAGGTGAGGATTTCTTGATGTGAAAGGAAGCCAACAATGCTAAGAGTACTATAAGATCTTTAGGTACATATTCTTGTGTAACCCTCTCACCAAAGACTCAGATAGATTGGCATGAGAATAGTGGTGAAAAGGACATCTCAGTAAATTAACTTATATTGATATTGACTCACTAGGGGAAAATGCAAAAAGCTATGGATATTACTAGTAAATATTTAAAGCTTAGACTACTGTGTCTAGAATGTGTTCTCCCATGTAATAAGAATGAATGATCAGTTACACAACACAATATACAGAAATAAAAATATAACCCCCAGGTACTCTTAAACTCAGTCTTGCAAGCTAACATTGGCGTGTGTTGGAGCTCAATGATGATGAATGAGCACGCACCCCTGAGGGGCTCCCATGTTGAGGATGAGCATGGCAGATGTGTTGTTGCCTACCCTTACCACCTGGGGGCGGCCCGTCAGGAAGTCCAGGATCCAGTTGCAGAGGGAGGTGTTTAGTCCCAGGGTCATTCTCATATAGGTGCTCCTTTTGTCCAGGTGGGAAAGGGCAGTGTGGAGTGAAATTGAGATTGCGTCATCTGTGGACCTGTTGGGGCGGTAAGCGAATTGGAGTGGGTCTAGGGTTTCCGGGATGAAAGCCCTTCATGGGTACAGACAGCTGGTGCTCTCAAGCATGCTTCAGTGTTGCTTGCTTCGAAGTGAGTATAAAAAGCATTTAGCCCGTCTGGTAGGCTTGCGTCACTGGGCAGCTTGCGGCTGGGTTTCCCTTTGTACAGTGGTTCCTCCTTTAAAAGTTGCGTCATACTGCGGCACACTTTGTGTGCTGCCGCAGCAGTCTGTGGCACATTATTTAATTGTCAGCCATTTTTTCTGTTACTGCAAGTTATTGCTAGTTTGACCACCAGAAGGCATCTTTGAGAAGCATTTAATCGTATTCCGTATTGGCATTACCAGAGAATTTAAAACCTTTTTTGTAATAACATAGTGTATGGGATTGATTTGAAGAAATGTGGCTTAATTAATTTGATTAATATTATGGTGTTTCTATTCAGAGAAAAATTAAAAACGAAACCCTCAGGGTTTCCGTTAGGATGGAATGGAAAATATGGCGCTGTACAACATGACGGTCGGAAGTATGAGGATTCTAAATTGTTTGCCTTCATTAGACAACTTTGTTCCAATATTTCTGTAAATCAGTGACATGTATTCCCATAGTAATTCATTATGGATCCATAACTAAATCAACATCTGCATTTTGAAAGAGTATTTTTTTATCATTATTTCATTAACGAAATGTGTTTATTTGTTTATTAGGCTACTGTGCAGTCTACAATACATATTGTAGTAAACATTGGAAAGTGCCTAATTCCTTACATAAGGGAGAGCAGGCAATGTCTGTACTACAGAATAAGGGGCACGCGGGAGACCGGTGTTATTTCATGGTTTTGATGTCTTCACTATTATTCTACAATGTAGAAAATAGTAAAAATAAAGAAAAACCCTGGAATGAGTAGGTGTGTCCAAACTTTTGACTGGCACTTGCTTAATTAATTTGATTAATATTATGGGGGTTTTATTCCATGAAAAATGAAAAACCCTCTGGGTTTCGGTTAGGACTTTGGGCTAGAATGTTGAGGGTTCGAAACCTGCTCCCTGCTTGTTTCATTACATTATTATGCCAGTCTCATAGAAAATAGCCTGGATTGTTACTCCAATCTCGTTCCTTGCTCTCTTCCACGTGTCATTCACCCCCCTATTGGGCGTGCTGGCAGTATGTACTGTTTTTTATATATGAATTACAAATCAGCCTCTACTTACAGTTCCTTGCAAAAGTACTCATCCCCCTTAGCGTTTGTCCTATTTTATTGCATTACAACCTGTAATTTAAATGGATTTTTATTTGAATTTCATGTAATGGACATACACAAAATAGTCCAAATTGGTGAAGTGAAATGAAAAAATAAAAAACGGAAACATTGGTGTGTGCATATGTGTTCACCCCCTTTGCTATGAAGCCCCTAAATAATATCTGGTGCAACCAATTACCTTCAGAAGTCACATAATTAGTTAAATAAAGTCCAACTGTGTGCAATCTAAGTGTCACATGATCTTAGTATATAGAGTTGAAGTTGGAAGTATATATACACCTGAGCCAAATGCATTTAAACTCAGTTTTCACAATTCCTGATATTTATTCTGAGAAAAAATTCCCTGTCTTAGGTTAGTTAGGATCACCAATATATTTGAAGAAAGTAACATGTCAGAATAATAGTAGAGAGAATTATTTATTTCAGCTTTTATTTATTTCATCACATTACCAGTGGGTCAAAAGTTAACATACGCTCAATTAGTGTTTGGTAGCATTGCCTTTAAATTGTTTAACTTGGGTCAAACGTTTCGGGTAGCCTTCCACAAGATTCCCACAAGTTGGGTGAATTTTGGCCCATTCCTCCTGACAGAGCTGGTGTAAATGAGTCAGGTTTGTAGGCCTCCTTGCTCGCACACGATTTTTCAGTTCTGCCCACAAATTTTCTATAGGATTGAGGTCAGGGCTTTGTGATGGCTAATCCAATACCTTGACTTTGTTGTCCTTAAGCCATTTTGCCACAACTTTGGAAGTATGCTTTGAGTCATTGTCCATTTGGAAGACCGATTTGCGACCAAGCTTTAACTTCCTGACTAATGTCTTTAGATGTTACTTCAATACTTCCACATCATTTTCCTTCTTCATGATGCCATCTATTTTGTGAGGTGCACCAGTCCCTCCTGCAGCAAAGCACCCCTACCTTTTTCCTCCAAACATAACAATGGTCATTATGGCAAAACAGTTATATTATTGTTTCATCAGACCAGAGGACATTTCACCAAAAAGTACGATCTTTGTCCCCATGTGCCGTTGCAAACCGTAGTCTGGCTTTTTATTGAGGTTTTGGAGCAGTGGCTTCTTCCTTGCTGAGTGGCCTTTCAGGTTATGTCGATATAGGACTCATTTTACTGTGGATATAGATACTTTTGTACCTGTTTCCTCCAGCATCTTCACAAGGTCCTTTGCTGTTGTTCTGGGATTGATTTGCACTTTTCGCACCAAAGTACGTTCATCTCTAGGAGACAGAGCACGTCTCCTTCCTGAGCGGTATGAAGGCTGCGTGGTCCCATGGTGTTTATACTTGCGCACTATTGTTTGTACAGATAAACGTGGTACCTTCAGGCGTTTGGAAATTGCTCCCAAGGATGAACCAGACTTGTAGAGGTCTACAATTTCTTTTCTGAGATCTTGCCTGATTTCTTTTGATTTTCCCATGATGTCAAGCTAAGAGGCACTGAGTTAGAAGGTAGGCCTTGAAATACATCAACAGGTACGCCTCAAATTGACGCAAATTATGTGAATTAGCCTATCAGAAGCTTCTAAAGCCATGACATAATTTTCTGGAATTTTCCAAGCTGTTTAAAGGCACGGTCAACTTAGTGTATGTAAACTTCTGACCTACTGGAATTGTGATACAGTGAATTATAAGTGAAATAAACTGTCTGTAAACAATTGTTAGAAAAATTACTTGCGTCATGCAAAACTATAGTTTGTTAACAAGAAATGCTTGGAGTGGTTGAAAAACAAGTTTTAATGACTCCAACCTAAGTGTAAACTTCTGACTTCAACATTAATCACAGACGGTGTGGGGGTGCTTTGCTGGTGACACTATCACACCTCCTCCTCCATGCTTCCCCGTGGGAACCACACATGCGGAGATCATCTGTTCACCTACTCTGCGTCTCACAAAGACATGACAGTTGGAACCAAAATCGAAATTGAACTCATCAGACCATCATCAGACCAAAGGACAGATTTCCACAGGTCTAATGTCCATTGCTCGTGGTTCTTGGCACAAGCAAGTCTCTTCTTCTTATTGGTGTTCTTTAGTAGTGGTTTATTTTTTATTTTACCTTTATTTAACTAGGCAAGTCAGTTAAGAACAAATTCTTATTTACAATGATGGCCTACCCAAAGGCAAAAGGCCTCCTGTGGGGAAGGGGGCTGGGATTAAAAAATAATAATAATAAAATAAAAAGAATAATACATTATATATATATATATATATATATATATATATATATATATATATATATATATACAGTGAGGGAAAAAATTATTTGATCCCCTGCTGATTTTGTACGTTTGCCCACTGACAAAGAAATGATCAGTCTATAATTTTAATGGTAGGTTTATTTGAACAGTGAGAGACAGAATAACAACAAAAGAATCCAGAAAAAGAAAAAGAAGCAGCTTGGTGAGAAGGTGACAACAGTTGGTGTGATTATTCGCAAATGGAAGAAACACAAAAGAACTGTCAATCTCCCTCGGCCTGGGGCTCCATGCAAGATCTCACCTCGTGGAGTTGCAATGATCATGACAACGGTGAGGAATCAGCCCAGAACTACACGGGAGGATCTTGTCAATGATCTCAAGGCAGCTGGGACCATAGTCACCAAGAAAACAATTGGTAACACACTACGCCGTGAAGGACTGAAATCCTGCAGCGCCCGCAAGGTCCCCCTGCTCAAGAAAGCACATATACATGCCCGTCTGAAGTTTGCCAATGAACATCTGAATGATTCAGAGGACATCTGGGTGAAAGAGTTGTGGTCAGATGAGACCAAAATGGAGCTCTTTGGCATCAACTCAACTCGCCGTGTTTGGAGGAGGAGTAATGCTGCCTATGACCCCAAGGAAACCATCCCCACCGTCAAACATGGAGGTGGAAACATTATGCTTTGGGGGTGTTTTTCTGCTAAGGGGACAGGACAACTTCACCGCATCAAAGNCACATTAAGGTCCTGGAGTGGCCTAGCCAGTCTCCAGACCTTAATCCCATAGAAAATCTGTGGAGGGAGCTGAAGGTTCGAGTTGCCAAACGTCAGCCTCGAAACCTTAATGACTTTGAGAAGATCTGCAAAGAGGAGTGGGACAAAATCCCTCCTGAGATGTGTGCTAACCTGGTGGCCAACTACAAGAAACGTCTGACCTCTGTGATTGCCAACAAGGGTTTTGCCACCAAGTACTAAGTCATGTTTTGCAGAGGGGTCAAATACTTATTTCCCTCATTAAAATGCAATTCCATTTATAACATTTTCTGGACTTTTTTGTTGTTATTCTGTCTCTCACTGTTCAAATAAACCTACCATTAAAATTGTAGACTGATCATTTCTTTGTCAGTGGGCAAAGGTACAAAATCAGCAGGGGATCAAATACTTTTTTCCCTCACTGTATATATATATATAAACTCAGAAAAAAAAGAAACGTCCTCTCACTGTCAACTGCGTTTATTTTTAGCAAACTTAACATGTGTAAATATGTGTATGAACATAACAAGATTCAACAATTGAGACATAAACTGAACAAGTTCCACAGACATGTGACTAACAGAAATTGAATAATGTGTCCCTGAACAAAGGGGGGGTCAAAATCAAAAGTAACAGTCAGTATCTGGTGTGGCCACCAGCTGCATTAAGTACTGCAGTGCATCTCCTCCTCATGGACTGCACCAGATTTGCCAGTTCTTGCTGTGAGATGTTACCCCACTCTTCCACCAAGTCACCTGCAAGTTCTGGACATTTCTGGGGGGAATGGCTGTAGCCCAACAGGTCCCAGACGTGCTCAATGGGATTGAGATCTGGGTTCTTCACTAGCCATGGTAGAACACTGACAATCCTGTCTTGCAGGAAATCACACACAGAACGAGCAGTATGGCTGGTGGCATTGTCATGCTGGAGGGTCATGTCAGGATGAGCCTGCAGGAAGGGTACCACATGAGAGAGGAGGATGTCTTCCCTATAACGCACAGCATTGAGATTGCCTGCAATGACAACAAGCTCAGTCCGATGATGCTGTGACACACCGCCCCAGACCATGACGGACCCTCCACCTCCAAATCGATCCCATTCCAGAGTACAGGCCTCGGTGTAACGCTCATTCCTTCAACGATAAACGCGAATCCGACCATAACCCCTGGTGAGACAAAACCACGACTCGTCAGTGAAGAGCACTTTTTGCCAGTCCTGTCTGGCCCAGCAACGGTTGGTTTGTGCCCATAGGTGACATTGTTGCCAGTGATGTCTGGTGAGGACCTGCCTTACAACAGGCCTACAAGCCCTCAGTCCAGCCTCTCTCAGCCTATTGCGGACAGTCTGAGCACCGATGGAGGGATTGTGCGTTCCTGGTGTAACTGCCATCCTGTACCTGTCCCACAGGTGTGATGATCGGATGTACCGATCCTGTGCAGGTGTTGTTTTTATTTAATTTATTTAATTTCACATTTATTTAACCAGGTAGGCTAATTGAGAACAAGTTCTCATTTGCAACTGCGACCTGGCCAAGAGAAAGCAAAGCAGTTCGACACATACAACAACACAGAGTTACACATGGAATAAACAAACATACAGCCAATAATACAGTAGAAAAAGTCAACATACAGTATGTGCAAATGAGGTAGGATAAGGGAGGTAAAGGCAATAAATAGGCCATGGTGGCGAAGTAATTACAATATAGCAATTAAACACTGGAATGGTAGATGTTCAGAAGATGAATGTGCAAATAGAGATACTGGGGTGCAAAGGAGCAAGATAAATAAGTAAATATAGTATGGGGATGAAGTAGTTGGATTGGCTGTTAACAGATGGGCTACGTACAGGTGCAGTGATCTGTGAGCTGCTCTGACAGCTGGTGCTTAAAGCTAGTGAGGGAGATATGAGTCTCCAGCTTCAGTGATTTTTGCAGTTCGTTCCAGTCATTGGCAGCAGAGAACTGGAAGGAAAGGCGGCCGAAGGAAGAATTGGCTTTGGGGGTGACCAGTGAGATAAGCTTTACCTAGCAGAGACTTGTAGTGTAGATGACCTGCAGCCAGTGAGATTGGCGACGAGTATGAAGCGAGGGCCAGCCAATGAGAGCGTACAGGTCGCAGTGGTGGGTAGTATATGGGGCTTTGGTGACAAACCGGATGGCACTGTGATAGACTGCCTCCAATTTTTTGTAGAGTGTTGGAGGCTATTTTGTAAATGACATCGCCGAAGTCGAGGATCGGTAGGATGGTCAGTTTTAGCAGGATATGTTTGGCAGCATGAGTGAAGTATGCTTTGTTGTGAAATAGGAAGCCGATTCTAGATTTAGTTTTGGATCTCCAATCCAAAACTAAATCTAGAAAGCTTAATGTGAGTCTGGAAGGAGAGTTTACAGTCTAACCAGACACCTAGGTATTTGTAGTTGTCCACATATTCTAAGTCAGAACCGTCCAGAGTAGTGATACTGGACGGGCAGGCAGGTGCGGGCAGCGATTGGTTGAAGAGCATGCATTTAGTTTTACTTGCATTTAAGAGCAGTTGGAGGCCACGGAAGGAGAGTTGTATGGCAATGAAGCTCGTCTGTAGGTTAGTTAATACAGTGTCCAAAGAAGGGCCAGAAGTATACAGAATGGTGTCGTCTGCGTAGAGGTGGATCAGAGAATCACCAGCCGCAAGAACGACATCATTGATGTATACAGAGAAGAGAGTCGGCCTGAGAATTGAACCCTGTGGCACCCCCATAGAGACTGCCAGAGGTCTGGACAACAGGACCTCTGGCAGTCTCTTGTTACACGTGCTCTGCCACTGCGAGGATGATCAGCTGTCCGTCTTGTCTCCCTGTAGCGCTGTCTTAAGCGTCTCACAGTACAGACATTGCAATTTATTGCCCTGGCCATATCTGCAGTCCTCATGCCTATTTGCAGCATGCCTAAGGCATGTTCACGCAGATGAGCAGGGACCCTGGGTATCTTTCTTTTGGTGTTTCTCAGAGTCTGTAGAAAGGCCTCTTTCGTGTTCTAAGTTTTCATAACTGTGACCTTAATTGCCTACCGTCTTAGTGTCTTAACGGCCGTTCAACAGGTGCATGTTCTTTAACTGTTTATGGTTCATTGAACAAGCATAGAACAAGCATGTGTTTAAACCCTTTACAATGAAGAGCTGTGAAGTTATTTGGATTTTTACGAATGATCTTTGAAAGACAGGGTCCTGAAAAAGGGACGTTACTGTTTTTGCTGAGTTTATATTAGGACAAAACACACATCACGATAACAGAGACAACACTACATAAAGAGAGACCTAAGACAACAACATAGCAAGGCAGCAACACATGACAACACAGCACGGTAGCAACACAACATGACAACAACATGGTTGCAACACAACATGGCAGCAGCACAACATGGTAGCAGCACAAGACAGGGTACAAACGTTATTGGGTACAGACAACAGCACAAAGGGCAAGAAGGTAGAGATAACAATACATCACGCAAAGCAGCCACAACTGCCAGTAAGAGTGTCCATGATTGAGTCTTTCAATGAAGAGAGATTACAACTGTCCAGTTTGAGTGTTTGTTGCAGCTCGTTCCAGTCGCTAGCTGCAGCGAACTGAAAAGACGAGCGACCCAGGGACGTGTGTGCTTTGGGAACCTTTATCAGAATGTGACTGGCAGAACGGGTGTTGTATGTGGAGGATGAAGGCTGCAGTAGATATCTCAGATAGAGGAGAGTGAGGCCTAAAAGGGTTTTATAAATAAGCATCAACCAGTGGGTCTTGCAACAGGTATACAGAGATGGCCAGTTTACAGAGGAGTATAGAGTGATTGCCGAATGGTACAGAACATCTAGCCGCTCGAGAGCACCCTTACCCGCCGATCTATAAATTACTTCTCCGTAATTTAGTATGGATAGGATGGTCATCTGAATCAGGGTTAGTTTGGCAGCTGGGGTGAAAGAGGAACAATTACGATAGAGGAAACCAAGTCTAGATTCAACTTTAGCCTGCAGCTTTGATATGTGGTGAGAGAAGGACAGTGTACACTCTAGCCATACAGTGGCTTGCGAAAGTATTCACCCCCCTTGGCATTTTTACTATTTTGTTGCCTTACAACCTGGAATTAAAATTAAATTTTTGGGGGGTTTTGTATCATTTGATTAACACAACATGCCTACCACTTTGAAGATGCTAAATATTTTTTATTGTGAAACAAACAAGAAATAAGACAAAAAAACAGAAAACTTTAGCTTGCATAACTATTCAGCCCCCCAAAGTCAATACTTTGTTGAGCCACCTTTTGCAGCAATTACAGCTGCAAGTCTCTTATGGCACATCTAGCCACTGGGATTCTTGCCCATTCTTCAAGAAAAAACTGCTCCAGCTTCTTCAAGTTGGATGGGTTCCGCTGGTGTACAGTAATCTTTCAGTCATACCACAGATTCTCAATTGGATTGAGGTCTGGGCTTTGACTAGGCCATTCCAAGACATTTGAATGTTTCCCCTTAAACCACTCAAGTGTTGCTTTAGCTGTATGCTTAGGGTCATTGTCCTGCTTGAAGGTGAACCTCCGTCCCAGTCTCAAATCTCTGGAAGACTGAAACAGGTTTGTCTTCAGAATTTCCCTGTATTTAGCGCCATCCATCATTTCTTCAATTCTGACCAGTTTCCCAGTCCCTGCTGATGAAAAACATCCAATGTTCTCGGGGTGATGAGAGGTGTTGGGTTTGCGCTAAATTTAAATCTCATCTGAACAGAGTAACTTCTTCCATATGTTTTGGGAGTCTCCCACATACCTTTTGGCGAACACCAAGCGTGTTTGCTTATTCTTTTCTTTAAGCAATAGCTTTTTTTCTGGCCACTCTTCCATAAAGCCCAGCTCTGTGGAGTGTACGGCTTCAAGTGGTCCTATGGACAGATACTCCAATCTCCGCTGTGGAGCTTTGCAGCTCCTTCAGAGTTATCTTTGGTCTCTTTATTGCCTCTCTGATTAATGCCCTCCTTGCCTGGTCCGTGAGTTTTGGTTGGCAGCCCTCTCTTGGCAGGTTTGTTGTGGTGCCATATTCTTTCCATTTATTAATAATGGATTTAATGGTGCTCCGTGGGATGTTCAAAGTTTCTGATATTTTTTTATAACCCAACCCTGATCTGTACTTCTCCACAGCTTTGTCCCTGACCTGTTTGGAGAGCTCCTTGGTCTTCGACCTGGCCAAGATAAAGCAAAGCAGTTCGACACATACAACAACAGAGAGTTACACATGGAGTAAAACAAACATACAGTCAATAATACAGTAGAAAAAATAAATAATAATCTATACACAAAGAGTGCAAATGAGGTAAGATAAGGAAGGTAAGGCAATAAATAGGCCGTGGTGGCAAAGTAATTACAATATAGCATTTAAACACTGGAATGGTAGATGTGCAGTAGATGAATGTGCAATGTAGAAAAACTGGGATGCAAAGGAACAAGATAAATAAATAAATATGGTAGGGGATGAGGTAGTTGGTTGGGCTATTTACAGATGGGCTATATACAGGTGCAGGGGTCTGTGAGCTGCTCTGACAGCTGGTGCTTAAAGCTGGTGAGGGAGATAAGTGTCTC
Organism: Hucho hucho; assembly: GCA_003317085.1. Taxonomy (NCBI): domain Eukaryota; kingdom Metazoa; phylum Chordata; class Actinopteri; order Salmoniformes; family Salmonidae; genus Hucho; species Hucho hucho. Next base: position 948,015 of record QNTS01000062.1, on the reverse strand, counting down.
CAGTTTCAGAGATTTTTGTAGTTCGTTCCAGTCATTGGCAGCAGAGAACTGGAAGGAAAGTCGGGGGTGACCAGTGAGATATACCTGCTTTGGGGGTGACCAGTGAGATATACCTGCTGGAGCGCGTGCTACGGGTTGGTGCTGCTATGGTGACCAGCGAGCTGAGATAAGGCGGGGCTTTACCTAGCAGGGACTTGTAGATGACCTGGAGCCAGTGGGTATGGCGACGAGTGTAAAGCGAGGGCCAGCCAACGAGAGAGTACAGGTCGCAGTGGTGGGTGATATATGGGGCTTTGGTGACAAAACGGATGGCACTGTGATAGACTGCATCCAATATTTTGAGTAGAGTATTGGAGGCTATTTTGTAAATGACATCACCGAAGTCGAGGATCGGTAGGATAGTCAGTTTTACGAGGGTCAGTTTGGCAGCATGGATGCTTTCATGCGAAATAGACATCCAATTCTAGATTTAATTTTGGATTGGAGATGTTTGATGTGAGTCTGGAAGGAGAGTTTACAGTCTAACCAGACACCTAGATATTTGTAGTTGTCCACATAATCTAAGACAGAACCGTCCAGAGTAGTGATGCTGGACAGGCGGGCAGGTGCAGGCAGCGATCGGTTGAAGAGCATGCATTTAGTTTTATTTGCGTTTAAGAGCAGTTGGAGGCCACGGAAGGAGAGTTGTATGGCATTGAAGCTCGTCTGGAGGGTATTTAACACAGTGTCCAAAGAAGGGCCAGAAGTATACAGAATGGTGTCGTCTGCGTAGAGGTGGATCAGAGACTCACCAGCAGCAAGAGCGACATCATTGATGTATACAGAGTGGCCTGTGGCACCCCCATAGAGACTGCCAGAGGCCCGGACAACAGGCCCTCCGATTTGACACACTGAACTCTATCGGAGAAGTAGTTGGTGAACCATGCGAGGCAATCATTTGAGAAACCAAGGCTGTCGAGTCTGCCGATAAGGATGTGGTGATTGACAGAGTCGAAAGCCTTGGCCAGATCAATGAATACGGCTGCACAGTAATGTATCTTATCGATGGCGGTTATGATGTCGTTTAGGACCTTGAGCGTGGCTGAGGTGCACCCATGACCAGCTCTGAAACCAGATTGCATAGCGGAGAAGGTACGGTGGGATTCGAAATGGTCGGTAATCTTTTTGTTAATTTGGCTGAGATCATGTGACAGATCATGTGACACTTAGAATGCACAATGTGATGAAATAAATAAAAGTTGAAATAAATCATTCTCTCTACTATTATTCTGACATGTTACTTTCTTAAAATAAATTGATGATCCTAACTAACCTAAAACAGGGAATTTTTACTAAGATTAAATATCAGGAATTGTGAAAACTGAGTTTAAATGTATTTGGCTAAGGTGTATGTAAACTTCTGCTTCAACTGTATATACTGAGATGATGTGACACTTAGATTGCACACAGGTGGACTTTATTTAACTAATTATGTGACTTCTGAAGGTAATTGGTTGCACCAGATCAGGTTCTCCACATTAAGCAGCGGGTCGGAGTCAGAGGCCGAGCCTTCTCTGGTCTCTACTCCTCCCGTTATGGGGTCTGAGATGCCGAGGCCTCCCACCATTAGCTCTGACAAATTGAAAACTCTAGTCATTGGCGACTCCATTACCGCAGTATTAGACTTAAAACGAATCATCCAGCGATCATACACTGTTTACCAGGGGGCAGGGCTACCGACGTTAAGGCTAATCTGAAGATGGTGCTTGGCTAAAGCTATATCTGGCGAGTGTAGAGGGTATAGGGATATTGTTATCCACGTCAGCACCAACAATGTTAGGATGAAACAGTCAGAGGTCACCAAGCGCAACATAGCTTCAGCGTGTAAATCAGCTAGAAAGATGTGTCGGCATCGAGTAATTGTCTCTGGCCCCCTCCCAGTTAGGGGGAGTGATGAGCTCTACAGCAGAGTCTCACAACTCAATCGCTGGTTGAAAACAGTTTTCTGCCCCACACAAAAGATTTGGAGATAACTGGCCCTCTTTCTGGGACTCACCCACAAACAGGACCAAGCCTGGCCTGTTGAGGAGTGACGGACTCCATCCTAGCTGGAGGGGTGCTCTCATCTTATCTATGAACATAGACAGGGCTCTAACTCCCCTAGCTCCACAATGAGATAGGGTGCCATTATTGAAAGAGATTGTGATACCTCACATCTCAAAATGGGGCTACTTAATGTTAGATCCCTCACTTCCAAGGCAGTTATAGTCAATGAACTAATCACTGATCATAATCTTGATGTGATTGGCCTGACTGAAACATGGCTTCAGCCTGATGAATTTACTGTGTTAAATGAGGCCTCACCTCCTGGTTACACTAGTGACCATATCCCCCGCGCATCCCGCAAAGGCGGAGGTGTTGCTAACATTTACGATAGCAAATTTCTATTTACAAAAAAAAACGACGTTTTCGTTTTTGAGCTTCTAGTCATGAAATCTATGCAGCCTACTCAATCACTTTTTATAGCTACTGTTTACAGGCCTCCTGGGCCATATACAACATTCCTCACTGAGTTCCCTGAATTCCTATCGGACCTTGTAGTCATGGCAGATAATATTCAAATTTTTGGTGACTTTAATATTCTCATGGAAAAGTCCACAGACCCACTCCAAAAGGCTTTTGGAGCCATCATCGACTCACTTGGTTTTGTCCAACATGTCTCCGGACCTACTCACTGCCACAGTCATACTCTGGACCTAGTTTTGTCCCATGGAATAAATGTTGTGGATCTTAATGTTTTTCCTCATAATCCTGGACTATCGGACCACCATTTTATTACGTTTGCAATCGCAACAAATAATCTGCTCAGACCCCAACCAAGGATCATCAAAAGTCATGCTATAAATTCTCGGACAACCCAAAGATTCCTAGATGCCCTTCCAGAGTCCCTCCACCTACCTAAGGACATCAGAGTACAAAAATCAGTTAACCACCTAACTGAGGAACTCAATGTAACCTTGCGCAATACCCTAGATACAGTCGCACCCCTAAAAACAAAAAACATTTGCCATAAAAAACTAGCTCCCTGGTATACAGAAAAAACCCAAGCTCTCAAGCAAGCTTCCAGAAAATTTAAACGGAAATGGCGCTACACCAAACTGGAAGTCTTCCGACTAGCTTGGAAAGACAGTACCGTGCAGTATCGAAGAGCCCTCACTGCTGCTCGATCATCCAAGTTAATTGAGGAAAATAAGAACAATCCAAAATTTCGCAAAGCTAACTAAAAAGCAGCATTCCCCAAGAGAGGGATGGCTTTCACTTCAGCAGTGATAAATTCATGAACTTCTTTGAGGAAAAGATCATGATCATTAGAAAGCAAATTACGGACTCTGCATATTCTGCATATTCCTCCAAAGCTCAGTTGTCCTGAGTCCGCACAACTTTGCCAGGACATAGAATCAAGGGAGACACTCAAGTTTTTTAGTACCATATCTCTTGAAACATTGATGAAAATAATCATGGCCTCTAAACCTTCAAGCTACATACTGGACCCTATTCCAACTAAACTACTGAAAGAGCTGCTTCCTGTGCTTGGCCCTCCTATGTTGAACATAATAAACAGCTCTCTATCCACCGGATGTGTACCAAACTCACTAAAAGTGGCAGTAATAAAGCCTCTCTTGAAAAAGCCAAACCTTGACCCAGAAAATATCAAAAACTATCGGCCTATATCGAATCTTCCATTCCTCTCAAACATTTTAGAAAAAGCTGTTGCGCAGCAACTCACTGCTTTCTTGAAGACAAACAGTATATACGAAACGCTTCAGTCTGGTTTTAGACCCCATCATAGCACTGAGACTGCACTTGTGAAGGTGGTAAATTACCTTTTAATGGTGTCAGACCGAAGCTCTGCAACTGTCCTCGTGCTCCTAGACCTTAGTGCTGCTTTTGATACCATCGATCACCACATTCTTTTGGAGAGATTGGAAACCCAAATTGGTCTACACGGACAAGTTCTGACAAATCAACTGTAAACTTCGGTGTTCCTCAAGGCTCTGTTTTGTGACCACTATTGTTTTCACTATATATTTTACCACTTGGTGATGTCATTCGGAAACATAATGTTAACTTTCACTGCTATGCGGATGACACACAGCTGTACATTTCGATGAAACATGGTGAAGCCCCAAAATTGCCCTCCCTGTGTTTCAGACATAAGGAAGTGGATGGCGGCAAATATTACACTTTTAAACTGACAAAACAGAGATGCTTGTTCTAGGTCCCAAGAAACAAAGAGATATTCTGTTGAATCTGACAATTAATCTTGATGGTTGTACAGTCGTCTCAAAAAAAACTGTGAAGGACCTCGGCGTTACTCTGGACCCTGATCTCTCTTTTGACGAACATATCATCTTGTAACATTGTAATAATCAGAAACTTTCTGTCCAAAAATTATGCAGAAAAGTTAATCCATGCTTTTGTCACTTCTAGGTTAGACTACTGCAATGCTTTACTTTCCGGCTACCAGGATAAAGCACTAAATAAACTTCAGTTAGTGCTAAACACGTCTGCTAGAATCTTGACTAGAACCAAAACATTTGATCACATTACTCCAGTGCTAGCCTCTCTACACTGGCTTCCTGTTAAGGCAAGGGCTGATTTCAAGGTTTTACTGCTAACCTACAAAGCATTACATGGGCTTGCTCCTACCAATCTTTCCGATTTGGTCCTGCCGTACATACCTACACGTACGCTACGGTCACAAGACGCAGGCCTCCTTACTGTCCCTAGAATTTCTAAGCAAACAGCTGGAGGCAGGGCTTTTTCCTATAGAGCTCCATTTTTATGGAATGGTCTGCCTATCCATGTGAGAGACACAGACTCGGTCTCAACCTTTAAGTCTTTATTGAAGACTCATCTCTTCAGTAGGTCATAGGTTGAGTGTAGTCTGGCCCAGGAGTGTGAAGGTGAACGGAAAGGCACTGGAGCAACGGACCACCCTTGCTGTCTCTGCCTGGGGGGGGGGGGCGTCGCTTGAGTGGGTTGAGTCACTGACGTGATCTTCCTGTCCGGGTTGCCCCCCCCAATTATCTCTCTCTCTTTTCTCTCTCTCTCTCTCTCTCTCTCTCTCTCTCTCTCTCTCGGAGGACCTGAGCATTAGGACCATTCCTCAAGGCCTACCTGGCCTGATGACTCCTTGTTGTCCCCAGTCCACCTGGCCGTGCTGCTTCTCCAGTTTCAACTGTTCTGCCTGTTTTATGAACATTTATGAACTTGTCCATATTCTGTTATAATCTGCCCCCGGCACAGCCAGAAGAGGACTGGCCACCCCTCACAGCCTGGTTCCTCTCTAGGTTTCTTCCTAGGTTTTGGCCTTTCTAGGGAGTTTTTCCTAGCCACCGTGCTTTTACACCTGCATTGCTTGCTGTTTGGGTTTTTAGGCTGGGTTTCTGTACAGCACTCTGTGACATCAGCTGATGTAAGAAGGGCTTTATAAATACATTTGATTTTATCTTATTTAGGGGCTTCATAGCAAAGGGGGTGAATACATATGCACAAAACACTTTTCAGTTTTTTATTTTTTAGAATTGTTTTAAACATGTTATTTTTATTCATTTCACTTCACCAATTTGGACTATTTTGTGTATGTCCAATAAAAATCAATTTAAATTACAGGCTGTAATGCAACAAAATAGGAAAAACGCCAAGGGGGATTAATAATTTTGCAAGGCACTGTACTCCAAGTACAGTATGTGGTGACTACCTCAAGCTCTAAACCCTCAGAGGTACACTACCGTTCAAAAGTTTGGGGCCACTTAGAATTGTCCTTGTTGTTGAAAGAAAAGCTATCCATTAAAATCACATCAAATTGATCAGAAATACAGTGTAGACATTGGTAATGTTGTAAATGACTATTGTAGCTGGAAACGAAAGATTTCTTATGGAATATCTACATTGGCGTACAGAGGCCATTATCAGCAATATCACTCATGTATTCCAATGGCACGATGTGTTAGCTAATCCAAGTTTATCATTTTAAAAGGCTAATTGATCATTAGAAAACCCTTTTGCAATTATGTTAGCACAGCTGAAAACTGTTGCGCTGATTTAAAGAAGCAAAAAAACTGGCCTTCTTTAGACTGGTTGAGTATCTGGAGCATCAGCATTTGTGGGTTCGATTACAGGCTAAAAATAGCCAGAAACAAAGGACTTTCTTCTGAAACTCATCAGTCTGTTCTTGTTCTGAGAAATTAAGGCTATTCCATGCGAGAAATTGCCTAGAAACTGAAGATCTCATACAACGCTGTGTACTACTCCTTTCACAGAACAGCGCAAACTGCCTCTAACCAGAATAGAACAAGGAGTGGGAGGCCCCGGTGCACAACTGAGCAAGAGGACAAGTACATTAGTGTGTCTAGTTTGAGAAACAGACGCCTCACAAGTCCTCAACTGGCAGCTTCATTAAATAGTACCCGCAAAACACCAGTCTCAACATCAACAGTGAAGAGGCGACTCCGGGATGCTGGCCTTCAAGGCAGAGATGCAAAGAAAAAGCCATATCTCAGACTGGCCAATAAAAGAAAAGATTAGATGGGCAAAAGACACAGACACTGGACAGAGCATCCCGGAGTCGCCTCTTCACTGTTGACGTTGAGACTGGTGTTTTGTGGGTACAATTTAATGAAACTGCCAGTTGAGGACTTCGGAGGCGTCTGTTTCTCAAACTATGTACATGTCCTCTTGCTCAGTTGTTGTTGAGAAGAGATTGGGGCCTAGGATCGAGACTTGGGGTACTCCCTTGGTGACAGGCAGCTGAGACAGCAGATGTTCTGACTTTATACACTGCACTCTTTGAGAGAGGTAGTTAGCAAACCAGGCCAAAGACCCCTCAGAGACACCGATACTTCTTAGCCGGCCCATAAGAATGGAATGGTCTACCGTATCAAAAACTTTGGCCAAGTCAATAAAAATAGCAGCACAATTTTGCTTAGAATCAAGGGCAATGGTGACATCATTTAGGACTTTTAAGGTTGCAGTGACACATCCATAACCTGAGTGGAAACCAGATTGCACACCAAAGAGAATACTATAGACATCAAGAAAGCCAGTCAGTTGATAATTGACAAGTTTTTGATAAACAGGGCAAAATAAAAATAGGCCTTTAACAGTTAGGGTCAGCTTGATCTCCCCCTTTAAATAAAGGATGAACCGTGCCTGCCTTCCAAGCAATGGGAACCTCCCCAGAGAGGAGAGACAGGTTAAAAAGGTCAGATATAGGCTTGGCGATGATGAGAGCAGCAACCTTAAAGAAGAATGGGTCTAAACCATCTGACCCAGATTTTTTTTGGGGGGGTCAAGTTTAAGGAGCTCCTTTAGCACCTCGGACTCAGTGACCGCCTGCAGGGACAAACTTTGTAGTGGGCCAGGGGAAAAGAGGGAGGAGGGTCGGTGCTAGACGCATTAGAAGGGATGGGAGATAAGGAAATGTTGGACGGGCAAGGAGGCATGGCTGAGTCAAATAGGAATCCTGAATTAATGAAGTGGTGATTAAAGAGCTCAGCCAAGTGCTTCTTGCCAGTAACAACCACATCATCAACATTAAGGGACATGGGCAGCTGTGAGGAGGAGGGTTTATTCTCCAGGTCTTCAACCGTTTTCCAGAACTTCTTTGGGTTAGACCCACAGAGAGATAAGTAACTAACTTTGGACTTCCGGATAGCCTGAGTACACGTATTTCTCATTTTCCTGAACGAGAGCCAGTCAGCCTGAGTATGCGTGTGCCGAGCCTTTCGCCAAATGCAATTCTTGAGGTGGAGTAACTCTGCAAGATCACGGTCGAACCAGGGGCTGAACCTCTTTTTAATTCTCATTTTCTTTATGGGTGCATGTTTGTTAACAATACCACTGAAAATATCAACAAAGAAGGTTCAAGCGTCTTCGACAGAGGGGATCACGCTGATTCTATACCATTTTACAGAGGCCAGTTCATGAAGTAAGGCTTGCTCATTAAAGTTTTTTAGCAAGTGTCTATGACAAATCAGGATAGGTTGTTTCACTGAGCAGCCATTACGAACACAGGCTGTAAAACAGTGATCACTATGGTCATTACAGAAAACACTAGACTGATGCCTATCAGGATTATTTGAGAGGATAACATTGAGGAGAGTAGCCTTTTCTGAGTGTTTGGAGTCATACCTTGTGGGATTGGTAATAATCTGAGAAAGATTTAGGGAGTCCCATTGCTTTAGGACTTGGTCAGGTGGTTTAAGCATGTCCCAGTTTAGGTCACCTAGCAGGACAAATTCAGACTTAGTGTAAGGGGCCAGGAGAGAGCAGGTAGGGTACAGGCCGGTGCTGATGGGGGACGATAGCACCCAGCAAGTCAATAAAGAGCTATTTGAAAGTTGAATTCTTTACACCAGCAAATCAGATTGTTTGGGTACAGACTTGGTGGAGACAACCGAGCACTGAAGGTGATCCTTGGTAAAGATTGCCACTCCCCCACCTTTGGAAGATCTGTCTTGCCGAAAAAGGTTATAACCAGAAAGGCTAACATCAGTATTCAAAACTCTTCCTTAACCACGTTTCAGTAATGACCAACACATCTGGATTGGAGCTGTGAACCACCACTTTCAATTGATCCATTTCAGGTAATACGCTTCTAGAGTTAATGTGCAGAAACCCCAGGCTTTTACAAGAGCAGAAATCAGTGATGCAGACAGCAGAGCACAAGTCATAATTAGGGCTATCAACCGTAGATGGGCCGGGGTGTACATGCACATTTCCAGATATCATCAGCAGTATTACAATCAAGGCACGACAGAGGACAGGGAGAGTTCTGCAGTGTCTTTGCCTGTCCACAACCACTCTTGCCTACCCCTTGTGGATATAATAAATATTAAAGACTCAAACCATCTGCCTCCCGTGTCTGCATCTGGGTCTCGCCTTGTGCCCTCATAGGTTGCCTCTACCAGGAGGCTAAAACTTAGCCGCAAGTGGATCTTCCACCAAAACAATAACACCAAGCACACCTCAAAATCCACAAAGAAATGGTTTATTGGACAAAAGAAATCTACATTTTGCTATGGCCGCAACCGCCAGACTTGAAACCAATTGAAAACCTGTGGTTTGAACTGAAGAGGGTAGTGCATAAGCGCAGACAACTGATATCTAGGATCTAGAAGGATTTTGTATGGAATGGTCTAAGATCTGTCCAAATGTGTTCTCCAACTCATTAAACATTTGAGGAAAAAGGCTCAGTGCCGTTATCCTCAAAAGGTGAGCTATTAAAAAGGGGTCTCAATAATTTTGACCCCTACCTTTGAGAGAATGTTTACTCGATATACAAAATTTCTCTGAGCAATTTTATTAGTACAATATAATTTCCAAATTTTATTAGCATACAATATACACCGAAACAAAAAACACAACATGTAAAGTGTTTCATGAGCTTAAATAAAAGATCCCAGAAATTGTCCATATGCACAAAAAAGCTTATTTCTCTCAAATTTTGTGCACGAATTTGTTTACATCCCTGTTAGTGAGCATTTCTCCTTTGCCAAGATAATCCATCCACCTGACAGGTGTGGCAAATCAAGAAGTGGATTAAACAGCATGATCATTACACAGGTGCAATTGGCATGCTGACTGCAGGAATGTCCACCAGAGCTGTTGCCAGAGAATTGAATGTTCATTTCTCTACCATAACCTACCTCCAAAGCCATTTTAGAGAATTTGCCTGAACGTCCAATTGGCCTCACAACCGCAGACCAGGTGTATGGCGTCGTGTGGGCAAGCGGTTTGCTGATGTCAACATTGTGAACAGAGTGCCCCATGGTGGCAATGGGGTTATGGTATAGGCAGGCATAAACCACAGACAACGAACACAATTGCATTTTATCGATGGCAATTCAAATGCTCAAAGATACCGTGATGAGATCCTGAGGCCCATTGTGCCATTCATCCGCCACCATCACCACGTTTCAGCATGATAATGCATGGCCCCATGTCACAAGGATCTGTACACAATTCCTGAAAATCTGAAAATCAAATCAAATAAAAAAAATTGTCACGTGCGCCGAATACAACAGGTGTAGACCTTACAGTGAAATGCTTACTTACAGGCTCTAACCAATAGCGCAAAAGGTGTGTGTGTGCCTGCATACTCACCAGACATGTCACCCATTGAGCATGTTTGGGATGCTCTGGATTGACGTGTATGACAGCGTGTTCCATTTCCCGACAGTATCCACAAACTCAGCACAGCCATTGAAGAAGAGTGGGACAACATTCCACAGGCCACAATCAACACCCTGATCAACTCATTGCGAAGGAAATGGTCACTCCAGATACTGAATGGTTTTCTGATCCAAGCCCCTACATTTTTTTAAGGTATCTGAGACCAACAGATTATCTGTATTCCCAGTCATGTGAAATCCATAGATTAGAGCCTAATGAATTTATTTAAATTGAGTGATTTCCTTATATGTACAATAACTCAGTAAAATCTTTGAAATTGTTGCATGTATATTTTTGTTCAATATAGCTCAGTATTTGAATTTAATAATTTATTTTATGAAGTCATTTTTGCTCATCTTTAACAAGGATGTCAATCATTTCAGACCACACTGTATATCTCAAACAATAGATTTCTAAAACATTAAGCTGTATCGATGATCATAAACAATGTCATTTTCTTGTTAGTTTCCCCTCAAAAATGAATAAATCTAATTTCTGAACATTTCAATGCAAAGTAAATGATTTGAATACACTTTTATATTTTTGAAAGCAATGTTTATGAAAACAAACAAAAAAGATAGCCAAGCAATGCTGGACAATGTCAATGAAATACAGCATATTACCCTTTTCTATAAAAAAATAAACTGACAGTTATGTGTGGCGGAATAATCAGAATTAGTTGAGTAACATAGATAATTAAGATGTCTTATCTGCATAATATGCTTATGTGATATACTTATTATTTGTTATTAGATTGTATCCCTTCGGACTCTGGTGTTGGCAGTTGCACTTCTTTCCTCAGCTGGGGCTCAGTCACCTGGGGCCCAGAGAGGGGAGGTCAGGCTTGTCTTTCACATGTCCCTGGTGCTATGCAGAATATCAGAAAGGGAAGAGGACAGGAGTGAACATTGTCTTCATATCTGAACCTCGTCTTAGGGGCTGAACATAATTTATAGCGATCGCTATCTGGCTGGGGGATGCTCCTTTCTCATTTAAAAACTCTCACCTTGTGACCTGTTCCAAACATCTGTGGTTTGTTATGTAGACTAGGGGGTGGATCTTTGCTATGAAAGATCTCAGTAGCCTTTGTGTCGCCGCTCTCAACGGACCATCAGAGACGGTGGTGAATTCGTTGACAAGCCATTGCTATTGCAAAGCTCTTAATATTAAAGATTTAGTTTAAGTAGAACTCTGACTTGTGTGATAAGTTTGTCTCTCATTTGATAGTAAAGAAATTAACCACCACATTGGTCGGTTGTGTCGGAGTGCTATTAATGTGGTTAGTACCTGAACTAGTAAGGACTACTAATAACAATAAAGCCTTTGTGAAAAATATGATATTAGGGTAGGTCTATCTCCCTTATTACCAGGGAATAATATATTCTAAACTAAAGCATCACTAATATATGATCTACAGTGCAGTTCTAGTGACAGACGAGTAAGGCATGTCTTTGAAAATGTCAAGTCATATTTTCAAGCAATTCAACTCCACACAAAAACTCCTGTGCTAGATAATATCAGGAGTCTGTGTTTCTCTGTGCTTACAGGTTCAGAGACCACCTGCTTTAGGTGGTCATCCCTTATTACCCCTTCATAACCAACTTCCCCTTATTTACAGATACTGTATATAGTTAAAAAGGCCAAGATCATCTTAATACACAGGTAACTAACTATACAAGTGCATATCATACATTCACATAAATATATGATTACCATGAACGTTACAGATGATGCACATGCACATCTTTCTTTGCCCGACTTCTTTCAAGTCTATTGCTATAAAATAAACGCTATTCACGCTATATACAGACAATCATGCTCTCTTGCTCTCTCTCTCTCACACCCTCACATACTTACTAAGACATTTTTGTAAGAAAATTAAATTTTGACCTTGTTTGGATGAAAGTGAAAGTTTGCTGATCTAAGTAAATCTCCATTTGGTTACATACTGTATGTGTGTCAAGCACATTCATCAAACTTAATACTTTGAGTTTGGTATACTAAGAAACTCTACTGTTAGTGCTTCTCTTAATGAGAATAGAATTGCATTGAAACATTGCAGAACTATTAAAAAGAGGGTATATATGTACTGTATATTATCTAGCGTCCTAAATCTTTATAGATAGATGAAACCTACACGTGTAATAGTGAGATGTCATGACAAGATTTTAAAGAGGAGCAGCAGTATTCAAGTTATTGTGAAAAAGTCAGCATATGAGATGGAGTATGTACAGTATCTAGTGAATGGCCTTTAGGTTACAGTCCACATGCCCTAAATATGTAATGAAGTCCAAGTCAGCCATGTCCAGAACCCATCTCAGGACAGTATCTGACTTGAAGACAACACACTTAACTTTCAATTTTGTGCAAAACTGAGGTGCGCACACTAATCTCAACTCTGAATAGGGCCCACAGAAAGCTCTGTGTCCAGACCAGGTCCGGACGGAGTGTGTCGCAATGAAACCCGTCCCCCTCTACTTTGAGCAGGTCCGGATAGGGTGTCACACTGAAACCCTACCCCTCTCTACTCTTCAGTCGTGGTCCTGTGGGGTATGAAGGGCATCTTCAGGGCTCCGGCGCTGGTCTGTTCGGGCCAGAAGGGTGACTCGTGCTGCAGTGGGGTCCGGCGAGGGAAGAAGGTGTGCTGGAAGTCATAGTTCAGCAGACAGCTGAGGGAGGCCATGTAGATGTCAGCGAAACGAGACAAGCGGCGGGAGAAGTAGGTGGGGTTGTGGTACGTCCGAAAGAGACTCCCAAACTGGCTGTTGAAGATGTCCTTAGTCTGCGATCTGTTGTATGATAAAATACGTAAGATATTTGTTATCAAGTGACAGTGCTCATTTGCATTGCATGTCAAGGGAAATATCGCTAAGACTTTATTTGAAGGGTAGCTACATTCATATGGAATTCTTATGTAGATTATAAATGTGTTATGAAGTCCTTATGTACTGTAGGTGCCTTTCAAAGAAAGTGTTATCAAAATATCTATAGCATAACTTCTAGACTTTGAGCAAATAAGAGGACTCATCACAAATTGCATTATGCTTCTCTTGAGATTCTTGAAAGGCTCTTCCCCAATCCCCTCTGTGCACATTAAAAGTAATTCCCCATGGTACCTCATGGCTTCTCTCTCTTTGATCCACTCCTGGACAACAGCTTGGGACGCTGGGTCTCTGTGGACCTGGAACGGAGGGAGAAGAGGAGACATACTGTGTAACTGTGTACATACATACTGAGAATACATGTCTGTGGAACTGGGAAGTAGGGACAGTGTTGGAGAGTAGCTGATTACACGTAATCTGATTACAAACTAAGTGTAATCAGTACATTACCAGCAAAAATATTGTAATCAGATTATAGATACTTTTTAAAAACTAGATGATTAATTATTGGATAAATTTTGAATTCAGAAAGGATGTTTGTGAAAAAAGACAAAAAGTCAACTTCGCCAGGGATGGCCTAAATCAATGCTTATGACAAATTCAGCTCCAGGACCAGCCATAAGGCCATCTGGCTAATCTTTTGAATATGATGTAGTTAAAAACAACAACATAATATTCGCTTGGGAGATAAGGTTAGCAAGATAGCTAGCTAGCTAGATAAGGTTAGCATGCTAGCTAGCTACACTGAGCGGTCAGTGCCCTTATTTGTTAATGTTTATCAACTCCACGTGGAAATTCCCACATACATTCGTGAATATGTATAAGTAGCCCTCGTCATTCTTCGCAGGTAGAACCTAAATGTGCATTTCATCTATTGGACATAAAACTATGTTGAAATAGTGGCCCCAACTTCCTCTGGGGGGGTGGGGGTCTTTTAAGGTGAAAGTAATCCAAAAGTAACTGAAAGAAATCAGATTACTTTACTGAGTCTGGATAATCCAACATTTAAATTACTGATTACACATTTTGGACGGGTAACTAATAACTGTAAACTAGGATTCCATTTAGAAAGTAACCTACCCAACTCTGGGAGCATAGCTGTAGGCATAGAGCTACCACCCACACCAACATACCTGCATGTGTTCTATGAGCCCCGTCAGGCCCTGTAGCCAGGTCATTAGGTGGACGTATTGCTCAGTGTTCATGATCTTGATCTCCTTCCTCAGCTCTGGGATGATGGCTCCTGTCCTCCAGCCGTGCTTCAGAGTCAGGTCCTACAGGGAGACCCATAACACCTCAAATAACCAGTTACTTTTATGACGTACATTGTATTTGTACTGTACGTCTAAATGTTGTCACTTTGATTGACTGCTTGTTGTAGCGAAAGCATTTGCAAATTGTTGTTGCACTTACAGCCAGGTCACTGTAAATGTGATCTCCAAAGTACAGCACCTTGGACCCCCTCCAACCAGTGAGTCTCAGGAACTCATATAGGTTTCCCTGAAACAAACACATTCCTGTATCAAAGAAAAATGCAATAATTCCATAAACCCCACAAAGGAGTTTTAACTCCCATTCAATAGCTAAATTGAATTGTCCTGTACCTGTTTGTAGATTTTCCCCTTCTCCAGCTTGTGAATCCTGTCCCAATGCAGCACCCCTTTATCTGTTACTCGTCTGAAGGGCCTAGGAATGACCAGAGGAAGAAAAACGCAAATACTTTATTTGTAGAGTACTTACTTTCATGAGGACTTCAACTTGCGGTTGGTGACATAATCATTTATGGAATGCTTTTGTACTGCTTATGAATGTGTGACGTATGGTTTATTAATGTGTTATGAAGTCTTTATGTAGGTACCCTGTGGAGACCAAAGGGACATGACAGAAGTTTAAGGTATTTATGTAGTTCCAACACGTACTTCCTCCTGTCGTTGAAGAAGCCTGGTTTGTCGGCCTGCACAATGACAATATCAAACAAATCTCTCCAGTCCTTCCCCACGATGTAGTTCATTCCCCGGTCCCTGGGAATTCACAGATTAGATTTTGTATTAGAATTTACACAGTACAGAACAGAATATAGAACACACAGCACACTCTGCCAGTATCAAACATATCTGCACACTCATGTGGGTAGTTCAACAACCGTTTGTTCTATTTTTTTATTTTTTTATCAGTCGTTTCAAGCCGTTGCCATTTCAACACAGTGAGGACTGAATGTAGCTAACATTCCTGTAACCATGACATGAGTAGGTGATGGAAGCTCTTTGATTTAGTGGATTTGGGTCAAGCAGGACACCAGAACACAGGTTGACAGTTGGCACTCACACAAAGTCAAAGGGGCTGTTGGTGATGAGGAACATCTTCTTGCCATCCTCATAGAGCTTCTTTAACACAGCATGAGTCTGTTCCCCATAGGAAATATAGTTCTCTGCAGACAGAGAGAGAGGGAGAGAGAGAGAGAGAAAAGAAAGGGAGAGAAAGATATAGGGGGGTAGTGAAAATACAGTACAAACTGAGCTACACTGTCAGACAATTGCTCTTGTCTACAGATGATACATTCTTTCTAGGAACTACAATAATAATATTTCATAGTAATCTCTTTGAAGATATGAGCAATGGCAATGACCTTGATGTAGAACTCTCCTCACATTCTCACAGACATTCATACACAGTAGCACAAACACCTGAGATCATTTGTAAAGATACCACATTCAACATTACAGACTGGGTTGCCCAAATCAGAGCATACACTCCCCTCACTCCAACGATCATAAAGTATTTTAGAGAACAACGCAGAGATCATTGTTATCCTTACCCATATCTGCCTCCACAGCTCGATACATAATACCCTTCACATGGACATCTCCTATCGCTGCCTGTCAACACAGAGGGAGGATGAGATGTCACAATGGTTGTAAATGGTTGTATTTTGTGGCAGGAGGAATCTTCTTCACAAAAAAACTGCACTTTACAAACGGTGAGAGGGACAGAAAGAAAGTTAAACAAACCATACAACATTTTACAAAAACACATTTACTCGAAGAACAGTGCAGACGTAAAGTTTGGTAACAGAATGACGGTAAAATCTCCCAGTTTTTTATGTGACTACGTTTTCCAAAAAGCGTTAAATATCTACTCCGTATTAAGATTCAAATATGTCTGCAGAAAGAATAGGGGGTCATCTATGATATGACACCTTGAGCTTGAAAAAAATCTATTTTTATTATTGAGCTACAGTAAGAGAAGTGGATTAACACCCGGTAACAGAATGACATCATGGGTCCCTAATCTGTACAATACAAAAATGCATATCATTCTCCTCATGGTGATGTATCCTGAATAGGTACACAAAAAGTTTGAAAAATGTAATATCCTCTTTTGCATGTTTGGGTATTATTCTAATGAGCTCCGCACCCAAACAAGACCAAATTTGTTTGGTCTGGACTGGACGATACCTGTACCAATCATAGACATCTATGTTTCACAAGTTTGGACATCACAGTACCGCACAGTAGAGCAGAGTACAGTACAGCACAGTAAAGTAGAGTTCAGTACAGTATAGAACAGTAGAGTATAGTTCAGTACAGTACAGTAAATTATAGTGTGCTCTACTGTACTAAACTACTTTACTTTTCTTTACTGTGGTGTATAAACATGTGAAACAGACATTGACTGGTTCAGATTTGGACTAAATTTCAACTACTTTTCAACGGACGTCCGGTGTCAGTCAGTGCTCAGTGGGTGAGAGGGCTGGTTAGAGTAAATGGAATTTAAAAGGGGCTCATGGATAGGTGTCAGTAAGAGCCGGGAGAGGTGACATTAACTGGAGAGGGAGAAGAGAGAGAGATGGAGGGGTTGTCCAGACATTTCACACTCTTGCTTTGACCACCATGTGACAGAAAGAGAAAGAAAACATTGAGCTGAACATAACAGTATGCCAGTGGAAGGGAGGCTAGTAACAGGTGAACTGTGGTTTGTGCCTACTAATTCAGTTGCAGACTTTCTGTTACAGATTTTTGGGTAATTCTGTAGAAAAATTGTGCGGGGGTACAGGTTTGTCGAGGTAAGTTTTAAATGTAGGTATGGGTAAAGTGACTATGCATAGATAAGACAGCGCTTGGCAGCAGTGAAAAAAATTATATGGGGGAGGGGTGTCAAGGTAAATAGTCTAGGTGGCCATTTGATAAATTGTTCAGCAGTCTTATGGCTTGGAGGTAGAAGCTATTAACTTCTTAGGGAGCGGCTGCATAGGTGACGGTTTTGGAGAGTCTGGCGTGCCCAAAGTAAAATGCCTGCCACTCAGGCCCAGAAAATAGGATATGCACATAATTAGTACTATTGGATAGGAAACACTCTGAAGTTTCTAAGAGTGTTGAAATAATGTATGTGCGTATAATAGAACTGATATAGCAGGCGAAAACCTGAGGAAAATCCATCCGGATTTGCAGTTTTTTTTGTACTTCACCTTCTCCAGGCTGCCTATTCATTTTTATTTTAACCAGGACTGAGACTGCAGTACCTATGGCTTCCACTAGATGTTAACAGTCTCTATACAAAGACTGGGAGTTCTAGGAGTAACTAGAACGGATAGGAAGAAGTAGTAGTCAGGGGACCACTTTTGTAAACAAAGTTTGACGCGCGCGAGATTGTGAACGCGCACCACTTTATTTTTCTTTCCTATATTACAGCAAATATACACAAAAGGATACATTAAAAATGATGTTTGATTTGTTTGTAAAAAATGTATAGGTATAATTTGAACGCGTTCTGACCCATGCAAATCTTTTCAGTCTCCTGAGGGGGGAAAATGTGTTGTCGTGCCCTCTTCACGACTGTCTTGGTGCGTTTGGAGCATGATAGTTCGTTGGTGATGTGGACATCAGGGAACTTGAAACTCTCGACCCGCTCCACTACAAACCCGTCGGTGAGAATAGGGGCCTGTTCGGCTCGCCTTTTCCTGTAGACCACAATCAGCTCCTTTGTCTTGCTCACATTGAGGGAGAGGTTGTTGTCCTGGCACCACACTGCCAGGTCTCTGACCTCCTCCCTATAGGCTCTCTCATCGTTGTCGGTGATCAGGCCTACCACTGTTGTGGGGTCAGCAAACTTAATGATGGTGTTGGAGTCGTGCTTGGCCACACAGTCGTGGGTGAGCAGGGAGTACATGAGGGAACTAAGCACACACCCCTGAGGGGTCCCAGTGTTCAGGATTAGCGTGGCAGATGTGTTGTTGCCTACCCTTACCACCTGGGAGTGGCTTGTCAGGAAGTCCAGGATCCAGTTGCAGAGGGAGGTGTTTAGTCCCAGGGTCCATAGCTTAGTGATGAGCTTTGTGGGCACTATGGCGTGGAAACACTGACCGGTAGTCAATAAACAGCATTCTCACATAGGTGTTCCTTTTGTGGTAAAGGGCAGTGTGCAGTGCAATTGAGATTGCGTTGTCTGTGGATCTGTTGGAGCGTAATGCGAATTGGAGTGGGTCTAGGGTTTCCGGGATGGTGTTGATGTGAGCCATGACCAGCCTTTCAAAGCACTTCATGGCTACCGACGTAATTATTTAGGCAAGTTACCTTCACTTCCTTGGGCACAGGGACTAAGGTGGTCTGCTTGAAACATGTTGGTATTACAGACTCAGTCAGGAAGAGGTTGAAAACGTCAGTGAAGACACTTGCCAGTTGGTCCGCGCATGCTTTGAGTACACGTCCTGGTAATCCGTCTGGCCCCACGGCTTTGTGAATGTTGACCTGTTTAAAAGGTCTTGCTCACATTGGCTATGGAGAGCGTGATCACCGGAACAGCTGGTGCTCTCATGCATGCTACAGTGTTGCTTGCCTCGAAGCGAGCATAAAAGGCACTTAGCTCGTCTGGTAGGCTCGCGTCACTGGACAGCTTGCGGCTGGGTTTCCCTTTGTAGTCCGTAATAGTTTCCAAGCCCTGCCACATCCGACGAGCGTCAGAGCCGGTGTAGTAGGATTCAATCTTAATCCTGTTTTGACGCTTTGCCTGTTTGATGGTTCGTCTGAGGGCGTATCGGAATTTCTTATAAGCCTCCGGATTAGTGTCCTGCTCCTTGAAAGTGGCAGCTCTACTTTTTAGCTTGATGCAGATGTTGCCTGTAATCCATGGCTTCTGGTTGGGATATGTACGTATGGTGACTGTGGGGACGACGTCATTAATGCACTTGTTGATGAAGCCGGTGACTGAGGTGGTATACTCCTCAATGCCATTGGATGAAACCCAGAACACATTCCAGTTTGTGATAGCAAAACAGTCCTGTAGCCTAGCTTCTGCTTCATCTGACCACTTCCGCATTGAGCGAGTCACTGGTACTTCCTGCATTAGTTTTTGCTTGTAAGCAGGAATCAGGAGGGTAGAATTATGATCAGATTTTCCAAATGGATGGCGAGGGAGAGCTTTGTATGCGTCTCTATGTGTGGAGTAAAGGTGGTATAGAGTTTTTTTTCCTCTGGTTGCACGTGACATGGTGGTAGAAATTAGGTAAAATAGATTTAAATTTGCCTGCATTAAAATCCCCGGCCACTTGGAGCACCGCTTCTGGATGAGCATTTTCTTGTTTGCTAATGGCCTAATACAGCTGGTTAAGTGTGGTCTTAGTGCCAGCATCGGTTTGTGGTGGTAAATAGACGGCTATGAATAATATAGACGAGAACTCTCTTGGTAGATAAGAGTGGTCTACAGCTTATCATAACCTCCGCCCCCTTTTTCTCCGTCTTTTCTTCACGCAAATGATGGGGATTTGTGCTTATTATAGAGAATGCAGTATATCCTTCGCGTTGGACTCTTTAAAGAAAATATATTTGTCCAGTTTGAGGTGAGTAATCGCTGTTCCTATTGCCCAGAAGCCTCTTTTCGGTCATTAAGAGACGGTAGCTGCAACATTATGTACAAAATAAGTTTAAAAAATAAGTTACAAACAATGCGAAAAAAACGAACCAAATAGCACAGTTGGTTAGGAGCCCGTAAAACGGCGCCATTATAGCGAGTGTCCTTTAAAATTATATAAACTAGTGACGAGCAGTGTTTGTCATCATACCCTGATTATTAGTTTATTAAATTATTGCATCTGAGCTCTCTTTTTATTTTTCAAGTGTTCTACTCTGTTGGCCAGCACCTCGCCTAAACAGGTGTGCATTTCTTTCGCCTCCAGATTATCAGTCAACCTACCAGGGAAGTTAAAAACAGCACAGGAATGAAATCATCAACATGTACAGTGAGGGAAAAAAGTATTTGATCCCCTGCTGATTTTGTACGTTTGCCCACTGACAAAGAAATGATCAGTCTATAATTTTAATTGTAGGTTTATTTGAACAGTGAGAGACAGAATAACAACAAAAAAATCCAGAAAAACGCAAGTGAAAAATTTTATAAATTGATTTGCATTTTAATAGACATTTAAATATAGGTGTAGATGCATGATAACATTTGTTGTTCCATGATTAAAACTCGATGATAAGAATATTAAAGCTGCATGAACTGCCAAGTCTAGACATGGCCTAAGAACTTTGCAGACCTGGATTGTGCAATTGTCCATTATTGTCATATTTGTCATATTTTTCAAGCTCTGTCAAGGTGTTGGGGATCATGGCTAGACAGCAATTTTCAAGTCTTGCCATAGATTTTCAAGCAGATTTAAGTCAAAACTGTAACTTGGCCACTTAGGAACCTTCACGGTCTTCTTCGTAAGCAACTCTGAGTACATTTGACCTTGTGTTGTAGGTTATTGTCCTGCTGAAAGGTGAATTCCTCTCCCAGTGTCTGGTGTAAAGCAGACTGAAGCAGGTTTTCCTCTAGGATTTTGCCTGTGCTGAGCTCCATCCCATTAATTTTTTATCCTGAAAAACTCACCAGTCTTTGCTGATGACAAGCATATCAAAACCATGATGCATCCACCACCATGCTTGAAAATATGGAGGCAGTTACTCGGTGATGTGTTGGATTTGCCCCAAACATAAATAAGGCTTTGAGTTTAAGCCCAAAAAGTGTATTGTTTTTTATTTAACTAGGCAAGTCAATTAAGAACAAATTCTCATTTCCAATGACGGCCTACCCCGGCCAAACCCGGACGACGCTGGACTAATTGTACGTCGCCCTATGGGATTCCCAATCATGGCCTGTGTGATACAGCCTGGATTCTAACTCTTGCTCTGAGATGCAGTGCCTTAGACCGCTGCGCCACTCGGGAGCCCCATGTTTATTTGCAGTATTACTTTAGTGACTTGTTTTGAAATATTTGTAATCTTCTTTTCACACGGTCATTTAAGTCATAATTGTGGAGTAACTACAATGATGTTGAACCATCCTCAGTTTTCTCCCTTCACAGCCATTGAACTCTGTAGCTGTTTTAACCTGTTAAACTCTTGAGTGGTTGTTTGGGACCTGGTACCAGAAAATAGAAAGTGATATATCATTTGAAAGCTATAGTCCTTGTCTTTTTGGAAATCAAACTCAAATCTTACTGCTGGCAATGCCGTACGAATCCTTGAATGGGACAATGAGTTAGAAATTCCCTCATCTGTCTGCGTCTTCTTTTAAATAACTCTATAGCTTCAAAGCCCTGATTGCTAAGGTCATTTTAAGATGTCGGCTTGAAAATCCGTTCAGCCGTTTTGGCAGTGACTGACTACCCAAACTAAATGCAACTGCTATCTAGTGGACGAACTGGGAATCAAACAGGGGTTATTTACATCAAAGGATAGGTAGAGCCTTCCGCTTTCTCCTCACATGTACAGTAGCATATCATTCCTATAAGACGAAAAATGAAGGCACAAGCTCCGCAATTATAATTGCTGTGTTCCTATGGGAATTTGCGCACGTTTAGAGCTCCACCATCAGGTAAAATATCGACCATTTTCTGATCTTTATTTCATTTTAAATCCTTTTGGAACAGTAATTGGTCTACAAGCAATTTTGAAAGGAGATTCTCCATTGAACATGATTCTAACTAGTCCAGAACTAGGCTTAACCTGTGTCTGGGAAACTGCCCCTCCCTATGAGTTTCCCCCACTGGCTGCAGTTCCAGTCCAAAGAAGGTGTCTGGAACACCACTGTTCTGGTCTCTTTACCTTGACGTCTTTGTAGAGGTGTACAGGCTCGTAGTCGATGTTGTGCTTCATAAAGTAGTCATTAACGCAGCACAGTAGGTTCATCTCTGGAAGGGAGAAGATATCCATGAACTGTTTCATAGTGTGGCCATGGGAACTCTGTGGAGGATAGAGGGGAGATTATTAAAGATCAGATAGGACAAGACACTAGTAAAGCAAAATGTTACTAGGGTATGCAAAACAGAAGTGTATCCCTAACCTCCGCCCACAGAAGTACATTTTGTATATAGTTAGCTAGCACATGTAAGATTTGGTTCTGGGTTCACTGATTACCTATAATTGGGCTCCACAGGGTAGAAACGTAATACTACAGCATCGTGTGCCTGACTGTAGGGGTGAAAAAAGTTCATGACCGGAGTGACTGGGATAAACAGAGTGGCCTTGCTGCGAAATGTAAAGGGATAAGTTTATCACTGAAAATGAGGCAGATCTGTATATAGTGAATGTGGGAGGGTAGAGGAGACGAGACGGGACGGGCCCTACCTTGCCATAAAAGTCACTCATATTCTCCAGAGGAACATGGCAGCCGTCGTACATGGCAATCACCTCCTTGTCTGGCACCGGGTGAAGACCTCTACATGTGACAAGAGAACACACACAAGTTTGTACTACCATTCAAACAAGGAAGTACCTTGCCCCATACACTTCCAATATGCCACTCCATCCATATGTTTAATCCAAAATTGTGTTGAATGTAAAGGTATTGATTGTAAACTGTGATAGTGTTGATAGTACATACCTGTATACTGTTCCCAACTGGATGTAGTGAAAAGCATCTATCTTCATCAGTAATGCCTGGAATAAATAATTGATTAACACAAATTAGAAAAAGAATGGCACTTGCCAGCCAATCAGAAATGTAATATTCACACAAGCAGTGATATAAAGCCTTATAACAGCTACAGATAAGTGTTTCCTTTATTTTTGCCAGTTGAGTTAATGAGGGATACACAGTACAGCACATAACCAAAAGTATGTGGACACCTGCTCGTTGAACATCTCATTCCAAAATCATAGAGATGCATATGGAGTTGGTCCCCCCTTTGCTGCTATAACAGACTCCACTCTTTTGGGAAGGCTTTCCACCAGATGTTGGAACAATGCTGCTGGGACTTGCTTCCATTCAGCCAAAAGAGCATTAGTAAGTTTGGGCACTGATGTTGGGAGATTAGGCCCGGCTCAAAGTCGGCATTCCAAATCATCCCAAAGTTGTTCGATGGGGTTGAGGTCAGGGCTCTGTGAAGGCCAGTCAAGTTCTTCCACACAGATCTCAACAAACCTCACTTTGTGCACGGGGGCATTGTCATACTGAAACAGGAAAGGGACTTCCCCAAACTGTTGTCACAAAGGTGGAAGCACAGAATCATCTAGAATGTCATTGTATGCTGTAGTGTTAAGACTTCCCTTCACTGGAACTAAGGGGCCTATCCCAAACCATGAAAAACAGCCCCAGACAATTGGTCCTCCTCCACCAAACTTTACAGATGGCACTATGCAGTCGGGCAGATAGTGTTCTCCTGGCATCCGCCAAACCCAGATTCGGCTGTCGGACTGCCAGATGGTGAAGCGTGATTCATCACTCCAGAGAACGCGTTTCCACTCCTCCAGAGTCCAATGGCGGCAAGCTTTACACCACTCCAGCAGATGCTTGGCATTGCGCATGGTGATCTTAGGCTTGTGTGTGGCTGCTCGGGCCATTGAAACCCATTTCATGAAGCTCCCGACGAAAAGTTATTGTGCTGACGTTGCTTCCAGAGGTAGTTTGGAACTCGGTAGCGAGTGTTGCATCCGAGGACAAACGGTTTTTATGCGCTACGCGCTTCAGTGAACCCGCTCTGTGAACTTGTGTGGCCTACCACTTCACTGGCTGAGCTGTTGTTGCTCCTAGACGTTTCCATTTAAGAATAACAGCACTTAAAGTTGACTGGGGCAGCTCTAGCAGGGAAGAAATTTTACGAACTGACTTGTTGGAAAGGTGGCATCCTACGTTGAAAGTAACTGAGCTCTTTGGTAAGGCCATTCTACTGCCATTGTTTGTCTACGGATATTGCATGGCTATGTGTTCGCATTTATACACCTGCCAGAAACAGGTGTGGCCGAAATAGCCGAATCCACTCATTTGAAAAGGTTGTCCACATACTTTTGTATATATAGTACATATTGAAAACAGGTGCTTCCACACACAGGTCTGGTCCGTGAGTTAAGTAATTAACATCCCACCAGAGTCATGTATAAAAATGCCCAGTTACCCATTATACATAACATGCTCACCTTTTGGACGTCATAGTGCAGTCCCCTGACAACAAAGTTTGGGATGTACTCATACTCACGCAGGCCCTCAGGGTACTAAAGAGGAAGGACAATAGATGTTATCAGAGCTTTGAGTGGAACACAAATGTCTCATATCAACTAATTGAGATAACTTTGTCAATAGACTCTGCACAAGACAACGTCAGTGTCATTCAATCATTGAAGAAAAACTCTTCATAGAAGACCTTGAAAGGAAGAATGTAACTCCAGAGAATTTCCCACGACTATGAGAAAATAATTGGTCAACTTGAATAGGGTGACACTGACACCAAATAGAATATATCACTATGGAAGAAAAATTGTGAGTGTTGAATCAAATGGAGGGGGAGAATTGTCAAGGTTACGAACAAGACGCGGCCTGACAAGTACAACAGAATTACATATCCAAATAAAATAGCTTTCTGTTACTATGATTATTATGTATCTGGAGCAGATTGCTCTTTCATGTGACAATGATGAAGAGGAAAAGCAGAGAAAAAGAAAGCTGGTCACAGATTTGTTAGTGCTGTCTTGTCAACTTCTATGATCTGGCATGCCAAGGACTAGAGGAGCCGTTTCTGTTTCTGGCTACTTACCAACTCATATGTGACCAAACGGCTCAATTCGGTCTTATGTAGCAAAATTTGAAATACATTGGATAAAAGTAGAGACTCAGAGCTACACAATGGTACATCATACACTACAGTTAAGGAACAATGGGAATGTAATTCTGCTTTGAAAGTTGATAAACATGTAACCTCACTTTTGAGAAAAAATCCTTTGAATGCTTTGGTACACCTACTGGAGAGCTCTTCTTTGTCTACACCCATTCAGCATCGTTCACACCCTTTTAAGCTTTAGCCACACCCATCTCTTTAAGGGTTGATCTGAGCGTTCTGTACTAACAGCAGTCAAGCACCCAAGCTAACTGGCTAAAGTTGGCTAGCTTGCTAGCTACTTCCAGACACAAATAAGAGAAGAGCTCACTGACCATTTAACTCACCCTAGCAGAGCTGGTTAGGCAGTTTTTATTCTATCCAGAGAGTTGGTGACTGCAACTGTGCTGCTGGTAACAATTCACGCTTTTTTGCCAACGTTTACTGACACCGGACATATTCAAAGGGTGTTAAGCGTTTGTAAATTAGTCAGTTATTCTGCGCTCTGGCACACTCAGACGAGAGTGCTCTGAAATCAGAGTAGATAGCTGGTAAATTTGCTCTGGCTACGTCTATCAACAGTTGTTGCAGTGACATCATTAACATTCTACTTGCATAGTGGAGTCTTTTGTTAAGACATGTAGCTAGCTAGCTAAACAATTAACCATAATTCCAACTCATGACGTTTAATGAATCTGCAGGTAGCTAACCAACCAGGTTCAATGTTAGCAAGCTAACATTAGGCTATAACTAGCAAAGCAAATGGCTCTGAGATACAAATAATATTACTACACAGATCATACACGTAACATTAGCTAGCGAGCCAGTCAGCCAGCTAATGCTAGCTAACTAACAGTACACTAACTTGAAATGAAAACAACTTTGACAAAATTAGAAACGTGTAATATCTGAAAACGTATACTCGGATGGACACTTCCCTCTCTGCCATGGATGTCATGGTTGCCCTTAGTTTGAAGATGTAATCCGGAGACAGGCGTTTTCTTCATCTCCTTAGCTATCATACTCTAAATCCACTGATTTCAAAACTCGGTCCTCCAGAAAGTGGAGAGCAACACTTATGCAGTTCTACTATGCAATATATATATATTTTTAAAGCCGCGTTAGACAGGATTACCTACACATACTGACCAGCTCAAATAGACAGAAGCAGTCTACATGGCAGATCAATCAGAACTCATCTCTAAGCATGTCCAGCCCTCTCATTATATCAGCCAATCATGGCTAGCAGGAAGGTTGCTCTCTTTTTCTGTGGCTAAACCAACTAGGCTCGTAATTTAACAATTAATTTGTATTTACAGAAAGCATACATGTTGTTATTAAGGCACATGAAAGTTCACATGTTCGAAAGGCCAAAACACACATTCAAATGGCTCTCCTGCGAAGTAGTGACGCGCGACATATGCCTAGTTTCCTGAAACAAGTCACATATGGTTATTGTCATGCCAGAGGCAGTTTGGCATGACAATGACTGTAGGAGATGGCTACACAGCACAAATAGATTTGGCATGACAATGACCATAACATTTGGCTATTTTGTACCTGCTGTCTTGCCAACTCCTATTGATAAGACAGCACAAACATATCTGGGACACCAGGCTAGAGGAACAGACTCTGGTCCCAGATCAACTTGTGCCATCTTGCCAACCCTATGCTCATTCATTGTCAAGCCAACCTTGGCCCCAGTGAGCAATTGGCAATATGGCACAAACTTGGTATGACAATTAACATAAGTGTTGTCAAGAGAGCACTAACAGATCTGGGATCAGGCTCTGCTCTACCTCTTCATCCCTGTCACATGAAAGACCCCTCTGCTACAGATCTGAGTTCAGCCTAGACTGGAGGACCAGACTACGTACCCTGTGCTCCTGGATGAGGATGTCCCGTGCGATGTTGAAGATGAGGGTGTGGAGGTGTCTGGAGTAGAAAGCCAGGGTGTAGTCATAGTCAAACCCATAGATCTCTATATCGTGCAGACTCATCTCGTTATTGGCAAAGATAGTGTTGGGGTTCACACTGTTCTTGGATATCACTGGGATCAGGGCTAAAATAGAAGGAAAAAGAGGGTGAAGAAGAGGAACACATCCATTTTTACATTGCATACTCAACCTTTCTTGCTAGTTGTGTTGTATCAATGTAAGCTAAATCTATTTCCACTGACTCTGCAAATGAATACAGGCCTCTGTCTTTCCCATGCCCTTACTGATGAGTGACATGAATCATGACTAGGGTTGCAAAAGGTCGGAAACTTTCCGGTAAATTTCCGTGGGAAGTTAAGCCCTGGAATTTTGAGAATTTTGCTTAAATTCATCTAAAAAGTTAACCTTTTTTTGTGGGCTTACACAAGGCAATTCTAGGTCTTGTGGCATATTTTGGTTAAACTATCCCCAATTCAATGGAATTGCAACCCTCTGCATGCACAGTACATTCTTCCATCACATGTGCAGTGCACGCTTCCATCACATCTACAGCTGATTCTCAAGATCTTGCACACTAATGAGATGCTATTGAGCCCACACTACCACACTGTCTGAGCCAAGTACTGCATGTGTTCTGATGTTTTGATTACAATACTGGGTGGGGTGAATATTTTTTATGACATACATTTTTTTGTTAACTAGTAAATAGTGCCCTACAGCAAAGTGTGTTTAAATAATTTCTAACTTGTTAATTTCTGCTAGTTCGTTTTTGCTATAATGTGGGGTTTAGCTTGCTTGAGCCTGCTGAGGAGTGTTAATTCACCTGTTTCCATTCATGTTTTCATTTTAAAACATTTATCTTACAAAAGACATGTTTAATCTAACTGCTTAACTATTTAACTGTACATGAAGTTGTATTTGTAGTTTTTTTACAAAAAAATCATCAGCTTTACATGAAAACGCACAATCTGATGTGTGGAGATATTTCACTGCAGCTAATGTAGAAGGAAAAGCTGGGTACATTTGCAAATGCTGTGCCAAATCATGTGAAGAATTCAACAAAGATGCAGAATCTGGCCAAGTGCATAAAGTTCCCTCAGCGCTCACAACAAGTCCCTCTACTTCTATTCGAGGTGAAAATGATGAATCAGACACCTTATCGATAGCAACAGCTCATGGTCCTCCTGGAATCAGAAGTTGTTTTTGACTCAATGGAGGAATGTAGTCAGAGAAATGCTGATGAATGTCTTGCTCAAGCTGTGTATGCAACTGGTTCACCTCTGATGCTCACAGGCAATGTGTATTAGAAAGGATTTCTGAATGTTCTTCGCCCAGCATACACCCCTCCAACCAGACATGGTTTATCTACTCATTTGCTGGATGCAGAGTTCAACAGAGTTCAAGTGAAGGTCAAGCAAATCATAGAGAAAGCAGACTGTATTGCAATCATCTCTGATGGGTGGTCAAATGTTCGTGGACAAGGAATAATTAACTACATAATCTCCACCCCAAACGTATTCTACAAGAGCACAGACACAAGGGACAACAGACACACCGGTATCTACATTGCAGATGTGCTGAAGGCAGTCAATGACCTTTTCGACAGAAGGTATTTGCACTGGTGACAGACAATGCTGCGAACATGAAGGCTGCTTGGTCTAAAGTGGAGGAGTCCTACCCTCACATTACACCCACTGGCTGTGCTGCTCATGCATTGAATCTGCTCCTCAAGGACATCATGGCACTGACAACAATGGATACACTCTACAAGAGTGCCAAGGAAATTGTTAGGTATGTGAAGGGTCATCAACTTATAGCAGCAATCTACCTCACCAAGCAAAGTGAGAAGAATAAGAGCACCACATTGAAGCTGCCCAGCAACACCCGTTGGGGTGGTGTTGTCATCATGTTTGACAGTCTCCTGGAGGGCAAAGAGTCTCTCCAAGAAATGGCCATATCACAGTCTGCCGATATGGACAGCCCCATCAAGAGGATCCTCCTGGATGATGTATTTTGGGAGAGAGTGGTAAGCAGCCTGACACTCCTGAAACCTATAGCAGTAGCCATTGCACGGATTGAGGGAGACAATGCCATCCTGTCTGATGTTCAGACTCTGCTTGCAGATGTAAGAGAAGAACTGTTGCTCCAAGCAGAGGAAACTGCAGTTCTGAAATACATCAAAAAGCGTGAAGACTTCTGCCTGAAGCCCATACATGCCGCAGTGTAAATGTTGCACCGCAAGTATGCTGGCATGAGCATCCTGTCTGGTGCAGAGATCAACAAGGCCTATTGTGTCATCACTACAGTGTCCCGCACCTTGGCCTGGATGAGAGCAAGGTTATTGGCAGTCTGGCGAAGTACACTTCCAAGCAAGGGCTTTGGGATGGAGATGCAATATGGCAGTCGTACCAACAAATCTCATCAGCCACCTGGTAGAAGGGCCTTTGTGAATCTGAGGCTCTTTCCCCTGTTGCCTCCATCATCCTCCAAATCCCACCAACATCAGCCGCCTCAGAGCACAACTGGTCTTTGTTTGGGAACACACACACCAAAGCACGCAACATGCTGACCAAAACAAGGGTTGAAAAATTGGTGGGCATCCAGGTAAATTTGAGGCTTTTTGAGCCTGACAACGAGCCATCCTCAACAAGGTTGGAAAGTGACAGTGAAGATGAGGCCTCAGAGTCTGATGTTCAAGAGGTGGACATTGAGGAAGTCCAGGGAGAAGACATGGAAGCCTGAGACGAAGACAACCAAAGCTTTAGTTTCTAGACAATCATTTTACAGATGCATGTTAAATGTTTTGGGGAGATGCGATGGATCATTGGGGATCATTCAATATTCCCTTTCTTTTGTTGTTCAGTGAAATCATCCCATGTGAAGAGTCAACTCATTTAATTAAAGTTCAATTCGTAACTAAATTGCTCTTTTTATTTCTATTGGAAGGATTTAATCATTTGCAATTATGTCTACTTATGATAAGGTAAAAGGTTTATGTTTCTGTCTCCATATGACATGGTAAATATATCCAATGCAAAAAAAAACATATACATTTAAATTGTATTAATTTGCATATATTTACATTAATTCCCATATATTCCTGTTAATTCCCATGGAAAGTTTCCACCTTTGAATATTCCCCAAAATGTGCAACCCTAATCATGACACGTCTGTGACCTTGGAATTTAATTGTAAACAATCAATATCAGACATTTCTAGCTAAAGGAGATATCAAAACATTAATGCAACCTTAAGGTCTGCATATATCTTATATGTAGAACAACTTCCACTAGGTGACCCCTACCACATTAATTGACACTAACTGCTTTAGCGCCTATTGACGATAATTCTTCCCGTTCAGCAGATCGTTAGTTAAGAACCCCGGCGCTTGCTATAAACATTAACGCGCATCGCTTGCGGTACGTTTTTGGAAGCATAAGGAACGAAACTTTCATATCAGCAAGAAATTATTAAAAAAAAAAAAAAAAGTTAAAATTACAACACACATTTTTATGGTTAGGGTTAGTGTCCCCACATGGCCATATCTCCATGTTACATCGCTTGTTTACGGAAGACCTGCACTATACAATATGCTCCAAACCCCTGTGTGTATGCGTAACTGGGGAGGTGTAGTTTGTCAACTGGTGGCACACAGCTTGTGGATCTGTGTAAAACCGGTTTGGAAGTGATTATTATTCACTTTTCTAAACTTTAAAAACACATTGTTGGAAAAGTAGTTCCCATGGAGCCAAATGTGGGTGAATGTAACTGCTAAAAACCCAACATACAGAGAAGGGTTTTCAAGAGCTTGGTGACCCCTGGCCCCTTCTATGTTGGACATGATGAGTCCACTGTCCATTTGCTCTGTCTCAAAAGCCTGTATTCCAGAGACTACGGGAGGGACAGCAGGCAATCACTGTGTAAAACAACATGCCAGTGTCACAGTCTATGTCCATTCAGTCAACAACAGTTCAAGGATGCCTTTGACAGTGGTCACCAGCAGGTGAAATGTCCAGTGTCTCTGCTACAATAATAAGTACTTGTAAGTGGTAGCTAAAATAATAAGAACCCGTTGTAACTGGTACAATAAGTGGCATACAATACGTACTTATTATTGACAAGACACCCCTGGTACAGTAGTTAGCAACGTCTTTCAAATGACTATGCTACAGAGTAATGAATTATTGGACAATATTGTTTTGCATCCTCAACCACACTTGTTTACATTGAATTCAACAAATGCATGCCCTACCTTCGGTCTGTTTTTTGGTTTCGTTGTAAATAGACCACAACCAGTTGGTCATGTCCTGGCCACTTGCGGAGCTGGTACACATAGTAGCCTCCCTATAGTTTGTGGCACCGGATTGTTGCGCCAAAACCTGCCCGGTGACCCTACCACGGAACACTGCACGGAAATTCCTTTCCAATAACCGAGCGAGTCGAGTCATCCGCGGAGCCCGATCGACGAGGTGTAGTGGTGTTCCGTGCGTATGTAAGTAGTTGTAGCAAATTAACAACTTCTTCTTATTATTATTTAACAGACTACACAAGCACAGTGACAAGGGCGTCATGACTAGTCGCCTTCGGTTTGTCAGTACCCAGCGTGTAGGTCGTGGGCTCTAAGTAAACGCACTCGGTAAGAGCACTCTTCTGTAAATACAGAAACCGAATCGGTCCATGCTCTTCCGTGGCTACGTCACTTCCTTGGTTCCACTCACCCTGCAACACCGTAGATATAGATAGAGGACTAACACGGAACCCAAACCGGCTGCGCGCGTGCGCCACCGTGCATACATTTATTTTGTCCCCCCACACCAAACGCGATCACGACGCGCAGGTTAAAATATCAAAACAAACTCTGAACCAGTTACATTAATTTGGGGACAGGTCGAAAAGCATTAAACATTTATGGCAATTTAGCTAACTAGTTTGCACTTGCTAGCTAATTTGGCCTATTTAACTAGCTAGCTGTTGCTGGCTAATTTGTCCTGGGATATAAACATTGAGTTGTTATTTTATCTGAAATGCACAAGGTCCTATACTCGGACAATTAATCCACGGTCAACCGAATAATTTCTAGTCATCTCTCCTCCTTCCAGGATTTTTCTTCTCTTGACTTTATATTGCAATTGGCAACTTTCATAAATTAGGTGCATTACCGCCATAGACCTCTCACATGGGTATATGGCACGTGGGTACCTGTTTCTATAAACCAGTGAGGAGATGGGAGAGGCAGGACTTTCAGCACGATCTGCATCAGAAATAGAACCGACTTCTATTTTAGCCCTTGGCAACGCAGACGCTCTTTGGCGCACGCGAGCAGTGTGGGTGCAATAATTGAATAATATATATTTCTAAATGTATTTTGTAACGCTTGCGCACTCAACGGTGTAGTCAGGGACTAATATCCTGACTACACCGCTCGCATCGCGTGGATTAAAAGACCAAGTCCAATTCAAGTAACAGACATATCTCAACATCCACTGTTCAGCGGAGACTGTGTGAATAAGGCCTTCATGGTCGAATTGCTGCAAAGAAATCACTACTAAAGGACACCAATAAGAAGAGACTTGCTTGGGCCAAGAAACACAAGCAATGGACATTAGACTGGTGGAAATCTGTCCTTTGGTCTGATGAATCCAAATTTGAGATTTTTGGTTCCAACTGCTGTGTCTTTGTGAGACACAGAGTAGGTGAACGGATTATCTCTGTATGTGTGGTTCCCACCGTGAAGCATGGAAGAGGATTTGTGATGGTGTGGGAGTGCTTTGCTGGTGACACTGTCAGTGATTTATTTAGAATTCAAGGCACACCAGCATGGCTACCACAGCATTCTGCAGCAATACGCAATCCCATCTGGTTTACGCTTAGAAGAACCATAATTTGTTTTTCAACAGGACAATGACCCAAAACACACCTCCAGGCTGTGTAATAGCTATTTAACCAAGGAGAGTGATGGTGTGCTGCATCAGATAACCTGGCCTCCCCCATCACCCGACCTCAACCCAATTGAGATGGTTTGGGATGAGTTGGACCACAGAGTGAAGGAAAAGCAGCCACAAGTGCTCAGCATATGTGGGAACTCCTTCAAGACTGTTGGAAAAGCATTCCAGGTGAAGATGGTTGAGAGAATGCCAAGAGTGTGCAAAGCTGCCATCAAGTCAAAGGGTGGCTACTTTGAAGAATCTCAAATATAAAATATTTAAAAAAAATATGGTTACTACGTGATTCCATATGTGTTATTTCATAGTTTTGATGTCTTCACTATTATTTAACAATGTAGAAAATAGTAAAAATAAAGAAAAACCCTTGAATGAGTAGGTGTGTCCAATCTTTTGATTGGTACTGTATATGTACATGAATAAATTGCAAACGGCATTACACTCACAACAATAAGATTCCAAGTAATTTGGATTACCACAATCATATAAACATCTTCCAATGGAAACAGCTGTGTCTACGTGTGTGTGGTGGTGACTATCAAGAGCACAGTGAAGGGCCTCAACATCATGTTCTAACCGGACAACACTATAGTGGGCAGAACCAAAAGAATCAGTTAAGTATATAGAGGGTGAGGGCATTCACAGAAGACCGCTCAGACGGGTGAGGGCATACCAGCCAACCGTTTTTACATGGTCCTTAGACGGATTTAGTGACCGACAGTTTTTTACATGGTACTTAATTTCGCTGGATTTAGCGAGTAATAGTTTTTACATGATCCTGGGACGTGGAAACAACTCCTATAAACCCAACCTGCAACTTACATTTCCAGGCACGCACAACATTCAGACATTTGTTTTACTGTTGACAATAAAAAGTGATCCGAATATGCGTTTTCTCCCTTCAGACAACGATAACACTCTGACCTGAGTGGGCGGGTGCAGTGTCCTGATGCGCATTTCCAAGCACTCTGATTGGTTGGGAATGGCAGGGCTATGATGGGTGAGGGACAATTTAGGTCGGCTTAGCAGCCAAACTAACAGCGCTTAATGGAAACTGAATGGACTGTGAGGGCAAGTTTGGTAAAGAAGAGAGGAGCAGGAAGGCCTTTTTTACAACTCGGTGAGGATGGTTACGCGTACGCGCTTCAGCGAGCCAATTCTGTGAGCTTGTGTCGTCTACCACTTTGCGGCTGAGCCGTTGATGCTGCCAGACGTTTCTACTTCACAATAACAGCACTTACAGTTGACCTGGGCAGCTCTAGCAGGGAAGAAATGTGATGAACTGACTTGTTGGAAAGGTGGACAGGAGTTTTGACCTTCATAATACCTCTGATGGCAGTAACTTTACAAGCACTAATTATGGTCAATTTAGACTGAGAATAGTATCTAGTTTTGGTAAGGGGTGAAATAAGTATAGCCAGTTATAATTGTAAGGGTTTAGCAGATTATTAAAAAACAAGAACAGTCTTTACATGGCTAAAAGAAAAGGAATATAACATATACTGTTTACAGGAAACTCACTCTACATCCTTAGATGAAGTTGCGTGGAAAAAGGAATGGGGTGGTGAAATAATTTTCTGTCATGGACAAAGGAACTCAAAGGGTGTGATGATACTAATTAACAAAAATTTCGATCTGAATGTGCAAATAGTCAGGAATGATTCGCAAGGAAGGTGGATCCTTTTGAATAGGAAAGTGGACGAAAAAGAGATTTGGCTCATTAATCTATATGGTCCAAATCAGGATGATCCACACTTCTTTGAAAACATTTATACCAATTTATTGAATTTACAGGCAACAAATGATCTAATCATTATGGTAGGAGACTATAACACAGTGTTAAGTACCTCAATGGACTGTAAAGGTAATCACTACAAACTATCATCACCGTGCCCTTAAGGAAATCACAAATATTATGGACACATTAGAAATAGTGAATATTTGGAGACTAAAAAACCCCGACCTAGTGAGATATACATGGAGGAGATTTAATCAAGCTAGTCGTCTTAACTACTTTCTTGTCTCTTTCTCTCTTGCATCAAAGGTTAAAATTCAGGAAAAAATAGGAGACAGAATGCGATCGGATCATCATCTAATTGCCATTCACATAACTCTTATAGATGTTCCACGTGGACAGGGATATTGGAAATGTAATAAAAGTTTACTGGAGGACAACTTATTTTTAACTAAGACAAAATAATTTATAACTGAATTTTTCCAGTATAATATAGGTTCAGCAAATCCCCTTATTGTTTGGGATACAGTGAGGGAAAAAAGTATTTGATCCCCTGCTGATTTTGTACATTTGCCCACTGACAAAGAAATGATCGGTCTATAATTTTAATGGTACGTGTATTTGAACAGTGAGAGACAGAATAACAACAAAAAAATCCAGAAAAACGCGTGTGAAAAATGTTATAAATTGATTTGCATTTTAATGAGGGAAATAAGTATTTGAACCCCTCTCAATCAGAAAGATTTCTGGCTCCCAGTGTCACGATCTTCTTTCGGGACGGACCAAGATGCAGCGAGGTTTCCAGTGTACATGCTTTATTTAAACGTAACTGGCAAAACAATAAACATCGTAACTCCGGTGTGGCTAAACAGGCACACACCATTAAACATACTATAATAACAATGACCCACAAAACCCCAGTGAAAAACACAAACATATATATGGTTCCCAATTAGAGGTAAAGACAATCAGCTGCCTCTAATTGGGAACCATTAACCCAACATAGAAATATATAAACTAGAACAAAAACCCTCCTAAACAAAACACAACTAAACACGCCAGCCTGCTAACTCAGGCCTGGACATGACA